>CM075869.1:6628197-7228197 GCA_038021265.1 Cyprinella venusta
TTAATTAAACCCTGAAGCAATGCCAACAATAGCCATCATGAATTTCTTCTCCACCAAGCATTTAATTAGTCCCTTAGACCCACCAGTTTTCCAGACTCCTTCCACTTACAGTACGAACTGCCTTTCAAAGACTTTCCAAACACATGAAACTTTACTCTGCATGTTCTTGAAACCAAAGCCCCTAAGGTTCTACTGAACAAACAGATGAGCGCCAACTCTGAGCATAATGGATTTTAGAGAGCATATTTTACTGCCCTCTGTTGGGCTGGGGTGATTTTTGCCTGTAGACAGTCTACATTGAAGATAACAAAAATAAAAGAATGAGACAGAACTATTGACACAAAGGTTACAGACTGATCTTATGAAGTAGCGTGTGTATGACACGCCAATTCGTGTTTGCATTTTTGGCGTGCTATCAAGACGCATAATCGCTTTTCAGCGTATTTTTGAACGCCGTTGACTTAACGTTATATAAATATAGGACTTACCTCAACCCCGTGACTGTTATGACTGTTGCCTTACCATCTTAGGAAAAAAAAAGATATGACTTACCTCAACCCTATACCTAAACTTAACCGTCACTGGGGTTAATGGCATTTATGACTGGACATTTGACGCGCGTGTTCTGACACGCGGAATGATGCGGACGTTAATGGCGTAGACATACACGCGGATAGCTCAAAATGCGTAGAGATAATACGCCACTTGACTCGAAAGTGGCGTGTATGTTTACGCAAAAGTCATGATGTCATGTTGAAGGTTAAGTCGGTGATTTCAGCACCACTAAGGACACCAAACAGATCTGCTATTTTTTATTTTTTGTGAAATTGTGATTTTCTTATCTTTCTTTATCTATCTATCTATCTATCTATCTATCTATCTATCTATCTATCTATCTATCTATCTATCTATCTATCTATCTATCTATCTATCTATCTATCTATCTATCTATCTATCTATCTATCTATCTATCTATCTATCTATCTATCTATCTATCTATCTATCTATCTATCTATCTATCTATGCCCGCCACCGCCCCCTTCACTCGGAAGGACTCTATCTGTCCACCTATCCATCCATCCACCTATCCATCCATCCATCCATCCATCCATCCAGTGGCGGATCTAGAGATTTTTTCCTGGGGTAGCAAAGGGGTGGCATGAGGTTTCATGAGGGGGGCCATGGATATTATTCATATGCTATTGGTTTTCATTGAATGCGTTTTGTTCTTTGCACTACATTATACGGAGTGGGAGTCAAATCTGTGATGTAGCTAGGTTTTTTGATGGTGTGGGTCTTAATTTGTGAACTGTAGACCCTTTCTCGGTGTAATCACTATCAACAGTCTATGTAGTCTTTGTATTTTATGAAAAAGCAATTCTAGGGGGGTTTGGGGGTATGCTCCCCAGGAGATTAAAAAAAAACAGTTTTGTCAAACATAAAAATAGCAAGTTGGTTGAAACCATATCATACAATTCCAATTCATTCCATGTCAATTGAATCTTAATCCTTAGTAAAATGTAAATACCAGATACTATTGTGTATTCCCATGAGAAGTTTTTTTTTTTAGCTAACAATGCTCCAGAGCCATGAACAGCTGTTAACAACGTTAATGTTTATGTTATCTCAAGTTGATCATGATTTTTGCAAGTTTGGTCATGGTACTGATACATTGTATGAAATACCAGTCTACAATAAACCAACAGTTTTGTACCAAGTCAAATTTCTGCTGGTTGGAGACTGGTGTTCAGATATGGAGTAGTGGAATTTTAGTTTTTAGCAAAATGTGTTTTCTCAATTCATGCTCACATAGATAGTGTATTTTAATATCATATAATATAATATAGCCAAATAATATATGTCCAATAAAGTTGTTTTCATTTCCTATATTATTTTTTTTCAGACCGTAGAACAAAAATATCTGAATTGACTGAGAGTTCGGGAACAGGATGAAAGCTCTAAGTAATAATCTAATCTAAATAATAAGCACAAGAGAAAAAAAAATAATGGTCAAGATAAATTCTTTAAATATAAAACAAAAGAGAAGCAGATAGGTGATCAGTCCGTGAAACTTCCCTCGGCCACGGCCATTCACTGAACAGGGAAGATGCAGAGAGAGAGTGACGACAGGGAGAAAAAGCAAGACCTCGCAGGATAGAACTGGTAACATTTGGAGGTTACTGAGCTTGTCTAAAAAAGTCGCTAGATTTGTTGCTAGTTGCTTTTAAAAAAATATGTTGCTATTGCAGTCAGAAAAGTCGGTAAATATAGCGACAAATGCGCTAAGTTGACAACACTGTTTGCTGGCGCGGCCGCGCGAGTGACTGGTGAAATTTCGCGGGGGTCGCTGCGGTGTTGGTGATGGGTGAAACCATTGTGAGGGGGAGGGGATTCTAAATCGGCGTATTCTGTTTGAGAGGAGTTTTGTGCGGGTCTCCTTGGCCTTCAACGCGTAGGCTATGAACATAAAATATATCTAAAACATATCTGATTTATAAATGGGGTGGCAACAGGGGTGGCAGGACTGTATCCCAGGGGTGGCACCCCCTGCCACCCCGTAGATCCGCCCCTCCCTCCCTCCCTCCCTCCCTCCCTCCCTCCCTCCCTCCCTCCCTCCATCCATCCATCCATCCATCCATCCATCCATCCATCTATCTAAGTTAAGAACACAGGTATAAGAACACAGATATATAGGAACACAGGTATAATAAAAAGGATATAAGAACACAGATATACACAGCGTAACAGAATAAGAACACACAACACAGATGTAAGAACAGATATAAGAACACGGGTATAAGAACACAGGTAGGCCTATAAGAAAACAAATAAAAGAACACAGGTATTAGAACACAGATATCTATCTATCTATCTATCTATCTATCTATCTATCTATCTATCTATCTATCTATCTATCTATCTATCTATCTATCTATCTATCTATCTATCTATCTATCTATCTATCTATCTATCTATCTATCTATCTATCTATCTATCTATCTATCTATCTATCTATCTATCTATGCCCGCCACCACCCCCTTCACTCGGAAGGACTCTATCTATCCACCTATCCATCCATCCACCTATCTATCTATCTATCTATCTATCTATCTATCTATCTATCTATCTATCTATCTATCTATCTATCTATCTATCTATCTATCTATCTATCTATCTATCTATCTATCTATCTATCTATCTATCTATCTATCTATCTATCTGTTAAGAACACAGGTATAAGAACACAGATATATAGGAACACAGGTACAAGAAAAAGGATATAAGAATACAAATATACACAGCGTAACAGAATAAGAACACACAACACAGATGTAAGAACAGATATAAGAACACAAGTATAAGAACACGGGTATAAGAACACAGGTATAAGAACACAGGTAGGCCTATAAGAAAACAAATAAAAGAACAAAGGTATTAGAACACAGATATAAGAACACAGATATATAGTAACACAGGTATAAGAAAAAGGATATAAGAACACAGATATACACAGCGTAACAGAATAAGAACACACAACAGAGATGTAAGAACACACATAAGAACACAAGTATAAGAACACGGGTATAAGAACACAGGTAGGCCTAAAAGAAAACAAATATAAGAATACAGGTATTAGAACACAGGTATAAGAACACAGATATAAGAACACAGATATATAGGAACACAAGTATAAGAAAAAGGATATAAGAACACAGATATACACAGCGTAACAGAATAAGAACACAAAACACAGATGTAAGAACAGATATAAGAACACAAGTATAAGAACACGGGTATAAGAACACAGGTAGGCCTATAAGAAAACAAATAAAAGAACAAAGGTATTAGAACACAGATATAAGAACACAGGTATATGAACAGAGATATCTATCTATCTATCTATCTATCTATCTATCTATCTATCTATCTATCTATCTATCTATCTATCTATCTATCTATCTATCTGTCTATCTGTCTATCTGTCTATCTGTCTATCTATCTATCTATCTATCTATCTATCTATCTATCTATCTATGCCCACCACCACCCCCTTCACTTGGAAGGACTCTATCTATCTATCTATCTATCTATCTATCTATCTATCTATCTATCTATCTATCTATCTATCTATCTATCTATCTATCTATCTATCTATCTATCTATCTGTCTATCTGTCTATCTATCTATCTATCTATCTATCTATCTATCTATCTATGCCCACCACCACCCCCTTCACTTGGAAGG
Organism: Cyprinella venusta; assembly: GCA_038021265.1. NCBI lineage: Eukaryota > Metazoa > Chordata > Actinopteri > Cypriniformes > Leuciscidae > Cyprinella > Cyprinella venusta. Next base: position 6,632,444 of record CM075869.1, read on the forward strand.
ACTCTATCTATCTATCTATCTATCTATCTATCTATCTATCTATCTATCTATCTATCTATCTATCTATCTATCTATCTATCTATCTATCTATCTATCTATCTATCTATCTATCTATCTATCTATCTATCTATCTATGCCCGCCACCACCCCCTTCACTCGGAAGGACTCTATCTATCCACCTATCCATCCATCCACCTATCCATCCATCCATCTATATCTATCTATCTATCTATCTATCTATCTATCTATCTATCTATCTATCTATCTATCTATCTATCTATCTATCTATCTATCTATCTATCTATCTATCTATCTATCTATCTATCTATCTATCTATGTTAAGAACACAGGTATAAGAACACAGATATAAGAACACAGATATATAGGAACACAGGTATAAGAAAAAGGATATAAGAACACAGATATACACAGCGTAACAGAATAAGAACACACAACACAAATGTAAGAACAGATATAAGAACACAAGTATAAGAACACGGGTATAAGAACACAGGTAGACCTATAAGAAAACAAATAAAAGAACAAAGGTATTAGAACACAGATATAAGAACATAGGTATATGAACACGGGTAAAAGAACACAAGTAGACCTATAAGAAAACAAATATAAGAACACAGGTATTAGAACACAGGTATAAGAACACGGGTATAAGAACACAGGTAGGCCTATAAGAAAACAAATATAAGACCACAGGTATTAGAACACAGGTAGACCTATAAGAAAACAAATATAAGAACACAGGTATTAGAACACAGGTATAAGAACACAGATATATAGGAACACAGGTATAAGAAAAAGGATATAAGAACACAGATATACACAGCGTAACAGAATAAGAACAAATAACACAGATGTAAGAACAGATATAAGAACACAAGTATAAGTCAACACGGGTATAAGAACACAGGTAGGCCTATAAGAAAACAAATAAAAGAACACAGGTATTAGAACACAGATATAAGAACATAGGTATATGAACATGGGTAAAAGAACACAGGTAGACCTATAAGAAAACAAATATAAGAACACAGGTATTAGAACACAGGTATAAGAACACAGATATAAGAACACAGATATATAGGAACACAGGTATAAGAAAAAGGATATAAGAACACAGACATACAGAGCGTAACAGAATAAGAACACACAACACAGATGTAAAAACACACATAAGAACACGGGTATAAGAACACAGGTAGGCCTATAAGAAAACAAATATAAGAACACAGGTATTAGAACACAGGTAGACCTATAAGAAAACAAATATAAGAACACAGGTATTAGAACACAGGTATAAGAACACGGGTATAAGAACACTGGTAGGTCTATAAGAAAACAAATATAAGAACACAGGTATTAGAACACAGGTATAAGAACATGGGTATATGAACATGGGTAAAAGAACACAGGTAGACCTATAAGAAAACAAATATAAGAACACAGGTATTAGAACACAGGTATAAGAACACAGATATAAGAACACAGATATATAGGAACACAGGTATAAGAAAAAGGATATAAGAACACAGATATACACAGCGTAACAGAATAAGAACACACAACACAGATGTAAAAACACACATAAGAACACAAGTATAAGAACACGGGTATAAGAACACAGGTAGGCCTATAAGAAAACAAATATAAGAATACAGGTATTAGAACACAGGTATAATAACACAGATATAAGAACACAGATATATAGGAACACAAGTATAAGAAAAAGGATATAAGAACACAGATATACACAGCGTAACAGAATAAGAACACACAACAGAGATGTAAGAACAGATATAGGAACACAAGTTTAAGAACACGGGTATAAGAACACAGGTAGGCCTATAAAACACAAATAAAAGAACAAAGGTATTAGAACACAGATATAAGAACACAGATATAAGAACACAGATATATAGGAACACAGGTATAATAAAAAGGATATAAGAACACAGATATACACAGCGTAACAGAATAAGAACACACAACCCAGATGTAAGAACAGATATAAGAACACGGGTATAGGAACACAGGTAGGCCTATAAGAAAACAAATAAAAGAACACAGGTATTAGAACACAGATATCTATCTATCTATCTATCTATCTATCTATCTATCTATCTATCTATCTATCTATCTATCTATCTATCTATCTATCTATCTATCTATCTATCTATCTATCTATCTATCTATCTATCTATCTATCTATCTATCTATCTATCTATCTATCTATCTATCTATCTATGCCCGCCACCACCCCCTTCACTCGGAAGGACTCTATCTATCCACCTATCCATCCATCCACCTATCTATCTATCTATCTATCTATCTATCTATCTATCTATCTATCTATCTATCTATCTATCTATCTATCTATCTATCTATCTATCTATCTATCTATCTATCTATCTATCTATCTATCTATCTATCTATCTATCTATCTATCTATCTGTTAAGAACACAGGTATAAGAACACAGATATAAGAACATAGATATATAGGAACACAGGTACAAGAAAAAGGATATAAGAATACAGATATACACAGCGTAACAGAATAAGAACACACAACACAGATGTAAGAACAGATATAAGAACACAAGTATAAGAACACGGGTATAAGAACACAGGTAGGCCTATAAGAAAACAAATAAAAGAACAAAGGTATTAGAACACAGATATAAGAACATAGGTATAAGAACACGGGTATAAGAACACAGGTAGGCCTATAAGAAAACAAATATAAGAACACAGGTATTAGAACACAGGTATTAGAACACAGGTATAAGAACACAGATATATAGGAACACAGGTATAAGAAAAAGTATATAAGAACACAGATATACACAGCGTAACAGAATAAGAACACAAAACACAGATGTAAGAACAGATATAAGAACACAAGTATAAGAACACGGGTATAAGAACACAGGTAGGCCTATAAGAAAACAAATAAAAGAACACAGGTATTAGAACACAGATATAAGAACACAGGTATATGAACACAGATATCTATCTATCTATCTATCTATCTATCTATCTATCTATCTATCTATCTATCTATCTATCTATCTATCTATCTATCTATCTATCTATCTATCTATCTATCTATCTATCTATCTATCTATCTATCTATCTATCTATCTATCTATCTATCTATCTATCTATCTATCTATGCCCGTCACCACCCCCTTCACTCGGAAGGACTCTATCTATCCACCTATCCATCCATCCACCTATCCATCCATCCATCCATCTCTATCTATCTATCTATCTATCTATCTATCTATCTATCTATCTATCTATCTATCTATCTATCTATCTATCTATCTATCTATCTATCTATCTATCTATCTATCTATCTATCTATCTATCTATCTATCTATCTATCTATCTATCTATCTATCTATCTATGCCCACCACCACCCCCTTCACTTGGAAGGACTCTATCTATCTATCTATCTATCTATCTATCTATCTATCTATCTATCTATCTATCTATCTATCTATCTATCTATCTATCTATCTATCTATCTATCTATCTATCTATCTATCTATCTATCTATCTATCTATCTATCTATCTATCTATCTATGTTAAGAACACAGGTATAAGAACACAGATATAAGAACACAGATATATAGGAACACAAGTATAAGAAAAAGGATATAAGAACACAGATATACACAGCGTAACAGAATAAGAACACACAACACAAATGTAAGAACAGATATAAGAACACAAGTATAAGAACACGGGTATAAGAACACAGGTAGGCCTATAAGAAAACAAATAAAAGAACAAAGGTATTAGAACACAGATATAAGAACATAGGTATATGAACACGGGTAAAAGAACACAAGTAGACCTATAAGAAAACAAATATAAGAACACAGGTATTAGAACACAGGTATAAGAACACGGGTATAAGAACACAGGTAGGCCTATAAGAAAACAAATATAAGACCACAGGTATTAGAACACAGGTAGACCTATAAGAAAACAAATATAAGAACACAGGTATTAGAACACAGGTATAAGAACACAGATATATAGGAACACAGGTATAAGAAAAAGGATATAAGAACACAGATACATGTATACACAGCGTAACAGAATAAGAACAAATAACACAGATGTAAGAACAGATATAAGAACACAAGTATAAGAACACGGGTATAAGAACACAGGTAGGCCTATAAGAAAACAAATAAAAGAACACAGGTATTAGAACACAGATATAAGAACATAGGTATATGAACATGGGTAAAAGAACACAGGTAGACCTATAAGAAAACAAATATAAGAACACAGGTATTAGAACACAGGTATAAGAACACAGATATAAGAACACAGATATATAGGAACACAGGTATAAGAAAAAGGATATAAGAACACAGACATACACAGCGTAACAGAATAAGAACACACAACACAGATGTAAAAACACACATAAGAACACAAGTATAAGAACACGGGTATAAGAACACAGGTAGGCCTATAAGAAAACAAATATAAGAACACAGGTATCAGAACACAGGTAGACCTATAAGAAAACAAATATAAGAACACAGGTATTAGAACACAGGTATAAGAACACAGATATATAGGAACACAGGTATAAGAAAAGGATATAAGAACACAGATATACACAGCGTAACAGAATAAGAACACACAACAGAGATGTAAGAACAGATATAAGAACACAAGTATAAGAACACAGGTAGGCCTATAAGAAAACAAATAAAAGAACACAGGTATTAGAACACAGATATAAGAACACAGGTATATGAACACAGATATCCATCTATCTATCCATCCATCTATCCATCCATCTATCTATCTATCTATCTATCTATCTATCTATCTATCTATCTATCTATCTATCTATCTATCTATCTATCTATCTATCTATCTATCTATCTATCTATCTATCTATCTATCTATCTATCTATCTATCTATCTATCTATCTATCTATGCCCGCCACCACCCCCTTCACTCGGAAGGACTCTATCTATCCACCTATCCATCCATCCATCCATCCATCCATCCATCCACCTATCTATCTATCTATCTATCTATCTATCTATCTATCTATCTATCTATCTATCTATCTATCTATCTATCTATCTATCTATCTATCTATCTATCTATCTATCTATCTATCTATCTATCTATCTATATTAAGAACACAGGTATAAGAACACAGATATAAGAACACAGATATATAGGAACACATGTACAAGAAAAAGGATATAAGAACAAAGATATACACAGCGTAACAGAATAAGAACACACAACACAGATGTAAGAACAGATATAAGAACACAAGTATAAGAACACGGGTATAAGAACACAGGTAGGCCTATAAGAAAACAAATAAAAGAACACAGGTATTAGAACACAGATATAAGAACATAGGTATATGAACACGGGTATAAGAACACAGGTAGACCTATAAGAAAACAAATATAAGAACACAGGTATAAGAACACGGGTATAAGAACACAGGTAGGCCTATAAGAAAACAAATATAAGAACACAGGTATTAGAACACAGGTATTAGAACACAGATATAAGAACATAGGTATATGAACACGGGGAAAAGAACACAGGTAGACCTATACGAAAACAAATATAAGAACACAGGTATTAGAACACAGGTATAAGAACACAAATATAAGAACACAGATATATAGGAACACAGGTATAAGAAAAAGGATATAAGAACACAAATATACACAGCGTAACAGAATAAGAACACACAACAAAGATGTAAAAACACAAATAAGAACACAAGTATAAGAACACGGGTATAAGAACACAGGTAGGCCTATAAGAAAACAAATAAAAGAACAAAGGTATTAGAACACAGATATAAGAACATAGGTATATGAACATGGGTAAAAGAACACAGGTAGACCTATAAGAAAACAAATATAAGAACAAAGGTATTAGAACACAGATATAAGAACACAGATATAAGAACACAGATATATAGAAACACAGGTATAAGAAAAATGATATAAGAACACAGACATACACAGCGTAACAGAACAAGAACACACAACACAGATGTAAAAACACACATAAGAACACAAGTATAAGAACACGGGTATTAGAACACAGGTAGACCTATAAGAAAACAAATATAAGAACACAGGTATAAGAACACAGGTATAAGAACACTGGTAGGTCTATAAGAAAACAAATATAAGAACACAGGTATTAGAACACAGGTATAAGAACATAGGTATATGAACACGGGTAAAAGAACACAGGTAGACCTATAAGAAAACAAATATAAGAACACAGGTATTAGAGCACAGGTATTAGAACACAGGTATAAGAACACAGATATATAGGAACACAGGTATAAGAAAAAGGATATAAGAACACAGATATACACAGCGTAACAGAATAAGAACACACAACAGAGATGTAAGAACAGATATAAGAACACAAGTAGGCCTATAAGAAAACAAATAAAAGAACACAGGTATTAGAACACAGATATAAGAACACAGGTATATGAACACAGATATCTATCTATCTATCTATCTATCTATCTATCTATCTATCTATCTATCTATCTATCTATCTATCTATCTATCTATCTATCTATCTATCTATCTATCTATCTATCTATCTATCTATCTATCTATCTATCTATGCCCGCCACCACCCCTTCACTCGGAAGGACTCTATCTATCCACCTATCCATCCATCCACCTATATCTATCTATCTATCTATCTATCTATCTATCTATCTATCTATCTATCTATCTATCTATCTATCTATCTATCTATCTATCTATCTATCTATCTATCTATGCCCGCCACCACCCCCTTCACTCGGAAGGACTCTATCTATCCACCTATCCATCCATCCACCTATATCTATCTATCTATCTATCTATCTATCTATCTATCTATCTATCTATCTATCTATCTATCTATCTATCTATCTATCTATCTATCTATCTATCTATCTATCTATCTATCTATCTATCCATCCATCTATCTATCTATCTATCTATCTATCTATCTATCTATCTATCTATCTATCTATCTATCTATCTATGCCCGCCACCACCCCCTTCACTCGGAAGGACTCTATCCACCTATCCATCCATCCACCTATCTATCCATCCATCTATATCTATCCATCTATCTATCTATCTATCTATCTATCTATCTATCTATCTATCTATCTATCTATCTATCTATCTATCTATCTATCTATCTATCTATCTATCTATCTATCTATCTATCTATCTATCTATGCCCGCCACCACCCCCTTCACTCGGAAGGATTCTATCTATCCACCTATCCATCCATCCACCTATCTATCTATCTATCTATCTATCTATCTATCTATCTATCTATCTATCTATCTATCTATCTATCTATCTATCTATCTATCTATCTATCTATCTATCTATCTATCTATCTATCTATCTATCTATCTATCTATCTATCTATCTATGCCCGCCACCACCCCCTTCCCTCGGAAGGACTCTATCTATCCACCTATCCATCCATCCACCTATATCTATCTATCTATCTATCTATCTATCTATCTATCTATCTATCTATCTATCTATCTATCTATCTATCTATCTATCTATCTATCTATCTATCTATCTATCTATCTATCTATCTATCTATCTATCTATGCCCACCACCACCCCCTTCACTTGGAAGGACTCTATCTATCTATCTATCTATCTATCTATCTATCTATCTATCTATCTATCTATCTATCTATCTATCTATCTATCTATCTATCTATCTATCTATCTATCTATCTATCTATCTATCTATCTATCTATCTATCTATCTATCTATCTATCTATCTATGTTAAGAACACAGGTATAAGAACACAGATATAAGAACACAGATATATAGGAACACAAGTATAAGAAAAAGGATATAAGAACACAGATATACACAGCGTAACAGAATAAGAACACACAACACAAATGTAAGAACAGATATAAGAACACAAGAATAAGAACACGGGTATAAGAACACAGGTAGACCTATAAGAAAACAAATATAAGAACACAGGTATAAGAACACGGGTATAAGAACACAGGTAGGCCTATAAGAAAACAAATATAAGAACACAGGTATTAGAACACAGGTATTAGAACACAGATATAAGAACATAGGTATATGAACACGGGGAAAAGAACACAGGTAGACCTATACGAAAACAAATATAAGAACACAGGTATTAGAACACAGGTATAAGAACACAAATATAAGAACACAGATATATAGGAACACAGGTATAAGAAAAAGGATATAAGAACACAGATATATACACCGTAACAGAATAAGAACACACAACAAAGATGTAAAAACACAAATAAGAACACAAGTATAAGAACACGGGTATAAGAACACAGGTAGGCCTATAAGAAAACAAATAAAAGAACAAAGGTATTAGAACACAGATATAAGAACATAGGTATATGAACATGGGTAAAAGAACACAGGTAGACCTATAAGAAAACAAATATAAGAACAAAGGTATTAGAACACAGGTATAAGAACACAGATATAAGAACACAGATATATAGAAACACAGGTATAAGAAAAATGATATAAGAACACAGACATACACAGCGTAACAGAATAAGAACACACAACACAGATGTAAAAACACACATAAGAACACAAGTATAAGAACACGGGTATTAGAACACAGGTAGACCTATAAGAAAACAAATATAAGAACACAGGTATAAGAACACAGGTATAAGAACACTGGTAGGTCTATAAGAAAACAAATATAAGAACACAGGTATTAGAACACAGGTATAAGAACATAGGTATATGAACACGGGTAAAAAAACACAGGTAGACCTATAAGAAAACAAATATAAGAACACAGGTATTAGAACACAGGTAGACCTATAAGAAAACAAATATAAGAACACAGGTATTAGAGCACAGGTATTAGAACACAGGTATAAGAACACAGATATATAGGAACACAGGTATAAGAAAAAGGATATAAGAACACAGATATACACAGCGTAACAGAATAAGAACACACAACAGAGATGTAAGAACAGATATAAGAACACAAGTAGGCCTATAAGAAAACAAATAAAAGAACACAGGTATTAGAACACAGATATAAGAACACAGGTATATGAACACAGATATCTATCTATCTATCTATCTATCTATCTATCTATCTATCTATCTATCTATCTATCTATCTATCTATCTATCTATCTATCTATCTATCTATCTATCTATCTATCTATCTATCTATGCCCGCCACCACCCCCTTCACTCGGAAGGACTCTATCCACCTATCCATCCATCCACCTATCTATCCATCCATCTATATCTATCCATCTATCTATCTATCCATCTATCTATCTATCTATCTATCTATCTATCTATCTATCTATCTATCTATCTATCTATCTATCTATCTATCTATCTATCTATCTATCTATCTATCTATCTATCTATCTATCTATCTATCTATCTATGCCCGCCACCACCCCCTTCACTCGGAAGGACTCTATCTATCCACCTATCCATCCATCCATCCACCTATCTATCTATCTATCTATCTATCTATCTATCTATCTATCTATCTATCTATCTATCTATCTATCTATCTATCTATCTATCTATCTATCTATCTATCTATCTATCTATCTATCTATCTATCTATCTATCTATGCCCGCCACCACCCCCTTCACTCGGAAGGACTCTATCTATCCACCTATCCATCCATCCACCTATATCTATCTATCTATCTATCTATCTATCTATCTATCTATCTATCTATCTATCTATCTATCTATCTATCTATCTATCTATCTATCTATCTATCTATCTATCTATCTATCTATCTATCTATCTATCTATCTATGCCCACCACCACCCCCTTCACTTGGAAGGACTCTATCTATCTATCTATCTATCTATCTATCTATCTATCTATCTATCTATCTATCTATCTATCTATCTATCTATCTATCTATCTATCTATCTATCTATCTATCTATCTATCTATGTTAAGAACACAGGTATAAGAACACAGATATAAGAACACAGATATATAGGAACACAAGTATAAGAAAAAGGATATAAGAACACAGATATACACAGCGTAACAGAATAAGAACACACAACACAAATGTAAGAATAGATATAAGAACACAAGAATAAGAACACGGGTATAAGAACACAGGTAGGCCTATAAGAAAACAAATAAAAGAACAAAGGTATTAGAACACAGATATAAGAACATAGGTATATGAACACGGGTAAAAGAACACAAGTAGACCTATAAGAAAACAAATATAAGAACACAGGTATTAGAACACAGGTATAAGAACACGGGTATAAGAACACAGGTAGGCCTATAAGAAAACAAATATAAGACCACAGGTATTAGAACACAGGTAGACCTATAAGAAAACAAATATAAGAACACAGGTATTAGAACACAGGTATAAGAACACAGATATATAGGAACACAGGTATAAGAAAAAGGATATAAGAACACAGATATACACAGCGTAACAGAATAAGAACAAATAACACAGATGTAAGAACAGATATAAGAACACAAGTATAAGAACACGGGTATAAGAACACAGGTAGGCCTATAAGAAAACAAATAAAAGAACACAGGTATTAGAACACAGATATAAGAACATAGGTATATGAACATGGGTAAAAGAACACAGGTAGACCTATAAGAAAACAAATATAAGAACACAGGTATTAGAACACAGGTAGACCTATAAGAAAACAAATATAAGAACACAGGTATAAGAACACAGATATAAGAACACAGATATATAGGAACACAGGTATAAGAAAAAGGATATAAGAACACAGACATACACAGCGTAACAGAATAAGAACACACAACACAGATGTAAAAACACACATAAGAACACAAGTATAAGAACACGGGTATAAGAACACAGGTAGGCCTATAAGAAAACAAATATAAGAACACAGGTATTAGAACACAGGTAGACCTATAAGAAAACAAATATAAGAACACAGGTATTAGAACACAGGTATAAGAACACGGGTATAAGAACACTGGTAGGTCTATAAGAAAACAAATATAAGAACACAGGTATTAGAACACAGGTATAAGAACATAGGTATATGAACACGGGTAAAAGAACACAGGTAGACCTATAAGAAAACAAATATAAGAACACAGGTATTAGAACACAGGTATAAGAACACAGATATAAGAACACAGATATATAGGAACACAGGTATAAGAAAAATGATATAAGAACACAGATATACACAGCGTAACAGAATAAGAACACACAACACAGATGTAAAAACACATATAAGAACACAAGTATAAGAACACGGGTATAAGGACACAGGTAGGCCTATAAGAAAACAAATATAAGAACACAGGTATTAGAACACAGGTATAAGAACACAGATATAAGAACACAGATATATAGGAACACAAGTATAAGAAAAAGGATATAAGAACACAGATATACACAGCGTAACAGAATAAGAACACACAACACAAATGTAAGAACAGATATAAGAACACAAGTATAAGAACACGGGTATAAGAACACAGGTAGGCCTATAAGAAAACAAATAAAAGAACAAAGGTATTAGAACACAGATATAAGAACATAGGTATATGAACACGGGTAAAAGAACACAAGTAGACCTATAAGAAAACAAATATAAGAACACAGGTATTAGAACACAGGTATAAGAACACGGGTATAAGAACACAGGAAGGCCTATAAGAAAACAAATATAAGACCACAGGTATTAGAACACAGGTAGACCTATAAGAAAACAAATATAAGAACACAGGTATTAGAACACAGGTATAAGAACACAGATATATAGGAACACAGGTATAAGAAAAAGGATATAAGAACACAGATATACACAGCGTAACAGAATAAGAACAAATAACACAGATGTAAGAACAGATATAAGAACACAAGTATAAGAACACGGGTATAAGAACACAGGTAGGCCTATAAGAAAACAAATAAAAGAACACAGGTATTAGAACACAGATATAAGAACATAGGTATATGAACATGGGTAAAAGAACACAGGTAGACCTATAAGAAAACAAATATAAGAACACAGGTATTAGAACACAGGTATAAGAACACAGATATAAGAACACAGATATATAGGAACACAGGTATAAGAAAAAGGATATAAGAACACAGACATACACAGCGTAACAGAATAAGAACACACAACACAGATGTAAAAACACACATAAGAACACAAGTATAAGAACAAGGGTATAAGAACACAGGTAGGCCTATAAGAAAACAAATATAAGAACACAGGTATCAGAACACAGGTAGACCTATAAGAAAACAAATATAAGAACACAGGTATTAGAACACAGGTATAAGAACACAGATATATAGGAATACAGGTATAAGAAAAGGATATAAGAACACAGATATACACAGCGTAACAGAATAAGAACACACAACAGAGATGTAAGAACAGATATAAGAACACAAGTATAAGAACACAGGTAGGCCTATAAGAAAACAAATAAAAGAACACAGGTATTAGAACACAGATATAAGAACACAGGTATATGAACACAGATATCCATCTATCTATCTATCTATCTATCTATCTATCTATCTATCTATCTATCTATCTATCTATCTATCTATCTATCTATCTATCTATCTATCTATCTATCTATCTATCTATCTATCTATCTATCTATCTATCTATCTATATTAAGAACACAGGTATAAGAACACAGATATAAGAACACAGATATATAGGAACACATGTACAAGAAAAAGGATATAAGAACAAAGATATACACAGCGTAACAGAATAAGAACACACAACACAGATGTAAGAACAGATATAAGAACACAAGTATAAGAACACGGGTATAAGAACACAGGTAGGCCTATAAGAAAACAAATAAAAGAACACAGGTATTAGAACACAGATATAAGAACATAGGTATATGAACACGGGTATAAGAACACAGGTAGACCTATAAGAAAACAAATATAAGAACACAGGTATAAGAACACGGGTATAAGAACACAGGTAGGCCTATAAGAAAACAAATATAAGAACACAGGTATTAGAACACAGGTATTAGAACACAGATATAAGAACATAGGTATATGAACACGGGGAAAAGAACACAGGTAGACCTATACGAAAACAAATATAAGAACACAGGTATTAGAACACAGGTATAAGAACACAAATATAAGAACACAGATATATAGGAACACAGGTATAAGAAAAAGGATATAAGAACACAAATATACACAGCGTAACAGAATAAGAACACACAACAAAGATGTAAAAACACAAATAAGAACACAAGTATAAGAACACGGGTATAAGAACACAGGTAGGCCTATAAGAAAACAAATAAAAGAACAAAGGTATTAGAACACAGATATAAGAACATAGGTATATGAACATGGGTAAAAGAACACAGGTAGACCTATAAGAAAACAAATATAAGAACAAAGGTATTAGAACACAGATATAAGAACACAGATATAAGAACACAGATATATAGAAACACAGGTATAAGAAAAATGATATAAGAACACAGACATACACAGCGTAACAGAATAAGAACACACAACACAGATGTAAAAACACACATAAGAACACAAGTATAAGAACACGGGTATTAGAACACAGGTAGACCTATAAGAAAACAAATATAAGAACACAGGTATAAGAACACAGGTATAAGAACACTGGTAGGTCTATAAGAAAACAAATATAAGAACACAGGTATTAGAACACAGGTATAAGAACATAGGTATATGAACACGGGTAAAAGAACACAGGTAGACCTATAAGAAAACAAATATAAGAACACAGGTATTAGAGCACAGGTATTAGAACACAGGTATAAGAACACAGATATATAGGAACACAGGTATAAGAAAAAGGATATAAGAACACAGATATACACAGCGTAACAGAATAAGAACACACAACAGAGATGTAAGAACAGATATAAGAACACAAGTAGGCCTATAAGAAAACAAATAAAAGAACACAGGTATTAGAACACAGATATAAGAACACAGGTATATGAACACAGATATCTATCTATCTATCTATCTATCTATCTATCTATCTATCTATCTATCTATCTATCTATCTATCTATCTATCTATCTATCTATCTATCTATCTATCTATCTATCTATCTATCTATCTATCTATCTATGCCCGCCACCACCCCTTCACTCGGAAGGACTCTATCTATCCACCTATCCATCCATCCACCTATATCTATCTATCTATCTATCTATCTATCTATCTATCTATCTATCTATCTATCTATCTATCTATCTATCTATCTATCTATCTATGCCCGCCACCACCCCCTTCACTCGGAAGGACTCTATCTATCCACCTATCCATCCATCCACCTATATCTATCTATCTATCTATCTATCTATCTATCTATCTATCTATCTATCTATCTATCTATCTATCTATCTATCTATCTATCTATCTATCTATCTATCTATCTATCTATCTATCTATCTATCTATCTATCTATCCATCCATCTATCTATCTATCTATCTATCTATCTATCTATCTATCTATCTATCTATGCCCGCCACCACCCCCTTCACTCGGAAGGACTCTATCCACCTATCCATCCATCCACCTATCTATCCATCCATCTATATCTATCCATCTATCTATCTATCTATCTATCTATCTATCTATCTATCTATCTATCTATCTATCTATCTATCTATCTATCTATCTATCTATGCCCGCCACCACCCCCTTCACTCGGAAGGATTCTATCTATCCACCTATCCATCCATCCACCTATCTATCTATCTATCTATCTATCTATCTATCTATCTATCTATCTATCTATCTATCTATCTATCTATCTATCTATCTATCTATCTATCTATCTATCTATCTATCTATCTATCTATCTATCTATCTATCTATGCCCGCCACCACCCCCTTCCCTCGGAAGGACTCTATCTATCCACCTATCCATCCATCCACCTATATCTATCTATCTATCTATCTATCTATCTATCTATCTATCTATCTATCTATCTATCTATCTATCTATCTATCTATCTATCTATCTATCTATCTATCTATCTATCTATCTATCTATCTATCTATCTATCTATCTATGCCCACCACCACCCCCTTCACTTGGAAGGACTCTATCTATCTATCTATCTATCTATCTATCTATCTATCTATCTATCTATCTATCTATCTATCTATCTATCTATCTATCTATCTATCTATCTATCTATCTATCTATCTATCTATGTTAAGAACACAGGTATAAGAACACAGATATAAGAACACAGATATATAGGAACACAAGTATAAGAAAAAGGATATAAGAACACAGATATACACAGCGTAACAGAATAAGAACACACAACACAAATGTAAGAACAGATATAAGAACACAAGAATAAGAACACGGGTATAAGAACACAGGTAGACCTATAAGAAAACAAATATAAGAACACAGGTATAAGAACACGGGTATAAGAACACAGGTAGGCCTATAAGAAAACAAATATAAGAACACAGGTATTAGAACACAGGTATTAGAACACAGATATAAGAACATAGGTATATGAACACGGGGAAAAGAACACAGGTAGACCTATACGAAAACAAATATAAGAACACAGGTATTAGAACACAGGTATAAGAACACAAATATAAGAACACAGATATATAGGAACACAGGTATAAGAAAAAGGATATAAGAACACAGATATATACACCGTAACAGAATAAGAACACACAACAAAGATGTAAAAACACAAATAAGAACACAAGTATAAGAACACGGGTATAAGAACACAGGTAGGCCTATAAGAAAACAAATAAAAGAACAAAGGTATTAGAACACAGATATAAGAACATAGGTATATGAACATGGGTAAAAGAACACAGGTAGACCTATAAGAAAACAAATATAAGAACAAAGGTATTAGAACACAGGTATAAGAACACAGATATAAGAACACAGATATATAGAAACACAGGTATAAGAAAAATGATATAAGAACACAGACATACACAGCGTAACAGAATAAGAACACACAACACAGATGTAAAAACACACATAAGAACACAAGTATAAGAACACGGGTATTAGAACACAGGTAGACCTATAAGAAAACAAATATAAGAACACAGGTATAAGAACACAGGTATAAGAACACTGGTAGGTCTATAAGAAAACAAATATAAGAACACAGGTATTAGAACACAGGTATAAGAACATAGGTATATGAACACGGGTAAAAAAACACAGGTAGACCTATAAGAAAACAAATATAAGAACACAGGTATTAGAACACAGGTAGACCTATAAGAAAACAAATATAAGAACACAGGTATTAGAGCACAGGTATTAGAACACAGGTATAAGAACACAGATATATAGGAACACAGGTATAAGAAAAAGGATATAAGAACACAGATATACACAGCGTAACAGAATAAGAACACACAACAGAGATGTAAGAACAGATATAAGAACACAAGTAGGCCTATAAGAAAACAAATAAAAGAACACAGGTATTAGAACACAGATATAAGAACACAGGTATATGAACACAGATATCTATCTATCTATCTATCTATCTATCTATCTATCTATCTATCTATCTATCTATCTATCTATCTATCTATCTATCTATCTATCTATCTATCTATCTATCTATCTATCTATCTATCTATCTATGCCCGCCACCACCCCCTTCACTCGGAAGGACTCTATCCACCTATCCATCCATCCACCTATCTATCCATCCATCTATATCTATCCATCTATCTATCTATCTATCTATCTATCTATCTATCTATCTATCTATCTATCTATCTATCTATCTATCTATCTATCTATCTATCTATCTATCTATCTATCTATCTATCTATCTATCTATCTATCTATGCCCGCCACCACCCCCTTCACTCGGAAGGACTCTATCTATCCACCTATCCATCCATCCATCCACCTATCTATCTATCTATCTATCTATCTATCTATCTATCTATCTATCTATCTATCTATCTATCTATCTATCTATCTATCTATCTATCTATCTATCTATCTATCTATCTATCTATCTATCTATGCCCGCCACCACCCCCTTCACTCGGAAGGACTCTATCTATCCACCTATCCATCCATCCACCTATATCTATCTATCTATCTATCTATCTATCTATCTATCTATCTATCTATCTATCTATCTATCTATCTATCTATCTATCTATCTATCTATCTATGCCCACCACCACCCCCTTCACTTGGAAGGACTCTATCTATCTATCTATCTATCTATCTATCTATCTATCTATCTATCTATCTATCTATCTATCTATCTATCTATCTATCTATCTATCTATCTATCTATCTATCTATCTATCTATCTATCTATCTATCTATCTATCTATCTATGTTAAGAACACAGGTATAAGAACACAGATATAAGAACACAGATATATAGGAACACAAGTATAAGAAAAAGGATATAAGAACACAGATATACACAGCGTAACAGAATAAGAACACACAACACAAATGTAAGAACAGATATAAGAACACAAGAATAAGAACACGGGTATAAGAACACAGGTAGGCCTATAAGAAAACAAATAAAAGAACAAAGGTATTAGAACACAGATATAAGAACATAGGTATATGAACACGGGTAAAAGAACACAAGTAGACCAATAAGAAAACAAATATAAGAACACAGGTATTAGAACACAGGTATAAGAACACGGGTATAAGAACACAGGTAGGCCTATAAGAAAACAAATAAAAGAACACAGGTATTAGAACACAGATATAAGAACATAGGTATATGAACATGGGTAAAAGAACACAGGTAGACCTATAAGAAAACAAATATAAGAACACAGGTATTAGAACACAGGTATAAGAACACAGATATAAGAACACAGATATATAGGAACACAGGTATAAGAAAAAGGATATAAGAACACAGACATACACAGCGTAACAGAATAAGAACACACAACACAGATGTAAAAACACACATAAGAACACAAGTATAAGAACACGGGTATAAGAACACAGGTAGGCCTATAAGAAAACAAATATAAGAACACAGGTATTAGAACACAGGTAGACCTATAAGAAAACAAATATAAGAACACAGGTATTAGAACACAGGTATAAGAACACAGATATATAGGAACACAGGTATAAGAAAAGGATATAAGAACACAGATATACACAGCGTAACAGAATAAGAACACACAACAGAGATGTAAGAACAGATATAAGAACACAAGTATAAGAACACAGGTAGGCCTATAAGAAAACAAATAAAAGAACACAGGTATTAGAACACAGATATAAGAACACAGGTATATGAACACAGATATCCATCTATCTATCCATCTATCTATCCATCTATCTATCCATCTATCTATCCATCCATCTATCTATCTATCTATCTATCTATCTATCTATCTATCTATCTATCTATCTATCTATCTATCTATCTATCTATCTATCTATCTATCTATCTATCTATCTATCTATCTATCTATCTATGCCCGCCACCACCCCCTTCACTCGGAAGGACTCTATCTATCCACCTATCCATCCATCCATCCATCCATCCACCTATCTATCTATCTATCTATCTATCTATCTATCTATCTATCTATCTATCTATCTATCTATCTATCTATCTATCTATCTATCTATCTATCTATCTATCTATCTATCTATCTATCTATCTATCTATCTATCTATGCCCGCCACCACCCCCTTCACTCGGAAGGACTCTATCTATCCACCTATCCATCCATCCATCCATCCATCCATCCACCTATCTATCTATCTATCTATCTATCTATCTATCTATCTATCTATCTATCTATCTATCTATCTATCTATCTATCTATCTATCTATCTATCTATCTATCTATCTATCTATCTATCTATCTATCTATCTATCTATCTATCTATCTATCTATCTATCTATATTAAGAACACAGGTATAAGAACACAGATATAAGAACACAGATATATAGGAACACATGTACAAGAAAAAGGATATAAGAACAAAGATATACACAGCGTAACAGAATAAGAACACACAACACAGATGTAAGAACAGATATAAGAACACAAGTATAAGAACACGGGTATAAGAACACAGGTAGGCCTATAAGAAAACAAATAAAAGAACACAGGTATTAGAACACAGATATAAGAACATAGGTATATGAACACGGGTATAAGAACACAGGTAGACCTATAAGAAAACAAATATAAGAACACAGGTATAAGAACACGGGTATAAGAACACAGGTAGGCCTATAAGAAAACAAATATAAGAACACAGGTATTAGAACACAGGTATTAGAACACAGATATAAGAACATAGGTATATGAACACGGGGAAAAGAACACAGGTAGACCTATACGAAAACAAATATAAGAACAGAGGTATTAGAACACAGGTATAAGAACACAAATATAAGAACACAGATATATAGGAACACAGGTATAAGAAAAAGGATATAAGAACACAGATATACACAGCGTAACAGAATAAGAACACACAACAAAGATGTAAAAACACAAATAAGAACACAAGTATAAGAACACGGGTATAAGAACACAGGTAGGCCTATAAGAAAACAAATAAAAGAACAAAGGTATTAGAACACAGATATAAGAACATAGGTATATGAACATGGGTAAAAGAACACAGGTAGACCTATAAGAAAACAAATATAAGAACAAAGGTATTAGAACACAGGTATAAGAACACAGATATAAGAACACAGATATATAGAAACACAGGTATAAGAAAAATGATATAAGAACACAGACATACACAGCGTAACAGAATAAGAACACACAA
The DNA here is from genome assembly GCA_038021265.1 of Cyprinella venusta. Taxonomy (NCBI): domain Eukaryota; kingdom Metazoa; phylum Chordata; class Actinopteri; order Cypriniformes; family Leuciscidae; genus Cyprinella; species Cyprinella venusta. The sequence goes on from CM075869.1 coordinate 6,652,436, forward strand.
CACAGATGTAAAAACACACATAAGAACACAAGTATAAGAACACGGGTATTAGAACACAGGTAGACCTATAAGAAAACAAATATAAGAACACAGGTATAAGAACACAGGTATAAGAACACTGGTAGGTCTATAAGAAAACAAATATAAGAACACAGGTATTAGAACACAGGTATAAGAACATAGGTATATGAACACGGGTAAAAGAACACAGGTAGACCTATAAGAAAACAAATATAAGAACACAGGTATTAGAACACAGGTAGACCTATAAGAAAACAAATATAAGAACACAGGTATTAGAGCACAGGTATTAGAACACAGGTATAAGAACACAGATATATAGGAACACAGGTATAAGAAAAAGGATATAAGAACACAGATATACACAGCGTAACAGAATAAGAACACACAACAGAGATGTAAGAACAGATATAAGAACACAAGTAGGCCTATAAGAAAACAAATAAAAGAACACAGGTATTAGAACACAGATATAAGAACACAGGTATATGAACACAGATATCTATCTATCTATCTATCTATCTATCTATCTATCTATCTATCTATCTATCTATCTATCTATCTATCTATCTATCTATCTATCTATCTATCTATGCCCGCCACCACCCCCTTCACTCGGAAGGACTCTATCCACCTATCCATCCATCCACCTATCTATCCATCCATCTATATCTATCCATCTATCTATCTATCTATCTATCTATCTATCTATCTATCTATCTATCTATCTATCTATCTATCTATCTATCTATCTATCTATCTATCTATCTATCTATCTATCTATCTATCTATCTATGCCCGCCACCACCCCCTTCACTCGGAAGGACTCTATCTATCCACCTATCCATCCATCCATCCATCCACCTATCTATCTATCTATCTATCTATCTATCTATCTATCTATCTATCTATCTATCTATCTATCTATCTATCTATCTATCTATCTATCTATCTATCTATCTATCTATCTATCTATCTATCTATCTATGCCCGCCACCACCCCCTTCACTCGGAAGGACTCTATCTATCCACCTATCCATCCATCCACCTATATCTATCTATCTATCTATCTATCTATCTATCTATCTATCTATCTATCTATCTATCTATCTATCTATCTATCTATCTATCTATCTATCTATCTATCTATCTATCTATCTATCTATCTATCTATCTATGCCCACCACCACCCCCTTCACTTGGAAGGACTCTATCTATCTATCTATCTATCTATCTATCTATCTATCTATCTATCTATCTATCTATCTATCTATCTATCTATCTATCTATCTATCTATCTATCTATCTATCTATCTATCTATCTATGTTAAGAACACAGGTATAAGAACACAGATATAAGAACACAGATATATAGGAACACAAGTATAAGAAAAAGGATATAAGAACACAGATATACACAGCGTAACAGAATAAGAACACACAACACAAATGTAAGAATAGATATAAGAACACAAGAATAAGAACACGGGTATAAGAACACAGGTAGGCCTATAAGAAAACAAATAAAAGAACAAAGGTATTAGAACACAGATATAAGAACATAGGTATATGAACACGGGTAAAAGAACACAAGTAGACCTATAAGAAAACAAATATAAGAACACAGGTATTAGAACACAGGTATAAGAACACGGGTATAAGAACACAGGTAGGCCTATAAGAAAACAAATATAAGACCACAGGTATTAGAACACAGGTAGACCTATAAGAAAACAAATATAAGAACACAGGTATTAGAACACAGGTATAAGAACACAGATATATAGGAACACAGGTATAAGAAAAAGGATATAAGAACACAGATATACACAGCGTAACAGAATAAGAACAAATAACACAGATGTAAGAACAGATATAAGAACACAAGTATAAGAACACGGGTATAAGAACACAGGTAGGCCTATAAGAAAACAAATAAAAGAACACAGGTATTAGAACACAGATATAAGAACATAGGTATATGAACATGGGTAAAAGAACACAGGTAGACCTATAAGAAAACAAATATAAGAACACAGGTATTAGAACACAGGTAGACCTATAAGAAAACAAATATAAGAACACAGGTATAAGAACACAGATATAAGAACACAGATATATAGGAACACAGGTATAAGAAAAAGGATATAAGAACACAGACATACACAGCGTAACAGAATAAGAACACACAACACAGATGTAAAAACACACATAAGAACACAAGTATAAGAACACGGGTATAAGAACACAGGTAGGCCTATAAGAAAACAAATATAAGAACACAGGTATTAGAACACAGGTAGACCTATAAGAAAACAAATATAAGAACACAGGTATTAGAACACAGGTATAAGAACACGGGTATAAGAACACTGGTAGGTCTATAAGAAAACAAATATAAGAACACAGGTATTAGAACACAGGTATAAGAACATAGGTATATGAACACGGGTAAAAGAACACAGGTAGACCTATAAGAAAACAAATATAAGAACACAGGTATTAGAACACAGGTATAAGAACACAGATATAAGAACACAGATATATAGGAACACAGGTATAAGAAAAATGATATAAGAACACAGATATACACAGCGTAACAGAATAAGAACACACAACACAGATGTAAAAACACATATAAGAACACAAGTATAAGAACACGGGTATAAGGACACAGGTAGGCCTATAAGAAAACAAATATAAGAACACAGGTATTAGAACACAGGTATAAGAACACAGATATAAGAACACAGATATATAGGAACACAAGTATAAGAAAAAGGATATAAGAACACAGATATACACAGCGTAACAGAATAAGAACACACAACACAAATGTAAGAACAGATATAAGAACACAAGTATAAGAACACGGGTATAAGAACACAGGTAGGCCTATAAGAAAACAAATAAAAGAACAAAGGTATTAGAACACAGATATAAGAACATAGGTATATGAACACGGGTAAAAGAACACAAGTAGACCTATAAGAAAACAAATATAAGAACACAGGTATTAGAACACAGGTATAAGAACACGGGTATAAGAACACAGGAAGGCCTATAAGAAAACAAATATAAGACCACAGGTATTAGAACACAGGTAGACCTATAAGAAAACAAATATAAGAACACAGGTATTAGAACACAGGTATAAGAACACAGATATATAGGAACACAGGTATAAGAAAAAGGATATAAGAACACAGATATACACAGCGTAACAGAATAAGAACAAATAACACAGATGTAAGAACAGATATAAGAACACAAGTATAAGAACACGGGTATAAGAACACAGGTAGGCCTATAAGAAAACAAATAAAAGAACACAGGTATTAGAACACAGATATAAGAACATAGGTATATGAACATGGGTAAAAGAACACAGGTAGACCTATAAGAAAACAAATATAAGAACACAGGTATTAGAACACAGGTATAAGAACACAGATATAAGAACACAGATATATAGGAACACAGGTATAAGAAAAAGGATATAAGAACACAGACATACACAGCGTAACAGAATAAGAACACACAACACAGATGTAAAAACACACATAAGAACACAAGTATAAGAACAAGGGTATAAGAACACAGGTAGGCCTATAAGAAAACAAATATAAGAACACAGGTATCAGAACACAGGTAGACCTATAAGAAAACAAATATAAGAACACAGGTATTAGAACACAGGTATAAGAACACAGATATATAGGAATACAGGTATAAGAAAAGGATATAAGAACACAGATATACACAGCGTAACAGAATAAGAACACACAACAGAGATGTAAGAACAGATATAAGAACACAAGTATAAGAACACAGGTAGGCCTATAAGAAAACAAATAAAAGAACACAGGTATTAGAACACAGATATAAGAACACAGGTATATGAACACAGATATCCATCTATCTATCTATCTATCTATCTATCTATCTATCTATCTATCTATCTATCTATCTATCTATCTATCTATCTATCTATCTATCTATCTATCTATCTATCTATCTATCTATCTATCTATCTATCTATCTATCTATCTATCTATCTATCTATGCCCGCCACCACCCCCTTCACTCGGAAGGACTCTATCTATCCACCTATCCATCCATCCATCCATCCATCCATCCATCCATCCATCCATCCATCCATCCATCCATCCATCCACCTATCTATCTATCTATCTATCTATCTATCTATCTATCTATCTATCTATCTATCTATCTATCTATCTATCTATCTATCTATCTATCTATCTATCTATCTATCTATCTATCTATCTATCTATCTATCTATCTATATTAAGAACACAGGTATAAGAACACAGATATAAGAACACAGATATATAGGAACACATGTACAAGAAAAAGGATATAAGAACAAAGATATACACAGCGTAACAGAATAAGAACACACAACACAGATGTAAGAACAGATATAAGAACACAAGTATAAGAACACGGGTATAAGAACACAGGTAGGCCTATAAGAAAACAAATAAAAGAACACAGGTATTAGAACACAGATATAAGAACATAGGTATATGAACACGGGTATAAGAACACAGGTAGACCTATAAGAAAACAAATATAAGAACACAGGTATAAGAACACGGGTATAAGAACACAGGTAGGCCTATAAGAAAACAAATATAAGAACACAGGTATTAGAACACAGGTATTAGAACACAGATATAAGAACATAGGTATATGAACACGGGGAAAAGAACACAGGTAGACCTATACGAAAACAAATATAAGAACACAGGTATTAGAACACAGGTATAAGAACACAAATATAAGAACACAGATATATAGGAACACAGGTATAAGAAAAAGGATATAAGAACACAGATATACACAGCGTAACAGAATAAGAACACACAACAAAGATGTAAAAACACAAATAAGAACACAAGTATAAGAACACGGGTATAAGAACACAGGTAGGCCTATAAGAAAACAAATAAAAGAACAAAGGTATTAGAACACAGATATAAGAACATAGGTATATGAACATGGGTAAAAGAACACAGGTAGACCTATAAGAAAACAAATATAAGAACAAAGGTATTAGAACACAGATATAAGAACACAGATATAAGAACACAGATATATAGAAACACAGGTATAAGAAAAATGATATAAGAACACAGACATACACAGCGTAACAGAATAAGAACACACAACACAGATGTAAAAACACACATAAGAACACAAGTATAAGAACACGGGTATTAGAACACAGGTAGACCTATAAGAAAACAAATATAAGAACACAGGTATAAGAACACAGGTATAAGAACACTGGTAGGTCTATAAGAAAACAAATATAAGAACACAGGTATTAGAACACAGGTATAAGAACATAGGTATATGAACACGGGTAAAAGAACACAGGTAGACCTATAAGAAAACAAATATAAGAACACAGGTATTAGAGCACAGGTATTAGAACACAGGTATAAGAACACAGATATATAGGAACACAGGTATAAGAAAAAGGATATAAGAACACAGATATACACAGCGTAACAGAATAAGAACACACAACAGAGATGTAAGAACAGATATAAGAACACAAGTAGGCCTATAAGAAAACAAATAAAAGAACACAGGTATTAGAACACAGATATAAGAACACAGGTATATGAACACAGATATCTATCTATCTATCTATCTATCTATCTATCTATCTATCTATCTATCTATCTATCTATCTATCTATCTATCTATCTATCTATCTATCTATCTATCTATGCCCGCCACCACCCCCTTCACTCGGAAGGACTCTATCTATCCACCTATCCATCCATCCACCTATATCTATCTATCTATCTATCTATCTATCTATCTATCTATCTATCTATCTATCTATCTATCTATCTATCTATCTATCTATCTATCTATCTATCTATCTATCTATCTATCTATCTATCTATCTATGCCCGCCACCACCCCCTTCACTCGGAAGGACTCTATCTATCCACCTATCCATCCATCCACCTATATCTATCTATCTATCTATCTATCTATCTATCTATCTATCTATCTATCTATCTATCTATCTATCTATCTATCTATCTATCTATCTATCTATCTATCTATCTATCTATCTATCTATCTATCTATCTATCCATCCATCCATCTATCTATCTATCTATCTATCTATCTATCTATCTATCTATCTATCTATCTATCTATCTATCTATCTATCTATCTATGCCCGCCACCACCCCCTTCACTCGGAAGGACTCTATCCACCTATCCATCCATCCACCTATCTATCCATCCATCTATATCTATCCATCTATATCTATCTATCTATCTATCTATCTATCTATCTATCTATCTATCTATCTATCTATCTATCTATCTATCTATCTATCTATCTATCTATCTATGCCCGCCACCACCCCCTTCACTCGGAAGGATTCTATCTATCCACCTATCCATCCATCCACCTATCTATCTATCTATCTATCTATCTATCTATCTATCTATCTATCTATCTATCTATCTATCTATCTATCTATCTATCTATCTATCTATCTATCTATCTATCTATCTATCTATCTATATTAAGAACACAGGTATAAGAACACAGATATAAGAACACAGATATATAGGAACACATGTACAAGAAAAAGGATATAAGAACAAAGATATACACAGCGTAACAGAATAAGAACACACAACACAGATGTAAGAACAGATATAAGAACACAAGTATAAGAACACGGGTATAAGAACACAGGTAGGCCTATAAGAAAACAAATAAAAGAACACAGGTATTAGAACACAGATATAAGAACATAGGTATATGAACACGGGTATAAGAACACAGGTAGACCTATAAGAAAACAAATATAAGAACACAGGTATAAGAACACGGGTATAAGAACACAGGTAGGCCTATAAGAAAACAAATATAAGAACACAGGTATTAGAACACAGGTATTAGAACACAGATATAAGAACATAGGTATATGAACACGGGGAAAAGAACACAGGTAGACCTATACGAAAACAAATATAAGAACACAGGTATTAGAACACAGGTATAAGAACACAAATATAAGAACACAGATATATAGGAACACAGGTATAAGAAAAAGGATATAAGAACACAGATATACACAGCGTAACAGAATAAGAACACACAACAAAGATGTAAAAACACAAATAAGAACACAAGTATAAGAACACGGGTATAAGAACACAGGTAGGCCTATAAGAAAACAAATAAAAGAACAAAGGTATTAGAACACAGATATAAGAACATAGGTATATGAACATGGGTAAAAGAACACAGGTAGACCTATAAGAAAACAAATATAAGAACAAAGGTATTAGAACACAGGTATAAGAACACAGATATAAGAACACAGATATATAGAAACACAGGTATAAGAAAAATGATATAAGAACACAGACATACACAGCGTAACAGAATAAGAACACACAACACAGATGTAAAAACACACATAAGAACACAAGTATAAGAACACGGGTATTAGAACACAGGTAGACCTATAAGAAAACAAATATAAGAACACAGGTATAAGAACACAGGTATAAGAACACTGGTAGGTCTATAAGAAAACAAATATAAGAACACAGGTATTAGAACACAGGTATAAGAACATAGGTATATGAACACGGGTAAAAGAACACAGGTAGACCTATAAGAAAACAAATATAAGAACACAGGTATTAGAACACAGGTAGACCTATAAGAAAACAAATATAAGAACACAGGTATTAGAGCACAGGTATTAGAACACAGGTATAAGAACACAGATATATAGGAACACAGGTATAAGAAAAAGGATATAAGAACACAGATATACACAGCGTAACAGAATAAGAACACACAACAGAGATGTAAGAACAGATATAAGAACACAAGTAGGCCTATAAGAAAACAAATAAAAGAACACAGGTATTAGAACACAGATATAAGAACACAGGTATATGAACACAGATATCTATCTATCTATCTATCTATCTATCTATCTATCTATCTATCTATCTATCTATCTATCTATCTATCTATCTATCTATCTATCTATCTATCTATCTATCTATCTATCTATCTATCTATGCCCGCCACCACCCCCTTCACTCGGAAGGACTCTATCTATCCACCTATCCACCTATCCATCCACCTATCCACCTATCTATCTATCTATCTATCTATCTATCTATCTATCTATCTATCTATCTATCTATCTATCTATCTATCTATCTATCTATCTATCTATCTATCTATCTATCTATCTATCTATCTATCTATCTATCTATCTATGCCCGCCACCACCCCCTTCACTCGGAAGGACTCTATCTATCCACCTATCCATCCATCCACCTATATCTATCTATCTATCTATCTATCTATCTATCTATCTATCTATCTATCTATCTATCTATCTATCTATCTATCTATCTATCTATCTATCTATCTATCTATCTATCTATCTATCTATGCCCACCACCACCCCCTTCACTTGGAAGGACTCTATCTATCTATCTATCTATCTATCTATCTATCTATCTATCTATCTATCTATCTATCTATCTATCTATCTATCTATCTATCTATCTATCTATCTATCTATCTATGCCCACCACCACCCCCTTCACTTGGAAGGACTCTATCTATCTATCTATCTATCTATCTATCTATCTATCTATCTATCTATCTATCTATCTATCTATCTATCTATCTATCTATCTATCTATCTATCTATCTATCTATCTATCTATCTATCTATCTATGTTAAGAACACAGGTATAAGAACACAGATATAAGAACACAGATATATAGGAACACAAGTATAAGAAAAAGGATATAAGAACACAGATATACACAGCGTAACAGAATAAGAACACACAACACAAATGTAAGAACAGATATAAGAACACAAGAATAAGAACACGGGTATAAGAACACAGGTAGGCCTATAAGAAAACAAATAAAAGAACAAAGGTATTAGAACACAGATATAAGAACATAGGTATATGAACACGGGTAAAAGAACACAAGTAGACCAATAAGAAAACAAATATAAGAACACAGGTATTAGAACACAGGTATAAGAACACGGGTATAAGAACACAGGTAGGCCTATAAGAAAACAAATAAAAGAACACAGGTATTAGAACACAGATATAAGAACATAGGTATATGAACATGGGTAAAAGAACACAGGTAGACCTATAAGAAAACAAATATAAGAACACAGGTATTAGAACACAGGTATAAGAACACAGATATAAGAACACAGATATATAGGAACACAGGTATAAGAAAAAGGATATAAGAACACAGACATACACAGCGTAACAGAATAAGAACACACAACACAGATGTAAAAACACACATAAGAACACAAGTATAAGAACACGGGTATAAGAACACAGGTAGGCCTATAAGAAAACAAATATAAGAACACAGGTATTAGAACACAGGTAGACCTATAAGAAAACAAATATAAGAACACAGGTATTAGAACACAGGTATAAGAACACAGATATATAGGAACACAGGTATAAGAAAAGGATATAAGAACACAGATATACACAGCGTAACAGAATAAGAACACACAACAGAGATGTAAGAACAGATATAAGAACACAAGTATAAGAACACAGGTAGGCCTATAAGAAAACAAATAAAAGAACACAGGTATTAGAACACAGATATAAGAACACAGGTATATGAACACAGATATCCATCTATCTATCCATCTATCTATCCATCTATCTATCCATCTATCTATCCATCTATCTATCCATCTATCTATCTATCTATCTATCTATCTATCTATCTATCTATCTATCTATCTATCTATCTATCTATCTATCTATCTATCTATCTATCTATCTATCTATCTATCTATGCCCGCCACCACCCCCTTCACTCGGAAGGACTCTATCTATCCACCTATCCATCCATCCATCCATCCATCCACCTATCTATCTATCTATCTATCTATCTATCTATCTATCTATCTATCTATCTATCTATCTATCTATCTATCTATCTATCTATCTATCTATCTATCTATCTATCTATCTATCTATCTATCTATCTATGCCCGCCACCACCCCCTTCACTCGGAAGGACTCTATCTATCCACCTATCCATCCATCCATCCATCCATCCATCCACCTATCTATCTATCTATCTATCTATCTATCTATCTATCTATCTATCTATCTATCTATCTATCTATCTATCTATCTATCTATCTATCTATCTATCTATCTATCTATCTATCTATCTATATTAAGAACACAGGTATAAGAACACAGATATAAGAACACAGATATATAGGAACACATGTACAAGAAAAAGGATATAAGAACAAAGATATACACAGCGTAACAGAATAAGAACACACAACACAGATGTAAGAACAGATATAAGAACACAAGTATAAGAACACGGGTATAAGAACACAGGTAGGCCTATAAGAAAACAAATAAAAGAACACAGGTATTAGAACACAGATATAAGAACATAGGTATATGAACACGGGTATAAGAACACAGGTAGACCTATAAGAAAACAAATATAAGAACACAGGTATAAGAACACGGGTATAAGAACACAGGTAGGCCTATAAGAAAACAAATATAAGAACACAGGTATTAGAACACAGGTATTAGAACACAGATATAAGAACATAGGTATATGAACACGGGGAAAAGAACACAGGTAGACCTATACGAAAACAAATATAAGAACAGAGGTATTAGAACACAGGTATAAGAACACAAATATAAGAACACAGATATATAGGAACACAGGTATAAGAAAAAGGATATAAGAACACAGATATACACAGCGTAACAGAATAAGAACACACAACAAAGATGTAAAAACACAAATAAGAACACAAGTATAAGAACACGGGTATAAGAACACAGGTAGGCCTATAAGAAAACAAATAAAAGAACAAAGGTATTAGAACACAGATATAAGAACATAGGTATATGAACATGGGTAAAAGAACACAGGTAGACCTATAAGAAAACAAATATAAGAACAAAGGTATTAGAACACAGGTATAAGAACACAGATATAAGAACACAGATATATAGAAACACAGGTATAAGAAAAATGATATAAGAACACAGACATACACAGCGTAACAGAATAAGAACACACAACACAGATGTAAAAACACACATAAGAACACAAGTATAAGAACACGGGTATTAGAACACAGGTAGACCTATAAGAAAACAAATATAAGAACACAGGTATAAGAACACAGGTATAAGAACACTGGTAGGTCTATAAGAAAACAAATATAAGAACACAGGTATTAGAACACAGGTATAAGAACATAGGTATATGAACACGGGTAAAAGAACACAGGTAGACCTATAAGAAAACAAATATAAGAACACAGGTATTAGAACACAGGTAGACCTATAAGAAAACAAATATAAGAACACAGGTATTAGAGCACAGGTATTAGAACACAGGTATAAGAACACAGATATATAGGAACACAGGTATAAGAAAAAGGATATAAGAACACAGATATACACAGCGTAACAGAATAAGAACACACAACAGAGATGTAAGAACAGATATAAGAACACAAGTAGGCCTATAAGAAAACAAATAAAAGAACACAGGTATTAGAACACAGATATAAGAACACAGGTATATGAACACAGATATCTATCTATCTATCTATCTATCTATCTATCTATCTATCTATCTATCTATCTATCTATCTATCTATCTATCTATCTATCTATCTATCTATCTATCTATCTATCTATCTATGCCCGCCACCACCCCCTTCACTCGGAAGGACTCTATCCACCTATCCATCCATCCACCTATCTATCCATCCATCTATATCTATCCATCTATCTATCTATCTATCTATCTATCTATCTATCTATCTATCTATCTATCTATCTATCTATCTATCTATCTATCTATCTATCTATCTATCTATCTATCTATCTATCTATGCCCGCCACCACCCCCTTCACTCGGAAGGACTCTATCTATCCACCTATCCATCCATCCATCCACCTATCTATCTATCTATCTATCTATCTATCTATCTATCTATCTATCTATCTATCTATCTATCTATCTATCTATCTATCTATCTATCTATCTATCTATCTATCTATCTATCTATCTATCTATCTATCTATCTATCTATCTATCTATCTATGCCCGCCACCACCCCCTTCACTCGGAAGGACTCTATCTATCCACCTATCCATCCATCCACCTATATCTATCTATCTATCTATCTATCTATCTATCTATCTATCTATCTATCTATCTATCTATCTATCTATCTATCTATCTATCTATCTATCTATCTATCTATCTATCTATCTATCTATCTATCTATCTATCTATCTATCTATCTATCTATCTATCTATCTATCTATCTATGCCCACCACCACCCCCTTCACTTGGAAGGACTCTATCTATCTATCTATCTATCTATCTATCTATCTATCTATCTATCTATCTATCTATCTATCTATCTATCTATCTATCTATCTATCTATCTATCTATCTATCTATCTATCTATCTATCTATGTTAAGAACACAGGTATAAGAACACAGATATAAGAACACAGATATATAGGAACACAAGTATAAGAAAAAGGATATAAGAACACAGATATACACAGCGTAACAGAATAAGAACACACAACACAAATGTAAGAATAGATATAAGAACACAAGAATAAGAACACGGGTATAAGAACACAGGTAGGCCTATAAGAAAACAAATAAAAGAACAAAGGTATTAGAACACAGATATAAGAACATAGGTATATGAACACGGGTAAAAGAACACAAGTAGACCTATAAGAAAACAAATATAAGAACACAGGTATTAGAACACAGGTATAAGAACACGGGTATAAGAACACAGGTAGGCCTATAAGAAAACAAATATAAGACCACAGGTATTAGAACACAGGTAGACCTATAAGAAAACAAATATAAGAACACAGGTATTAGAACACAGGTATAAGAACACAGATATATAGGAACACAGGTATAAGAAAAAGGATATAAGAACACAGATATACACAGCGTAACAGAATAAGAACAAATAACACAGATGTAAGAACAGATATAAGAACACAAGTATAAGAACACGGGTATAAGAACACAGGTAGGCCTATAAGAAAACAAATAAAAGAACACAGGTATTAGAACACAGATATAAGAACATAGGTATATGAACATGGGTAAAAGAACACAGGTAGACCTATAAGAAAACAAATATAAGAACACAGGTATTAGAACACAGGTAGACCTATAAGAAAACAAATATAAGAACACAGGTATAAGAACACAGATATAAGAACACAGATATATAGGAACACAGGTATAAGAAAAAGGATATAAGAACACAGACATACACAGCGTAACAGAATAAGAACACACAACACAGATGTAAAAACACACATAAGAACACAAGTATAAGAACACGGGTATAAGAACACAGGTAGGCCTATAAGAAAACAAATATAAGAACACAGGTATTAGAACACAGGTAGACCTATAAGAAAACAAATATAAGAACACAGGTATTAGAACACAGGTATAAGAACACGGGTATAAGAACACTGGTAGGTCTATAAGAAAACAAATATAAGAACACAGGTATTAGAACACAGGTATAAGAACATAGGTATATGAACACGGGTAAAAGAACACAGGTAGACCTATAAGAAAACAAATATAAGAACACAGGTATTAGAACACAGGTATAAGAACACAGATATAAGAACACAGATATATAGGAACACAGGTATAAGAAAAATGATATAAGAACACAGATATACACAGCGTAACAGAATAAGAACACACAACACAGATGTAAAAACACATATAAGAACACAAGTATAAGAACACGGGTATAAGGACACAGGTAGGCCTATAAGAAAACAAATATAAGAACACAGGTATTAGAACACAGGTATAAGAACACAGATATAAGAACACAGATATATAGGAACACAAGTATAAGAAAAAGGATATAAGAACACAGATATACACAGCGTAACAGAATAAGAACACACAACACAAATGTAAGAACAGATATAAGAACACAAGTATAAGAACACGGGTATAAGAACACAGGTAGGCCTATAAGAAAACAAATAAAAGAACAAAGGTATTAGAACACAGATATAAGAACATAGGTATATGAACACGGGTAAAAGAACACAAGTAGACCTATAAGAAAACAAATATAAGAACACAGGTATTAGAACACAGGTATAAGAACACGGGTATAAGAACACAGGAAGGCCTATAAGAAAACAAATATAAGACCACAGGTATTAGAACACAGGTAGACCTATAAGAAAACAAATATAAGAACACAGGTATTAGAACACAGGTATAAGAACACAGATATATAGGAACACAGGTATAAGAAAAAGGATATAAGAACACAGATATACACAGCGTAACAGAATAAGAACAAATAACACAGATGTAAGAACAGATATAAGAACACAAGTATAAGAACACGGGTATAAGAACACAGGTAGGCCTATAAGAAAACAAATAAAAGAACACAGGTATTAGAACACAGATATAAGAACATAGGTATATGAACATGGGTAAAAGAACACAGGTAGACCTATAAGAAAACAAATATAAGAACACAGGTATTAGAACACAGGTATAAGAACACAGATATAAGAACACAGATATATAGGAACACAGGTATAAGAAAAAGGATATAAGAACACAGACATACACAGCGTAACAGAATAAGAACACACAACACAGATGTAAAAACACACATAAGAACACAAGTATAAGAACAAGGGTATAAGAACACAGGTAGGCCTATAAGAAAACAAATATAAGAACACAGGTATCAGAACACAGGTAGACCTATAAGAAAACAAATATAAGAACACAGGTATTAGAACACAGGTATAAGAACACAGATATATAGGAATACAGGTATAAGAAAAGGATATAAGAACACAGATATACACAGCGTAACAGAATAAGAACACACAACAGAGATGTAAGAACAGATATAAGAACACAAGTATAAGAACACAGGTAGGCCTATAAGAAAACAAATATAAGAACACAGGTATCAGAACACAGGTAGACCTATAAGAAAACAAATATAAGAACACAGGTATTAGAACACAAATATAAGAACACAGATATATAGGAACACAGGTATAAGAAAAAGGATATAAGAACACAGATATACACAGCGTAACAGAATAAGAACACACAACAAAGATGTAAAAACACAAATAAGAACACAAGTATAAGAACACGGGTATAAGAACACAGGTAGGCCTATAAGAAAACAAATAAAAGAACAAAGGTATTAGAACACAGATATAAGAACATAGGTATATGAACATGGGTAAAAGAACACAGGTAGACCTATAAGAAAACAAATATAAGAACAAAGGTATTAGAACACAGATATAAGAACACAGATATAAGAACACAGATATATAGAAACACAGGTATAAGAAAAATGATATAAGAACACAGACATACACAGCGTAACAGAATAAGAACACACAACACAGATGTAAAAACACACATAAGAACACAAGTATAAGAACACGGGTATTAGAACACAGGTAGACCTATAAGAAAACAAATATAAGAACACAGGTATAAGAACACAGGTATAAGAACACTGGTAGGTCTATAAGAAAACAAATATAAGAACACAGGTATTAGAACACAGGTATAAGAACATAGGTATATGAACACGGGTAAAAGAACACAGGTAGACCTATAAGAAAACAAATATAAGAACACAGGTATTAGAGCACAGGTATTAGAACACAGGTATAAGAACACAGATATATAGGAACACAGGTATAAGAAAAAGGATATAAGAACACAGATATACACAGCGTAACAGAATAAGAACACACAACAGAGATGTAAGAACAGATATAAGAACACAAGTAGGCCTATAAGAAAACAAATAAAAGAACACAGGTATTAGAACACAGATATAAGAACACAGGTATATGAACACAGATATCTATCTATCTATCTATCTATCTATCTATCTATCTATCTATCTATCTATCTATCTATCTATCTATCTATCTATCTATCTATCTATCTATCTATCTATCTATCTATCTATCTATCTATCTATCTATCTATCTATCTATCTATCTATCTATCTATCTATGCCCGCCACCACCCCCTTCACTCGGAAGGACTCTATCTATCCACCTATCCATCCATCCACCTATATCTATCTATCTATCTATCTATCTATCTATCTATCTATCTATCTATCTATCTATCTATCTATCTATCTATCTATCTATCTATCTATCTATCTATCTATCTATCTATCTATCTATCTATCTATGCCCGCCACCACCCCCTTCACTCGGAAGGACTCTATCTATCCACCTATCCATCCATCCACCTATATCTATCTATCTATCTATCTATCTATCTATCTATCTATCTATCTATCTATCTATCTATCTATCTATCTATCTATCTATCTATCTATCTATCTATCTATCTATCTATCTATCTATCTATCTATCTATCTATCCATCCATCTATCTATCTATCTATCTATCTATCTATCTATCTATCTATCTATCTATCTATCTATCTATGCCCGCCACCACCCCCTTCACTCGGAAGGACTCTATCCACCTATCCATCCATCCACCTATCTATCCATCCATCTATATCTATCCATCTATATCTATCTATCTATCTATCTATCTATCTATCTATCTATCTATCTATCTATCTATCTATCTATCTATCTATCTATCTATCTATGCCCGCCACCACCCCCTTCACTCGGAAGGATTCTATCTATCCACCTATCCATCCATCCACCTATCTATCTATCTATCTATCTATCTATCTATCTATCTATCTATCTATCTATCTATCTATCTATCTATCTATCTATCTATCTATCTATCTATCTATCTATCTATCTATCTATCTATCTATATTAAGAACACAGGTATAAGAACACAGATATAAGAACACAGATATATAGGAACACATGTACAAGAAAAAGGATATAAGAACAAAGATATACACAGCGTAACAGAATAAGAACACACAACACAGATGTAAGAACAGATATAAGAACACAAGTATAAGAACACGGGTATAAGAACACAGGTAGGCCTATAAGAAAACAAATAAAAGAACACAGGTATTAGAACACAGATATAAGAACATAGGTATATGAACACGGGTATAAGAACACAGGTAGACCTATAAGAAAACAAATATAAGAACACAGGTATAAGAACACGGGTATAAGAACACAGGTAGGCCTATAAGAAAACAAATATAAGAACACAGGTATTAGAACACAGGTATTAGAACACAGATATAAGAACATAGGTATATGAACACGGGGAAAAGAACACAGGTAGACCTATACGAAAACAAATATAAGAACACAGGTATTAGAACACAGGTATAAGAACACAAATATAAGAACACAGATATATAGGAACACAGGTATAAGAAAAAGGATATAAGAACACAGATATACACAGCGTAACAGAATAAGAACACACAACAAAGATGTAAAAACACAAATAAGAACACAAGTATAAGAACACGGGTATAAGAACACAGGTAGGCCTATAAGAAAACAAATAAAAGAACAAAGGTATTAGAACACAGATATAAGAACATAGGTATATGAACATGGGTAAAAGAACACAGGTAGACCTATAAGAAAACAAATATAAGAACAAAGGTATTAGAACACAGGTATAAGAACACAGATATAAGAACACAGATATATAGAAACACAGGTATAAGAAAAATGATATAAGAACACAGACATACACAGCGTAACAGAATAAGAACACACAACACAGATGTAAAAACACACATAAGAACACAAGTATAAGAACACGGGTATTAGAACACAGGTAGACCTATAAGAAAACAAATATAAGAACACAGGTATAAGAACACAGGTATAAGAACACTGGTAGGTCTATAAGAAAACAAATATAAGAACACAGGTATTAGAACACAGGTATAAGAACATAGGTATATGAACACGGGTAAAAGAACACAGGTAGACCTATAAGAAAACAAATATAAGAACACAGGTATTAGAACACAGGTAGACCTATAAGAAAACAAATATAAGAACACAGGTATTAGAGCACAGGTATTAGAACACAGGTATAAGAACACAGATATATAGGAACACAGGTATAAGAAAAAGGATATAAGAACACAGATATACACAGCGTAACAGAATAAGAACACACAACAGAGATGTAAGAACAGATATAAGAACACAAGTAGGCCTATAAGAAAACAAATAAAAGAACACAGGTATTAGAACACAGATATAAGAACACAGGTATATGAACACAGATATCTATCTATCTATCTATCTATCTATCTATCTATCTATCTATCTATCTATCTATCTATCTATCTATCTATCTATCTATCTATCTATCTATCTATCTATCTATCTATCTATCTATCTATCTATCTATCTATCTATCTATCTATGCCCGCCACCACCCCCTTCACTCGGAAGGACTCTATCTATCCACCTATCCACCTATCCATCCACCTATCCACCTATCTATCTAT
The DNA here is from genome assembly GCA_038021265.1 of Cyprinella venusta. Taxonomy (NCBI): domain Eukaryota; kingdom Metazoa; phylum Chordata; class Actinopteri; order Cypriniformes; family Leuciscidae; genus Cyprinella; species Cyprinella venusta. The sequence continues at coordinate 6,671,129 of CM075869.1, forward strand.
CTATCTATCTATCTATCTATCTATCTATCTATCTATCTATCTATCTATCTATCTATCTATCTATCTATCTATCTATCTATGCCCGCCACCACCCCCTTCACTCGGAAGGACTCTATCTATCCACCTATCCATCCATCCACCTATATCTATCTATCTATCTATCTATCTATCTATCTATCTATCTATCTATCTATCTATCTATCTATCTATCTATCTATCTATCTATCTATCTATCTATCTATCTATCTATCTATCTATCTATCTATGCCCACCACCACCCCCTTCACTTGGAAGGACTCTATCTATCTATCTATCTATCTATCTATCTATCTATCTATCTATCTATCTATCTATCTATCTATCTATCTATCTATCTATCTATCTATCTATCTATCTATCTATCTATCTATCTATGTTAAGAACACAGGTATAAGAACACAGATATAAGAACACAGATATATAGGAACACAAGTATAAGAAAAAGGATATAAGAACACAGATATACACAGCGTAACAGAATAAGAACACACAACACAAATGTAAGAACAGATATAAGAACACAAGAATAAGAACACGGGTATAAGAACACAGGTAGGCCTATAAGAAAACAAATAAAAGAACAAAGGTATTAGAACACAGATATAAGAACATAGGTATATGAACACGGGTAAAAGAACACAAGTAGACCTATAAGAAAACAAATATAAGAACACAGGTATTAGAACACAGGTATAAGAACACGGGTATAAGAACACAGGTAGGCCTATAAGAAAACAAATAAAAGAACACAGGTATTAGAACACAGATATAAGAACATAGGTATATGAACATGGGTAAAAGAACACAGGTAGACCTATAAGAAAACAAATATAAGAACACAGGTATTAGAACACAGGTATAAGAACACAGATATAAGAACACAGATATATAGGAACACAGGTATAAGAAAAAGGATATAAGAACACAGACATACACAGCGTAACAGAATAAGAACACACAACACAGATGTAAAAACACACATAAGAACACAAGTATAAGAACACGGGTATAAGAACACAGGTAGGCCTATAAGAAAACAAATATAAGAACACAGGTATTAGAACACAGGTAGACCTATAAGAAAACAAATATAAGAACACAGGTATTAGAACACAGGTATAAGAACACAGATATATAGGAACACAGGTATAAGAAAAGGATATAAGAACACAGATATACACAGCGTAACAGAATAAGAACACACAACAGAGATGTAAGAACAGATATAAGAACACAAGTATAAGAACACAGGTAGGCCTATAAGAAAACAAAAGAACACAGGTATTAGAACACAGATATAAGAACACAGGTATATGAACACAGATATCCATCTATCTATCCATCTATCTATCCATCCATCTATCCATCCATCCATCCATCCATCCATCTATCTATCTATCTATCTATCTATCTATCTATCTATCTATCTATCTATCTATCTATCTATCTATCTATCTATCTATCTATCTATCTATCTATCTATCTATCTATCTATCTATCTATCTATCTATCTATCTATCTATCTATCTATGCCCGCCACCACCCCCTTCACTCGGAAGGACTCTATCTATCCACCTATCCATCCATCCATCCATCCATCCACCTATCTATCTATCTATCTATCTATCTATCTATCTATCTATCTATCTATCTATCTATCTATCTATCTATCTATCTATCTATCTATCTATCTATCTATCTATCTATGCCCGCCACCACCCCCTTCACTCGGAAGGACTCTATCTATCCACCTATCCATCCATCCATCCATCCATCCATCCATCCACCTATCTATCTATCTATCTATCTATCTATCTATCTATCTATCTATCTATCTATCTATCTATCTATCTATCTATCTATCTATCTATCTATCTATCTATCTATCTATCTATCTATCTATCTATATTAAGAACACAGGTATAAGAACACAGATATAAGAACACAGATATATAGGAACACATGTACAAGAAAAAGGATATAAGAACAAAGATATACACAGCGTAACAGAATAAGAACACACAACACAGATGTAAGAACAGATATAAGAACACAAGTATAAGAACACGGGTATAAGAACACAGGTAGGCCTATAAGAAAACAAATAAAAGAACACAGGTATTAGAACACAGATATAAGAACATAGGTATATGAACACGGGTATAAGAACACAGGTAGACCTATAAGAAAACAAATATAAGAACACAGGTATAAGAACACGGGTATAAGAACACAGGTAGGCCTATAAGAAAACAAATATAAGAACACAGGTATTAGAACACAGGTATTAGAACACAGATATAAGAACATAGGTATATGAACACGGGGAAAAGAACACAGGTAGACCTATACGAAAACAAATATAAGAACACAGGTATTAGAACACAGGTATAAGAACACAAATATAAGAACACAGATATATAGGAACACAGGTATAAGAAAAAGGATATAAGAACACAGATATACACAGCGTAACAGAATAAGAACACACAACAAAGATGTAAAAACACAAATAAGAACACAAGTATAAGAACACGGGTATAAGAACACAGGTAGGCCTATAAGAAAACAAATAAAAGAACAAAGGTATTAGAACACAGATATAAGAACATAGGTATATGAACATGGGTAAAAGAACACAGGTAGACCTATAAGAAAACAAATATAAGAACAAAGGTATTAGAACACAGGTATAAGAACACATATATAAGAACACAGATATATAGAAACACAGGTATAAGAAAAATGATATAAGAACACAGACATACACAGCGTAACAGAATAAGAACACACAACACAGATGTAAAAACACACATAAGAACACAAGTATAAGAACACGGGTATTAGAACACAGGTAGACCTATAAGAAAACAAATATAAGAACACAGGTATAAGAACACAGGTATAAGAACACTGGTAGGTCTATAAGAAAACAAATATAAGAACACAGGTATTAGAACACAGGTATAAGAACATAGGTATATGAACACGGGTAAAAGAACACAGGTAGACCTATAAGAAAACAAATATAAGAACACAGGTATTAGAACACAGGTAGACCTATAAGAAAACAAATATAAGAACACAGGTATTAGAGCACAGGTATTAGAACACAGGTATAAGAACACAGATATATAGGAACACAGGTATAAGAAAAAGGATATAAGAACACAGATATACACAGCGTAACAGAATAAGAACACACAACAGAGATGTAAGAACAGATATAAGAACACAAGTAGGCCTATAAGAAAACAAATAAAAGAACACAGGTATTAGAACACAGATATAAGAACACAGGTATATGAACACAGATATCTATCTATCTATCTATCTATCTATCTATCTATCTATCTATCTATCTATCTATCTATCTATCTATCTATCTATCTATCTATCTATCTATCTATCTATCTATCTATCTATCTATCTATCTATCTATCTATCTATCTATCTATGCCCGCCACCACCCCCTTCACTCGGAAGGACTCTATCTATCCACCTATCCATCCATCCATCCACCTATCTATCTATCTATCTATCTATCTATCTATCTATCTATCTATCTATCTATCTATCTATCTATCTATCTATCTATCTATCTATCTATCTATCTATCTATCTATCTATCTATCTATGCCCGCCACCACCACCCTCAACTCGGAAGGACTCTATCTATCCACCTATCCATCCATCCACCTATATCTATCTATCTATCTATCTATCTATCTATCTATCTATCTATCTATCTATCTATCTATCTATCTATCTATCTATCTATCTATCTATCTATCTATCTATCTATCTATCTATCTATCTATCTATGCCCACCACCACCCCCTTCACTTGGAAGGACTCTATCTATCTATCTATCTATCTATCTATCTATCTATCTATCTATCTATCTATCTATCTATCTATCTATCTATCTATCTATCTATCTATCTATCTATCTATCTATCTATCTATCTATCTATCTATCTATCTATCTATCTATCTATCTATGTTAAGAACACAGGTATAAGAACACAGATATAAGAACACAGATATATAGGAACACAAGTATAAGAAAAAGGATATAAGAACACAGATATACACAGCGTAACAGAATAAGAACACACAACACAAATGTAAGAATAGATATAAGAACACAAGAATAAGAACACGGGTATAAGAACACAGGTAGGCCTATAAGAAAACAAATAAAAGAACAAAGGTATTAGAACACAGATATAAGAACATAGGTATATGAACACGGGTAAAAGAACACAGGTAGACCTATAAGAAAACAAATATAAGAACACAGGTATTAGAACACAGGTATAAGAACACGGGTATAAGAACACAGGTAGGCCTATAAGAAAACAAATATAAGACCACAGGTATTAGAACACAGGTAGACCTATAAGAAAACAAATATAAGAACACAGGTATTAGAACACAGGTATAAGAACACAGATATATAGGAACACAGGTATAAGAAAAAGGATATAAGAACACAGATATACACAGCGTAACAGAATAAGAACAAATAACACAGATGTAAGAACAGATATAAGAACACAAGTATAAGAACACGGGTATAAGAACACAGGTAGGCCTATAAGAAAACAAATAAAAGAACACAGGTATTAGAACACAGATATAAGAACATAGGTATATGAACATGGGTAAAAGAACACAGGTAGACCTATAAGAAAACAAATATAAGAACACAGGTATTAGAACACAGGTAGACCTATAAGAAAACAAATATAAGAACACAGGTATAAGAACACAGATATAAGAACACAGATATATAGGAACACAGGTATAAGAAAAAGGATATAAGAACACAGACATACACAGCGTAACAGAATAAGAACACACAACACAGATGTAAAAACACACATAAGAACACAAGTATAAGAACACGGGTATAAGAACACAGGTAGGCCTATAAGAAAACAAATATAAGAACACAGGTATTAGAACACAGGTAGACCTATAAGAAAACAAATATAAGAACACAGGTATTAGAACACAGGTATAAGAACACGGGTATAAGAACACTGGTAGGTCTATAAGAAAACAAATATAAGAACACAGGTATAAGAACATAGGTATATGAACACGGGTAAAAGAACACAGGTAGACCTATAAGAAAACAAATATAAGAACACAGGTATTAGAACACAGGTATAAGAACACAGATATAAGAACACAGATATATAGGAACACAGGTATAAGAAAAATGATATAAGAACACAGATATACACAGCGTAACAGAATAAGAACACACAACACAGATGTAAAAACACACATAAGAACACAAGTATAAGAACACGGGTATAAGGACACAGGTAGGCCTATAAGAAAACAAATATAAGAACACAGGTATTAGAACACAGGTAGACCTATAAGAAAACAAATATAAGAACACAGGTATTAGAACACAGGTATTAGAACACAGGTATAAGAACACAGATATATAGGAACACAGGTATAAGAAAAAGGATATAAGAACACAGATATACACAGCGTAACAGAATAAGAACACACAACAGAGATGTAAGAACAGATATAAGAACACAAGTTTAAGAACACGGGTATAAGAACACAGGTAGGCCTATAAAACACAAATAAAAGAACAAAGGTATTAGAACACAGATATAAGAACACAGATATAAGAACACAGATATATAGGAACACAGGTATAATAAAAAGGATATAAGAACACAGATATACACAGCGTAACAGAATAAGAACACACAACCCAGATGTAAGAACAGATATAAGAACACGGGTATAGGAACACAGGTAGGCCTATAAGAAAACAAATAAAAGAACACAGGTATTAGAACACAGATATCTATCTATCTATCTATCTATCTATCTATCTATCTATCTATCTATCTATCTATCTATCTATCTATCTATCTATCTATCTATCTATCTATCTATCTATCTATCTATCTATCTATCTATCTATGCCCACCACCACCCCCTTCACTTGGAAGGACTCTATCTATCTATCTATCTATCTATCTATCTATCTATCTATCTATCTATCTATCTATCTATCTATCTATCTATCTATCTATCTATCTATCTATCTATCTATGTTAAGAACACAGGTATAAGAACACAGATATAAGAACACAGATATATAGGAACACAAGTATAAGAAAAAGGATATAAGAACACAGATATACACAGCGTAACAGAATAAGAACACACAACACAAATGTAAGAACAGATATAAGAACACAAGTATAAGAACACGGGTATAAGAACACAGGTAGGCCTATAAGAAAACAAATAAAAGAACAAAGGTATTAGAACACAGATATAAGAACATAGGTATATGAACACGGGTAAAAGAAAACAAGTAGACCTATAAGAAAACAAATATAAGAACACAGGTATTAGAACACAGGTATAAGAACACGGGTATAAGAACACAGGTAGGCCTATAAGAAAACAAATATAAGACCACAGGTATTAGAACACAGGTAGACCTATAAGAAAACAAATATAAGAACACAGGTATTAGAACACAGGTATAAGAACACAGATATATAGGAACACAGGTATAAGAAAAAGGATATAAGAACACAGATATACACAGCGTAACAGAATAAGAACAAATAACACAGATGTAAGAACAGATATAAGAACACAAGTATAAGAACACGGGTATAAGAACACAGGTAGGCCTATAAGAAAACAAATAAAAGAACACAGGTATTAGAACACAGATATAAGAACATAGGTATATGAACATGGGTAAAAGAACACAGGTAGACCTATAAGAAAACAAATATAAGAACACAGGTATTAGAACACAGGTATAAGAACACAGATATAAGAACACAGATATATAGGAACACAGGTATAAGAAAAAGGATATAAGAACACAGACATACACAGCGTAACAGAATAAGAACACACAACACAGATGTAAAAACACACATAAGAACACAGGTATAAGAACAAGGGTATAAGAACACAGGTAGGCCTATAAGAAAACAAATATAAGAACACAGGTATCAGAACACAGGTAGACCTATAAGAAAACAAATATAAGAACACAGGTATTAGAACACAGGTATAAGAACACAGATATATAGGAACACAGGTATAAGAAAAGGATATAAGAACACAGATATACACAGCGTAACAGAATAAGAACACACAACAGAGATGTAAGAACAGATATAAGAACACAAGTATAAGAACACAGGTAGGCCTATAAGAAAACAAATAAAAGAACACAGGTATTAGAACACAGATATAAGAACACAGGTATATGAACACATATATCCATCTATCTATCTATCTATCTATCTATCTATCTATCTATCTATCTATCTATCTATCTATCTATCTATCTATCTATCTATCTATCTATCTATCTATCTATGCCCGCCACCACCCCCTTCACTCGGAAGGACTCCATCCATCCATCCATCCATCCATCCATCCATCCACCTATCTATCTATCTATCTATCTATCTATCTATCTATCTATCTATCTATCTATCTATCTATCTATCTATCTATCTATCTATCTATCTATCTATCTATCTATCTATCTATCTATCTATCTATCTATCTATCTATCTATCTATCTATATTAAGAACACAGGTATAAGAACACAGATATAAGAACACAGATATATAGGAACACATGTACAAGAAAAAGGATATAAGAACAAAGATATACACAGCGTAACAGAATAAGAACACACAACACAGATGTAAGAACAGATATAAGAACACAAGTATAAGAACACGGGTATAAGAACACAGGTAGACCTATAAGAAAACAAATAAAAGAACACAGGTATTAGAACACAGATATAAGAACATAGGTATATGAACACGGGTATAAGAACACAGGTAGACCTATAAGAAAACAAATATAAGAACACAGGTATAAGAACACGGGTATAAGAACACAGGTAGGCCTATAAGAAAACAAATATAAGAACACAGGTATTAGAACACAGGTATTAGAACACAGATATAAGAACATAGGTATATGAACACGGGGAAAAGAACACAGGTAGACCTATACGAAAACAAATATAAGAACACAGGTATTAGAACACAGGTATAAGAACACAAATATAAGAACACAGATATATAGGAACACAGGTATAAGAAAAAGGATATAAGAACACAGATATACACAGCGTAACAGAATAAGAACACACAACAAAGATGTAAAAACACAAATAAGAACACAAGTATAAGAACACGGGTATAAGAACACAGGTAGGCCTATAAGAAAACAAATAAAAGAACAAAGGTATTAGAACACAGATATAAGAACATAGGTATATGAACATGGGTAAAAGAACACAGGTAGACCTATAAGAAAACAAATATAAGAACAAAGGTATTAGAACACAGATATAAGAACACAGATATAAGAACACAGATATATAGAAACACAGGTATAAGAAAAATGATATAAGAACACAGACATACACAGCGTAACAGAATAAGAACACACAACACAGATGTAAAAACACACATAAGAACACAAGTATAAGAACACGGGTATTAGAACACAGGTAGACCTATAAGAAAACAAATATAAGAACACAGGTATAAGAACACAGGTATAAGAACACTGGTAGGTCTATAAGAAAACAAATATAAGAACACAGGTATTAGAACACAGGTATAAGAACATAGGTATATGAACACGGGTAAAAGAACACAGGTAGACCTATAAGAAAACAAATATAAGAACACAGGTATTAGAACACAGGTAGACCTATAAGAAAACAAATATAAGAACACAGGTATTAGAGCACAGGTATTAGAACACAGGTATAAGAACACAGATATATAGGAACACAGGTATAAGAAAAAGGATATAAGAACACAGATATACACAGCGTAACAGAATAAGAACACACAACAGAGATGTAAGAACAGATATAAGAACACAAGTAGGCCTATAAGAAAACAAATAAAAGAACACAGGTATTAGAACACAGATATAAGAACACAGGTATATGAACACAGATATCTATCTATCTATCTATCTATCTATCTATCTATCTATCTATCTATCTATCTATCTATCTATCTATCTATCTATCTATCTATCTATCTATCTATCTATCTATCTATCTATCTATCTATCTATGCCCGCCACCACCCCCTTCACTCGGAAGGACTCTATCCACCTATCCATCCATCCACCTATCTATCCATCCATCTATATCTATCTATCTATCTATCTATCTATCTATCTATCTATCTATCTATCTATCTATCTATCTATCTATCTATCTATCTATCTATCTATCTATCTATCTATCTATCTATGCCCGCCACCACCCCCTTCACTCGGAAGGACTCTATCTATCCACCTATCCATCCATCCACCTATCTATCTATCTATCTATCTATCTATCTATCTATCTATCTATCTATCTATCTATCTATCTATCTATCTATCTATCTATCTATCTATCTATCTATCTATCTATCTATCTATCTATCTATGCCCGCCACCACCCCCTTCACTCGGAAGGACTCTATCTATCCACCTATCCATCCATCCACCTATATCTATCTATCTATCTATCTATCTATCTATCTATCTATCTATCTATCTATCTATCTATCTATCTATCTATCTATCTATCTATCTATCTATCTATCTATCTATCTATGCCCGCCACCACCCCCTTCACTCGGAAGGACTCTATCCACCTATCCATCCATCCACCTATCTATCCATCCATCTATATCTATCCATCTATATCTATCTATCTATCTATCTATCTATCTATCTATCTATCTATCTATCTATCTATCTATCTATCTATCTATCTATCTATCTATCTATCTATCTATCTATCTATCTATCTATCTATGCCCGCCACCACCCCCTTCACTCGGAAGGACTCTATCTATCCACCTATCCATCCATCCACCTATCTCTCTCTCTATCTATCTATCTATATATCTATCTATCTATCTATCTATCTATCTATCTATCTATCTATCTATCTATCTATCTATCTATCTATCTATCTATCTATCTATCTATCTATGCCCGCCACCACCCCCTTCCCTCGGAAGGACTCTATCTATCCACCTATCCATCCATCCACCTATATCTATCTATCTATCTATCTATCTATCTATCTATCTATCTATCTATCTATCTATCTATCTATCTATCTATCTATCTATCTATCTATCTATCTATCTATCTATCTATCTATCTATCTATGCCCACCACCACCCCCTTCACTTGGAAGGACTCTATCTATCTATCTATCTATCTATCTATCTATCTATCTATCTATCTATCTATCTATCTATCTATCTATCTATCTATCTATCTATCTATCTATCTATCTATCTATCTATCTATCTATGTTAAGAACACAGGTATAAGAACACAGATATAAGAACACAGATATATAGGAACACAAGTATAAGAAAAAGGATATAAGAACACAGATATACACAGCGTAACAGAATAAGAACACACAACACAAATGTAAGAACAGATATAAGAACACAAGAATAAGAACACGGGTATAAGAACACAGGTAGGCCTATAAGAAAACAAATAAAAGAACAAAGGTATTAGAACACAGATATAAGAACATAGGTATATGAACACGGGTAAAAGAACACAAGTAGACCTATAAGAAAACAAATATAAGAACACAGGTATTAGAACACAGGTATAAGAACACGGGTATAAGAACACAGGTAGGCCTATAAGAAAACAAATAAAAGAACACAGGTATTAGAACACAGATATAAGAACATAGGTATATGAACATGGGTAAAAGAACACAGGTAGACCTATAAGAAAACAAATATAAGAACACAGGTATTAGAACACAGGTATAAGAACACAGATATAAGAACACAGATATATAGGAACACAGGTATAAGAAAAAGGATATAAGAACACAGACATACACAGCGTAACAGAATAAGAACACACAACACAGATGTAAAAACACACATAAGAACACAAGTATAAGAACACGGGTATAAGAACACAGGTAGGCCTATAAGAAAACAAATATAAGAACACAGGTATTAGAACACAGGTAGACCTATAAGAAAACAAATATAAGAACACAGGTATTAGAACACAGGTATAAGAACACAGATATATAGGAACACAGGTATAAGAAAAGGATATAAGAACACAGATATACACAGCGTAACAGAATAAGAACACACAACAGAGATGTAAGAACAGATATAAGAACACAAGTATAAGAACACAGGTAGGCCTATAAGAAAACAAATAAAAGAACACAGGTATTAGAACACAGATATAAGAACACAGGTATATGAACACAGATATCCATCTATCTATCCATCTATCTATCCATCTATCTATCTATCCATCTATCTATCTATCTATCTATCTATCTATCTATCTATCTATCTATCTATCTATCTATCTATCTATCTATCTATCTATCTATCTATCTATCTATCTATCTATCTATCTATCTATCTATGCCCGCCACCACCCCCTTCACTCGGAAGGACTCTATCTATCCACCTATCCATCCATCCATCCACCTATCTATCTATCTATCTATCTATCTATCTATCTATCTATCTATCTATCTATCTATCTATCTATCTATCTATCTATCTATCTATCTATCTATCTATCTATCTATCTATCTATCTATCTATCTATCTATCTATCTATCTATCTATCTATCTATGTTAAGAACACAGGTATAAGAACACAGATATAAGAACACAGATATATAGGAACACATGTACAAGAAAAAGGATATAAGAACAAAGATATACACAGCGTAACAGAATAAGAACACACAACACAGATGTAAGAACAGATATAAGAACACAAGTATAAGAACACGGGTATAAGAACACAGGTAGGCCTATAAGAAAACAAATAAAAGAACACAGGTATTAGAACACAGATATAAGAACATAGGTATATGAACACGGGTATAAGAACACAGGTAGGCCTATAAGAAAACAAATATAAGAACACAGGTATTAGAACACAGGTATTAGAACACAGATATAAGAACATAGGTATATGAACACGGGGAAAAGAACACAGGTAGACCTATAAGAAAACAAATATAAGAACAAAGGTATTAGAACACAGGTATAAGAACACAGATATAAGAACACAGGTAGGCCTATAAGAAAACAAATAAAAGAACAAAGGTATTAGAACACAGATATAAGAACATAGGTATATGAACATGGGTAAAAGAACACAGGTAGACCTATAAGAAAACAAATATAAGAACAAAGGTATTAGAACACAGGTATAAGAACACAGATATATAGAAACACAGGTATAAGAAAAATGATATAAGAACACAGACATACACAGCGTAACAGAATAAGAACACACAACACAGATGTAAAAACACACATAAGAACACAAATATAAGAACACGGGTATTAGAACACAGGTAGACCTATAAGAAAACAAATATAAGAACAAAGGTATTAGAACACAGGTATAAGAACACAGATATATAGAAACACAGGTATAAGAAAAATGATATAAGAACACAGACATACACAGCGTAACAGAATAAGAACACACAACACAGATGTAAAAACACACATAAGAACACAAATATAAGAACACAGGTATTAGAACACAGGTATAAGAACACGGGTATAAGAACACTGGTAGGTCTATAAGAAAACAAATATAAGAACACAGGTATTAGAACACAGGTATAAGAACATAGGTATATGAACACGGGTAAAAGAACACAGGTAGACCTATAAGAAAACAAATATAAGAACACAGGTATTAGAACACAGGTATAAGAACACAGATATAAGAACACAGATATATAGGAACACAGGTATAAGAAAAATGATATAAGAACACAGATATACACAGCGTAACAGAATAAGAACACACAACACAGATGTAAAAACACATATAAGAACACAAGTATAAGAACACGGGTATAAGGACACAGGTAGGCCTATAAGAAAACAAATATAAGAACACAGGTATTAGAACACAGGTAGACCTATAAGAAAACAAATATAAGAACACAGGTATTAGAACACAGGTATTAGAACACAGGTATAAGAACACAGATATATAGGAACACAGGTATAAGAAAAAGGATATAAGAACACAGATATACACAGCGTAACAGAATAAGAACACACAACAGAGATGTAAGAACAGATATAAGAACACAAGTAGGCCTATAAGAAAACAAATAAAAGAACACAGGTATTAGAACACAGATATAAGAACACAGGTATATGAACACAGATATCTATCTATCTATCTATCTATCTATCTATCTATCTATCTATCTATCTATCTATCTATCTATCTATCTATCTATCTATCTATCTATCTATGCCCGCCACCACCCCCTTCACTCGGAAGGACTCTATCCACCTATCCATCCATCCACCTATCTATCCATCCATCTATATCTATCCATCTATCTATCTATCTATCTATCTATCTATCTATCTATCTATCTATCTATCTATCTATCTATCTATCTATCTATCTATCTATCTATCTATCTATCTATCTATCTATCTATCTATGCCCGCCACCACCCCCTTCACTCGGAAGGACTCTATCTATACACCTATCCATCCATCCACCTATCTATCTATCTATCTATCTATCTATCTATCTATCTATCTATCTATCTATCTATCTATCTATCTATCTATCTATCTATCTATCTATCTATCTATCTATCTATCTATCTATCTATCTATCAAGAACACAGGTATAAGAACACAAATATAAGAACACAGATATATAGGAACACAGGTACAAGAAAAAGGATATAAGAATACAGATATACACAGCGTAACAGAATAAGAACACACAACACAGATGTAAGAACAGATATAAGAACACAAGTATAAGAACACGGGTATAAGAACACAGGTAGGCCTATAAGAAAACAAATAAAAGAACAAAGGTATTAGAACACAGATATAAGAACATAGGTATATGAACACGGGTAAAAGAACACAGGTAGACCTATAAGAAAACAAATATAAGAACACAGGTATTAGAACACAGATATAAGAACACAGATATATAGTAACACAGGTATAAGAAAAAGGATATAAGAACACAGATATACACAGCGTAACAGAATAAGAACACACAACACAGATGTAAGAACACATATAAGAACACAAGTATAAGAACACGGGTATAAGAACACAGGTAGGCCTATAAGAAAACAAATATAAGAACACAGGTATTAGAACACAGGTAGACCTATAAGAAAACAAATATAAGAACACAGGTATTAGAACACAGGTATAAGAACACGGGTATAAGAACACAGGTAGGCCTATAAGAAAACAAATATAAGAACACAGGTATTAGAACACAGGTATAAGAACACAGATATATAGTAACACAGGTATAAGAAAAAGGATATAAGAACACAGATATACACAGCGTAACAGAATAAGAACACACAACACAGATGTAAGAACCCACATAAGAACACAAGTATAAGAACACAGGTATTAGAACACAGGTAGGCCTATAAGAAAACAAATATAAGAACACAGGTATTAGAACACAGGTATAAGAACACAGGTAGGCCTATAAGAAAACAAATATAAGAACACAGGTATTAGAACACAGGTATAAGAACACAGATATAAGAACACAGATATATAGGAACACAGGTATAAGAAAAAGGATATAAGAACACAGATATACACAGCGTAACAGAATAAGAACACACAACAGAGATGTAAGAACAGATATAAGAACACAAGTATAAGAACACGGGTATAAGAACACAGGTAGGCCTAAAAGAAAACAAATATAAGAATACAGGTATTAGAACACAGGTATAAGAACACAGATATAAGAACACAGATATATTGGAACATAAGTATAAGAAAAAGGATATAAGAACACAGATATACACAGCGTAACAGAATAAGAACACACAACACAGATGTAAGAACAGATATAAGAACACAAGTATAAGAACAAGGGTATAAGAACACAGGTAGGCCTATAAGAAAACAACTAAAAGAACACAGGTATTAGAACACAGATATAAGAACACAGGTATATGAACACAGATATCTATCTATCTATCTATCTATCTATCTATCTATCTATCTATCTATCTATCTATCTATCTATCTATCTATCTATCTATCTATCTATCTATCTATCTATCTATCTATCTATCTAAGATATCTATCTATCTATCTATCTATCTATCTATCTATCTATCTATCTATCTATCTATCTATGCCCACCACCACCCCCTTCACTTGGAAGGACTCTATCTATCTATCTATCTATCTATCTATCTATCTATCTATCTATCTATCTATCTATCTATCTATCTATCTATCTATCTATCTATCTATCTATCTATCTATCTATCTATCTATCTATCTATCTATCTATCTGTCTATCTATCTGTCTATCTATCTATCTATCTATGCCCGCCACCACCCCCTTCACTCGGAAGGACTCTATCTATCCACCTATCTATCTATCTATCTATCTATCTATCTATCTATCTATCTATCTATCTATCTATCTATCTATCTATCTATCTATCTATCTATCTATCTATCTATGCCCGCCACCACCCCCTTCACTCGGAAGGACTCTATCCACCTATCCATCCATCCACCTATCTATCCATCCATCTATATCTATCCATCTATCTATCTATCTATCTATCTATCTATCTATCTATCTATCTATCTATCTATCTATCTATCTATCTATCTATCTATCTATCTATCTATCTATCTATCTATCTATCTATCTATCTATGCCCGCCACCACCCCCTTCACTCGGAAGGACTCTATCTATCCACCTATCCATCC
This sequence comes from Cyprinella venusta, assembly GCA_038021265.1. Taxonomy (NCBI): domain Eukaryota; kingdom Metazoa; phylum Chordata; class Actinopteri; order Cypriniformes; family Leuciscidae; genus Cyprinella; species Cyprinella venusta. Next base: position 6,687,051 of record CM075869.1, read on the forward strand.
ATCCATCCACCTATCTATCTATCTATCTATCTATCTATCTATCTATCTATCTATCTATCTATCTATCTATCTATCTATCTATCTATCTATCTATCTATCTATCTATCTATCTGTTAAGAACACAGGTATAAGAACACAAATATAAGAACACAGATATATAGGAACACAGGTACAAGAAAAAGGATATAAGAATACAGATATACACAGCGTAACAGAATAAGAACACACAACACAGATGTAAGAACACATATAAGAACACAAGTATAAGAACACGGGTATAAGAACACAGGTAGGCCTATAAGAAAACAAATATAAGAACACAGGTATTAGAACACAGGTAGACCTATAAGAAAACAAATATAAGAGCACAGGTATTAGAACACAGGTATAAGAACACGGGTATAAGAACACAGGTAGGCCTATAAGAAAACAAATATAAGAACACAGGTATTAGAACACAGGTATAAGAACACAGATATATAGTAACACAGGTATAAGAAAAAGGATATAAGAACACAGATATACACAGCGTAACAGAATAAGAACACACAACACAGATGTAAGAACCCACATAAGAACACAAGTATAAGAACACAGGTATTAGAACACAGGTAGGCCTATAAGAAAACAAATATAAGAACACAGGTATTAGAACACAGGTATAAGAACACAGGTAGGCCTATAAGAAAACAAATATAAGAACACAGGTATTAGAACACAGGTATAAGAACACAGATATAAGAACACAGATATATAGGAACACAGGTATAAGAAAAAGGATATAAGAACACAGATATACACAGCGTAACAGAATAAGAACACACAACAGAGATGTAAGAACAGATATAAGAACACAAGTATAAGAACAAGGGTATAAGAACACAGGTAGGCCTATAAGAAAACAACTAAAAGAACACAGGTATTAGAACACAGATATAAGAACACAGGTATATGAACACAGATATCTATCTATCTATCTATCTATCTATCTATCTATCTATCTATCTATCTATCTATCTATCTATCTATCTATCTATCTAAGATATCTATCTATCTATCTATCTATCTATCTATCTATCTATCTATCTATCTATCTATCTATCTATCTATCTATCTATCTATCTATCTATGCCCACCACCACCCCCTTCACTTGGAAGGACTCTATCCACCTATCCATCCATCCACCTATCTATCCATCCATCTATATCTATCCATCTATATATCTATCTATCTATCTATCTATCTATCTATCTATCTATCTATCTATCTATCTATCTATCTATCTATCTATCTATCTATCTATCTATCTATCTATCTATCTATCTATCTATCTATGCCCGCCACCACCCCCTTCACTCGGAAGGACTCTATCTATCCACCTATCCATCCATCCACCTATCTATCTATCTATCTATCTATCTATCTATCTATCTATCTATCTATCTATCTATCTATCTATCTATCTATCTATCTATCTATCTATCTATCTATCTATCTATCTATCTGTTAAGAACACAGGTATAAGAACACAAATATAAGAACACAGATATTTAGGAACACAGGTACAAGAAAAAGGATATAAGAATACAGATATACACAGCGTAACAGAATAAGAACACACAACACAGATGTAAGAACACATATAAGAACACAAGTATAAGAACACGGGTATAAGAACACAGGTAGGCCTATAAGAAAACAAATATAAGAACACAGGTATTAGAACACAGGTAGACCTATAAGAAAACAAATATAAGAACACAGGTATTAGAACACAGGTATAAGAACACGGGTATAAGAACACAGGTAGGCCTATAAGAAAACAAATATAAGAACACAGGTATTAGAACACAGGTATAAGAACACAGATATATAGTAACACAGGTATAAGAAAAAGGATATAAGAACACAGATATACACAGCGTAACAGAATAAGAACACACAACACAGATGTAAGAACCCACATAAGAACACAAGTATAAGAACACAGGTATTAGAACACAGGTAGGCCTATAAGAAAACAAATATAAGAACACAGGTATTAGAACACAGGTATAAGAACACAGGTAGGCCTATAAGAAAACAAATATAAGAACACAGGTATTAGAACACAGGTATAAGAACACAGATATAAGAACACAGATATATAGGAACACAGGTATAAGAAAAAGGATATAAGAACACAGATATACACAGCGTAACAGAATAAGAACACACAACAGAGATGTAAGAACAGATATAAGAACACAAGTATAAGAACAAGGGTATAAGAACACAGGTAGGCCTATAAGAAAACAACTAAAAGAACACAGGTATTAGAACACAGATATAAGAACACAGGTATATGAACACAGATATCTATCTATCTATCTATCTATCTATCTATCTATCTATCTATCTATCTATCTATCTATCTATCTATCTATCTATCTATCTATCTATCTATCTATCTATCTATCTATCTATCTATCTATCTATCTATCTATCTATCTAAGATATCTATCTATCTATCTATCTATCTATCTATCTATCTATCTATCTATCTATCTATCTATCTATCTATCTATCTATCTATCTATCTATCTATCTATCTATGCCCACCACCACCCCCTTCACTTGGAAGGACTCTATCTATCTATCTATCTATCTATCTATCTATCTATCTATCTATCTATCTATCTATCTATCTATCTATCTATCTATCTATCTATCTATCTATCTATCTATCTATCTATCTATCTATCTATCTATCTATCTATGCCCGCCACCACCCCCTTCACTCGGAAGGACTCTATCTATCCACCTATCTATCTATCTATCTATCTATCTATCTATCTATCTATCTATCTATCTATCTATCTATCTATCTATCTATCTATCTATCTATCTATCTATCTATCTATCTATCTATGCCCGCCACCACCCCCTTCACTCGGAAGGACTCTATCTATCCACCTATCCATCCATCCATCCATCCATCCACCTATCTATCTATCTATCTATCTATCTATCTATCTATCTATCTATCTATCTATCTATCTATCTATCTATCTATCTATCTATCTATCTATCTATCTATCTATCTATGTTAAGAACACAGGTATAAGAACACAGATATAAGAACACAGATATATAGGAACACAGGTACAAGAAAAAGGATATAAGAAGACAGATATACACAGCGTAACAGAATAAGAACACACAACACAGATGTAAGAACAGATATAAGAACACAAGTATAAGAACACGGGTATAAGAACACAGGTAGGCCTATAAGAAAACAAATAAAAGAACAAAGGTATTAGAACACAGATATAAGAACATAGGTATATGAACACGGGTAAAAGAACACAGGTAGACCTATAAGAAAACAAATATAAGAACACAGGTATTAGAACACAGGTATAAGAACACAGGTATAAGAACACAGGTAGGCCTATAAGAAAACAAATATAAGAACACAGGTATTAGAACACAGGTATAAGTACACAGATATATAGGACCACAGGTATAAGAAAAAGGATATAAGAACACAGATATACACAGCGTAACAGAATAAGAACACACAACAGAGATGTAAGAACAGATATAAGAACACAAGTATAAGAACACGGGTATAAGAACACAGGTAGGCCTATAAGAAAACAAATAAAAGAACAAAGGTATTAGAACACAGATATAAGAACATAGGTATATGAACACGGGTAAAAGAACACAGGTAGACCTATAAGAAAACAAATATAAGAACACAGGTATTAGAACACAGGTATAAGAACACGGGTATAAGAACACAGGTAGGCCTATAAGAAAACAAATATAAGAACACAGGTATTAGAACACAGGTATAAGAACAGAGATATATGGGAAAAAAGGTATAAGAAAAAGGATATAAGAACACAGATATACACAGCGTAACAGAATAAGAACACACAACACAGATGTAAAAACACACATAAGAACACAAGTATAAGAACACGGGTATAAGAACACAGGTAGGCCTATAAGAAAACAAATATAAGAACACAGGTATTAGTACACAGGTAGACCTATAAGAAAACAAATATAAGAACACAGGTATTAGAACACAGGTATAAGAACACAGATATATAGGAACACAGGTATAAGAAAAAGGATATAAGAACACAGATATACACAGTGTAACAGAATAAGAACACACAACAGATATAAGAACACAAGTAAAAGAACACGGGTATAAGAACACAGGTAGGCCTAAAAGAAAACAAATATAAGAATACATGTATTAGAACACAGGTATAAGAACACAGATATAAGAACACAGATATATAGGAACACAAGTCTAAGAAAAAGGATATAAGAACACAGATATGAACAGCGTAACAGAATAAGAACACACAACACAGATGTAAGAATAGATATAAGAACACAAGTATAAGAACACGGGTATAAGAACACAGGTAGGCCTATAAGAAAACAAATAAAAGAACACAGGTATATGAACACAGATGTAAGAACATAGGTATATGAACACGGGTAAAAGAACACAGGTAGACCTATAAGAAAACAAATATAAGAACACAGGTATTAGAACACAGATATAAGAACACAGATATATAGTAACACAGGTATAAGAAAAAGGATATAAGAACACAGATATACACAGCGTAACAGAATAAGAACACACAACACAGATGTAAGAACACACATAAGAACACAAGTATAAGAACACGGGTATAAGTACACAGGTAGGCCTATAAGAAAACAAATATAAGAACACAGGTATTAGAACACAGGTAGACCTATAAGAAAACAAATATAAGAACACAGGTATTAGAACACAGGTATAAGAACACAGATATAAGAACACAGATATATAGGAACACAGGTATAAGAAAAATTATATAAGAACACAGATATACACAGCATAACAGAATAAGAACACACAACACAGATGTAAAAACACACATAAGAACACAAGTATAAGAACACGGGTATAAGGACACAGGTAGGCCTATAAGAAAACAAATATAAGAACACAGGTATTAGAACACAGGTATGAGAACACAGATATAAGAACACAGGTATATGAACACAGATATCTATCTATCTATCTATCTATCTATCTATCTATCTATCTATCTATCTATCTATCTATCTATCTATCTATCTATCTATCTATCTATCTATCTATCTATCTATCTATCTATCTATCTATCTATCTATCTATGCCCACCACCACCCCCTTCACTTGGAAGGACTCTATCTATCTATCTATCTATCTATCTATCTATCTATCTATCTATCTATCTATCTATCTATCTATCTATCTATCTATCTATCTATCTATCTATCTATCTATCTATCTATGTTAAGAACACAGGTATAAGAACACAGATATAAGAACACAGATATATAGGAACACAGGTACAAGAAAAAGGATATAAGAAGACAGATATACACAGCGTAACAGAATAAGAACACACAACACAGATGTAAGAACAGATATAAGAACACAAGTATAAGAACACGGGTATAAGAACACAGGTAGGCCTATAAGAAAACAAATAAAAGAACAAAGGTATTAGAACACAGATATAAGAACATAGGTATATGAACACGGGTAAAAGAACACAGGTAGACCTATAAGAAACAAATATAAGAACACAGGTATTAGAACACAGGTAGACCTATAAGAAAACAAATATAAGAACACAGGTATTAGAACACAGGTATAAGAACACAGGTATAAGAACACAGGTAGGCCTATAAGAAAACAAATATAAGAACACAGGTATTAGAACACAGGTATAAGAACACAGATATATAGGAACACAGGTATAAGAAAAAGGATATAAGAACACAGATATACACAGCGTAACAGAATAAGAACACACAACACAGATGTAAGAACAGATATAAGAACACAAGTATAAGAACACGGGTATAAGAACACAGGTAGGCCTATAAGAAAACAAATATAAGAACACAGGTATATGAACACAGATATCTATCTACCTATCTACCTATCTACCGATCTACCAATCTATCGATCTATCTATCTATCTATCTATCTATCTATCTATCTATCTATCTATCTATCTATCTATCTATCTATCTATCTATCTATCTATCTATCTATCTATCTATCTATCTATCTATCTATCTATCTATCTATCTATGCCCACCACCACCCCCTTCACTTGGAAGGACTCTATCTATCTATCTATCTATCTATCTATCTATCTATCTATCTATCTATCTATCTATCTATCTATCTATCTATCTATCTATCTATCTATCTATCTATCTATCTATCTATCTATCTATCTATCTATGCCCGCCACCACCCCCTTCACTCGGAAGGACTCTATCTATCCACCTATCCATCCATCCATCCATCCATCCATCCATCCATCCATCCATCCATCCACCTATCTATCTATCTATCTATCTATCTATCTATCTATCTATCTATCTATCTATCTATCTATCTATCTATCTATCTATCTATCTATCTATGCCCGCCACCACCCCCATCACTCGGAAGGACTCTATCTATCCACCTATCCATCCATCCATCCATCCATCCATCCATCCATCCATCCACCTATCTATCTATCTATCTATCTATCTATCTATCTATCTATCTATCTATCTATCTATCTATCTATCTATCTATCTATCTATCTATCTATCTATCTATCTATATATCTATCTATCTATCTATCTATCTATCGATCGATCTATCTATGTTAAGAACACAGGTATAAGAACACAGATATAAGAACACAGATATATAGGAACACAGGTACAAGAAAAAGGATATAAGAAGACAGATATACACAGCGTAACAGAATAAGAACACACAACACAGATGTAAGAACAGATATAAGAACACAAGTATAAGAACACGGGTATAAGAACACAGGTAGGCCTATAAGAAAACAAATAAAAGAACAAAGGTATTAGAACACAGATATAAGAACATAGGTATATGAACACGGGTAAAAGAACACAGGTAGACCTATAAGAAAACAAATATAAGAACACAGGTATTAGAACACAGATATAAGAACACAGATATATAGTAACACAGGTATAAGAAAAAGGATATAAGAACACAGATATACACAGCGTAACAGAATAAGAACACACAACACAGATGTAAGAACACATATAAGAACACAAGTATAAGAACACGGGTATAAGAACACAGGTAGGCCTATAAGAAAACAAATATAAGAACACAGGTATTAGAACACAGGTAGACCTATAAGAAAACAAATATAAGAACACAGGTATTAGAACACAGGTATAAGAACACAGATATATAGTAACACAGGTATAAGAAAAAGGATATAAGAACACAGATATACACAGCGTAACAGAATAAGAACACACAACACAGATGTAAGAACCCACATAAGAACACAAGTATAAGAACACAGGTATTAGAACACAGGTAGGCCTATAAGAAAACAAATATAAGAACACAGGTATTAGAACACAGGTATAAGAACACAGGTAGGCCTATAAGAAAACAAATATAAGAACACAGGTATTAGAACACAGGTATAAGAACACAGATATAAGAACACAGATATATAGGAACACAGGTATAAGAAAAAGGATATAAGAACACAGATATACACAGCGTAACAGAATAAGAACACACAACAGAGATGTAAGAACAGATATAAGAACACAAGTATAAGAACAAGGGTATAAGAACACAGGTAGGCCTATAAGAAAACAACTAAAAGAACACAGGTATTAGAACACAGATATAAGAACACAGGTATATGAACACAGATATCTATCTATCTATCTATCTATCTATCTATCTATCTATCTATCTATCTATCTATCTATCTATCTATCTATCTATCTATCTATCTATCTATCTATCTATCTATCTATCTATCTATCTATCTATCTAAGATATCTATCTATCTATCTATCTATCTATCTATCTATCTATCTATCTATCTATCTATCTATCTATCTATCTATCTATCTATCTATCTATCTATCTATGCCCACCACCACCCCCTTCACTTGGAAGGACTCTATCTATCTATCTATCTATCTATCTATCTATCTATCTATCTATCTATCTATCTATCTATCTATCTATCTATCTATCTATCTATCTATCTATCTATCTATGCCCGCCACCACCCCCTTCACTCGGAAGGACTCTATCTATCCACCTATCTATCTATCTATCTATCTATCTATCTATCTATCTATCTATCTATCTATCTATCTATCTATCTATCTATCTATCTATCTATCTATCTATCTATCTATCTATCTATCTATCTATCTATCTATCTATCTATCTATCTATGCCCGCCACCACCCCCTTCACTCGGAAGGACTCTATCTATCCACCTATCCATCCATCCATCCATCCATCCACCTATCTATCTATCTATCTATCTATCTATCTATCTATCTATCTATCTATCTATCTATCTATCTATCTATCTATCTATCTATCTATCTATCTATCTATCTATCTATCTATCTATGTTAAGAACACAGGTATAAGAACACAGATATAAGAACACAGATATATAGGAACACAGGTACAAGAAAAAGGATATAAGAAGACAGATATACACAGCGTAACAGAATAAGAACACACAACACAGATGTAAGAACAGATATAAGAACACAAGTATAAGAACACGGGTATAAGAACACAGGTAGGCCTATAAGAAAACAAATAAAAGAACAAAGGTATTAGAACACAGATATAAGAACATAGGTATATGAACACGGGTAAAAGAACACAGGTAGACCTATAAGAAAACAAATATAAGAACACAGGTATTAGAACACAGGTATAAGAACACGGGTATAAGAACACAGGTAGGCCTATAAGAAAACAAATATAAGAACACAGGTATTAGAACACAGGTATAAGAACAGAGATATATGGGAAAAAAGGTATAAGAAAAAGGATATAAGAACACAGATATACACAGCGTAACAGAATAAGAACACACAACACAGATGTAAAAACACACATAAGAACACAAGTATAAGAACACGGGTATAAGAACACAGGTAGGCCTATAAGAAAACAAATATAAGAACACAGGTATTAGTACACAGGTAGACCTATAAGAAAACAAATATAAGAACACAGGTATTAGAACACAGGTATAAGAACACAGATATATAGGAACACAGGTATAAGAAAAAGGATATAAGAACACAGATATACACAGTGTAACAGAATAAGAACACACAACAGATATAAGAACACAAGTAAAAGAACACGGGTATAAGAACACAGGTAGGCCTAAAAGAAAACAAATATAAGAATACATGTATTAGAACACAGGTATAAGAACACAGATATAAGAACACAGATATATAGGAACACAAGTCTAAGAAAAAGGATATAAGAACACAGATATGAACAGCGTAACAGAATAAGAACACACAACACAGATGTAAGAATAGATATAAGAACACAAGTATAAGAACACGGGTATAAGAACACAGGTAGGCCTATAAGAAAACAAATAAAAGAACACAGGTATATGAACACAGATGTAAGAACATAGGTATATGAACACGGGTAAAAGAACACAGGTAGACCTATAAGAAAACAAATATAAGAACACAGGTATTAGAACACAGATATAAGAACACAGATATATAGTAACACAGGTATAAGAAAAAGGATATAAGAACACAGATATACACAGCGTAACAGAATAAGAACACACAACACAGATGTAAGAACACACATAAGAACACAAGTATAAGAACACGGGTATAAGTACACAGGTAGGCCTATAAGAAAACAAATATAAGAACACAGGTATTAGAACACAGGTAGACCTATAAGAAAACAAATATAAGAACACAGGTATTAGAACACAGGTATAAGAACACAGATATATAGGAACACAGGTATAAGAAAAATTATATAAGAACACAGATATACACAGCATAACAGAATAAGAACACACAACACAGATGTAAAAACACACATAAGAACACAAGTATAAGAACACGGGTATAAGGACACAGGTAGGCCTATAAGAAAACAAATATAAGAACACAGGTATTAGAACACAGGTATGAGAACACAGATATAAGAACACAGGTATATGAACACAGATATCTATCTATCTATCTATCTATCTATCTATCTATCTATCTATCTATCTATCTATCTATCTATCTATCTATCTATCTATCTATCTATCTATCTATCTATCTATCTATCTATCTATCTATCTATCTATCTATCTATGCCCACCACCACCCCCTTCACTTGGAAGGACTCTATCTATCTATCTATCTATCTATCTATCTATCTATCTATCTATCTATCTATCTATCTATCTATCTATCTATCTATCTATCTATCTATCTATCTATCTATCTATCTATCTATCTATCTATCTATGTTAAGAACACAGGTATAAGAACACAGATATAAGAACACAGATATATAGGAACACAGGTACAAGAAAAAGGATATAAGAAGACAGATATACACAGCGTAACAGAATAAGAACACACAACACAGATGTAAGAACAGATATAAGAACACAAGTATAAGAACACGGGTATAAGAACACAGGTAGGCCTATAAGAAAACAAATAAAAGAACAAAGGTATTAGAACACAGATATAAGAACATAGGTATATGAACACGGGTAAAAGAACACAGGTAGACCTATAAGAAACAAATATAAGAACACAGGTATTAGAACACAGGTAGACCTATAAGAAAACAAATATAAGAACACAGGTATTAGAACACAGGTATAAGAACACAGGTATAAGAACACAGGTAGGCCTATAAGAAAACAAATATAAGAACACAGGTATTAGAACACAGGTATAAGAACACAGATATATAGGAACACAGGTATAAGAAAAAGGATATAAGAACACAGATATACACAGCGTAACAGAATAAGAACACACAACACAGATGTAAGAACAGATATAAGAACACAAGTATAAGAACACGGGTATAAGAACACAGGTAGGCCTATAAGAAAACAAATATAAGAACACAGGTATATGAACACAGATATCTATCTACCTATCTACCTATCTACCGATCTACCAATCTATCGATCTATCTATCTATCTATCTATCTATCTATCTATCTATCTATCTATCTATCTATCTATCTATCTATCTATCTATCTATCTATCTATCTATCTATCTATGCCCACCACCACCCCCTTCACTTGGAAGGACTCTATCTATCTATCTATCTATCTATCTATCTATCTATCTATCTATCTATCTATCTATCTATCTATCTATCTATCTATCTATCTATCTATCTATCTATCTATCTATCTATCTATGCCCGCCACCACCCCCTTCACTCGGAAGGACTCTATCTATCCACCTATCTATCTATCTATCTATCTATCTATCTATCTATCTATCTATCTATCTATCTATCTATCTATGCCCGCCACCACCCCCTTCACTCGGAAGGACTCTATCTATCCACCTATCCATCCATCCATCCATCCATCCATCCACCTATCTATCTATCTATCTATCTATCTATCTATCTATCTATCTATCTATCTATCTATCTATCTATCTATCTATCTATCTATCTATCTATCTATCTATCTATCTATCTATCTATCTATCTATCTATGTTAAGAACACAGGTATAAGAACACAGATATAAGAACACAGATATATAGGAACACAGGTACAAGAAAAAGGATATAAGAAGACAGATATACACAGCGTAACAGAATAAGAACACACAACACAGATGTAAGAACAGATATAAGAACACAAGTATAAGAACACGGGTATAAGAACACAGGTAGGCCTATAAGAAAACAAATAAAAGAACAAAGGTATTAGAACACAGATATAAGAACATAGGTATATGAACACGGGTAAAAGAACACAGGTAGACCTATAAGAAAACAAATATAAGAACACAGGTATTAGAACACAGATATAAGAACACAGATATATAGTAACACAGGTATAAGAAAAAGGATATAAGAACACAGATATACACAGCGTAACAGAATAAGAACACACAACACAGATGTAAGAACACATATAAGAACACAAGTATAAGAACACGGGTATAAGAACACAGGTAGGCCTATAAGAAAACAAATATAAGAACACAGGTATTAGAACACAGGTAGACCTATAAGAAAACAAATATAAGAACACAGGTATTAGAACACAGGTATAAGAACACAGATATATAGTAACACAGGTATAAGAAAAAGGATATAAGAACACAGATATACACAGCGTAACAGAATAAGAACACACAACACAGATGTAAGAACCCACATAAGAACACAAGTATAAGAACACAGGTATTAGAACACAGGTAGGCCTATAAGAAAACAAATATAAGAACACAGGTATTAGAACACAGGTATAAGAACACAGGTAGGCCTATAAGAAAACAAATATAAGAACACAGGTATTAGAACACAGGTATAAGAACACAGATATAAGAACACAGATATATAGGAACACAGGTATAAGAAAAAGGATATAAGAACACAGATATACACAGCGTAACAGAATAAGAACACACAACAGAGATGTAAGAACAGATATAAGAACACAAGTATAAGAACAAGGGTATAAGAACACAGGTAGGCCTATAAGAAAACAACTAAAAGAACACAGGTATTAGAACACAGATATAAGAACACAGGTATATGAACACAGATATCTATCTATCTATCTATCTATCTATCTATCTATCTATCTATCTATCTATCTATCTATCTATCTATCTATCTATCTATCTATCTATCTATCTATCTATCTATCTATCTATCTATCTATCTATGCCCACCACCACCCCCTTCACTTGGAAGGACTCTATCTATCTATCTATCTATCTATCTATCTATCTATCTATCTATCTATCTATCTATCTATCTATCTATCTATCTATCTATCTATCTATCTATCTATCTATGCCCGCCACCACCCCCTTCACTCGGAAGGACTCTATCTATCCACCTATCTATCTATCTATCTATCTATCTATCTATCTATCTATCTATCTATCTATCTATCTATCTATCTATCTATCTATCTATCTATCTATCTATCTATCTATCTATCTATCTATCTATCTATCTATCTATCTATCTATGCCCGCCACCACCCCCTTCACTCGGAAGGACTCTATCTATCCACCTATCCATCCATCCATCCATCCATCCACCTATCTATCTATCTATCTATCTATCTATCTATCTATCTATCTATCTATCTATCTATCTATCTATCTATCTATCTATCTATCTATCTATCTATCTATCTATCTATCTATCTATGTTAAGAACACAGGTATAAGAACACAGATATAAGAACACAGATATATAGGAACACAGGTACAAGAAAAAGGATATAAGAAGACAGATATACACAGCGTAACAGAATAAGAACACACAACACAGATGTAAGAACAGATATAAGAACAAAAGTATAAGAACACGGGTATAAGAACACAGGTAGGCCTATAAGAAAACAAATAAAAGAACAAAGGTATTAGAACACAGATATAAGAACATAGGTATATGAACACGGGTAAAAGAACACAGGTAGACCTATAAGAAAACAAATATAAGAACACAGGTATTAGAACACAGGTATAAGAACACAGGTATAAGAACACAGGTAGGCCTATAAGAAAACAAATATAAGAACACAGGTATTAGAACACAGGTATAAGTACACAGATATATAGGACCACAGGTATAAGAAAAAGGATATAAGAACACAGATATACACAGCGTAACAGAATAAGAACACACAACAGAGATGTAAGAACAGATATAAGAACACAAGTATAAGAACACGGGTATAAGAACACAGGTAGGCCTATAAGAAAACAAATAAAAGAACAAAGGTATTAGAACACAGATATAAGAACATAGGTATATGAACACGGGTAAAAGAACACAGGTAGACCTATAAGAAAACAAATATAAGAACACAGGTATTAGAACACAGGTATAAGAACACGGGTATAAGAACACAGGTAGGCCTATAAGAAAACAAATATAAGAACACAGGTATTAGAACACAGGTATAAGAACAGAGATATATGGGAAAAAAGGTATAAGAAAAAGGATATAAGAACACAGATATACACAGCGTAACAGAATAAGAACACACAACACAGATGTAAAAACACACATAAGAACACGAGTATAAGAACACGGGTATAAGAACACAGGTAGGCCTATAAGAAAACAAATATAAGAACACAGGTATTAGTACACAGGTAGACCTATAAGAAAACAAATATAAGAACACAGGTATTAGAACACAGGTATAAGAACACAGATATATAGGAACACAGGTATAAGAAAAAGGATATAAGAACACAGATATACACAGTGTAACAGAATAAGAACACACAACAGATATAAGAACACAAGTAAAAGAACACGGGTATAAGAACACAGGTAGGCCTAAAAGAAAACAAATATAAGAATACATGTATTAGAACACAGGTATAAGAACACAGATATAAGAACACAGATATATAGGAACACAAGTCTAAGAAAAAGGATATAAGAACACAGATATGAACAGCGTAACAGAATAAGAACACACAACACAGATGTAAGAATAGATATAAGAACACAAGTATAAGAACACGGGTATAAGAACACAGGTAGGCCTATAAGAAAACAAATAAAAGAACACAGGTATATGAACACAGATGTAAGAACATAGGTATATGAACACGGGTAAAAGAACACAGGTAGACCTATAAGAAAACAAATATAAGAACACAGGTATTAGAACACAGATATAAGAACACAGATATATAGTAACACAGGTATAAGAAAAAGGATATAAGAACACAGATATACACAGCGTAACAGAATAAGAACACACAACACAGATGTAAGAACACACATAAGAACACAAGTATAAGAACACGGGTATAAGTACACAGGTAGGCCTATAAGAAAACAAATATAAGAACACAGGTATTAGAACACAGGTAGACCTATAAGAAAACAAATATAAGAACACAGGTATTAGAACACAGGTATAAGAACACAGATATAAGAACACAGATATATAGGAACACAGGTATAAGAAAAATTATATAAGAACACAGATATACACAGCATAACAGAATAAGAACACACAACACAGATGTAAAAACACACATAAGAACACAAGTATAAGAACACGGGTATAAGGACACAGGTAGGCCTATAAGAAAACAAATATAAGAACACAGGTATTAGAACACAGGTATGAGAACACAGATATAAGAACACAGGTATATGAACACAGATATCTATCTATCTATCTATCTATCTATCTATCTATCTATCTATCTATCTATCTATCTATCTATCTATCTATCTATCTATCTATCTATCTATCTATCTATCTATCTATCTATCTATCTATCTATCTATCTATGCCCACCACCACCCCCTTCACTTGGAAGGACTCTATCTATCTATCTATCTATCTATCTATCTATCTATCTATCTATCTATCTATCTATCTATCTATCTATCTATCTATCTATCTATCTATCTATCTATCTATCTATCTATCTATCTATGTTAAGAACACAGGTATAAGAACACAGATATAAGAACACAGATATATAGGAACACAGGTACAAGAAAAAGGATATAAGAAGACAGATATACACAGCGTAACAGAATAAGAACACACAACACAGATGTAAGAACAGATATAAGAACACAAGTATAAGAACACGGGTATAAGAACACAGGTAGGCCTATAAGAAAACAAATAAAAGAACAAAGGTATTAGAACACAGATATAAGAACATAGGTATATGAACACGGGTAAAAGAACACAGGTAGACCTATAAGAAACAAATATAAGAACACAGGTATTAGAACACAGGTAGACCTATAAGAAAACAAATATAAGAACACAGGTATTAGAACACAGGTATAAGAACACAGGTATAAGAACACAGGTAGGCCTATAAGAAAACAAATATAAGAACACAGGTATTAGAACACAGGTATAAGAACACAGATATATAGGAACACAGGTATAAGAAAAAGGATATAAGAACACAGATATACACAGCGTAACAGAATAAGAACACACAACACAGATGTAAGAACAGATATAAGAACACAAGTATAAGAACACGGGTATAAGAACACAGGTAGGCCTATAAGAAAACAAATATAAGAACACAGGTATATGAACACAGATATCTATCTACCTATCTACCTATCTACCGATCTACCAATCTATCGATCTATCTATCTATCTATCTATCTATCTATCTATCTATCTATCTATCTATCTATCTATCTATCTATCTATCTATCTATCTATCTATCTATCTATCTATGCCCACCACCACCCCCTTCACTTGGAAGGACTCTATCTATCTATCTATCTATCTATCTATCTATCTATCTATCTATCTATCTATCTATCTATCTATCTATCTATCTATCTATCTATCTATCTATGCCCGCCACCACCCCCTTCACTCGGAAGGACTCTATCTATCCACCTATCTATCTATCTATCTATCTATCTATCTATCTATCTATCTATCTATCTATCTATCTATCTATCTATCTATCTATGCCCGCCACCACCCCCTTCACTCGGAAGGACTCTATCTATCCACCTATCCATCCATCCATCCATCCATCCATCCACCTATCTATCTATCTATCTATCTATCTATCTATCTATCTATCTATCTATCTATCTATCTATCTATCTATCTATCTATCTATCTATCTATCTATCTATCTATCTATCTATGTTAAGAACACAGGTATAAGAACACAGATATAAGAACACAGATATATAGGAACACAGGTACAAGAAAAAGGATATAAGAAGACAGATATACACAGCGTAACAGAATAAGAACACACAACACAGATGTAAGAACAGATATAAGAACACAAGTATAAGAACACGGGTATAAGAACACAGGTAGGCCTATAAGAAAACAAATAAAAGAACAAAGGTATTAGAACACAGATATAAGAACATAGGTATATGAACACGGGTAAAAGAACACAGGTAGACCTATAAGAAAACAAATATAAGAACACAGGTATTAGAACACAGATATAAGAACACAGATATATAGTAACACAAAAAGGATATAAGAACACAGATATACACAGCGTAACAGAATAAGAACACACAACACAGATGTAAGAACACATATAAGAACACAAGTATAAGAACACGGGTATAAGAACACAGGTAGGCCTATAAGAAAACAAATATAAGAACACAGGTATTAGAACACAGGTATAAGAACACAGATATATAGGAACACAGGTATAAGAAAAAGGATATAAGAACACAGATATACACAGCGTAACAGAATAAGAACACACAACACAGATGTAAGAACAGATATAAGAACACAAGTATAAGAACACGGGTATAAGAACACAGGTAGGCCTATAAGAAAACAAATAAAAGAACAAAGGTATTAGAACACAGATATAAGAACATAGGTATATGAACACGGGTAAAAGAACACAGGTAGACCTATAAGAAAACAAATATAAGAACACAGGTATTAGAACACAGATATAAGAACACAGATATATAGTAACACAAAAAGGATATAAGAACACAGATATACACAGCGTAACAGAATAAGAACACACAACACAGATGTAAGAACACATATAAGAACACAAGTATAAGAACACGGGTATAAGAACACAGGTAGGCCTATAAGAAAACAAATATAAGAACACAGGTATTAGAACACAGGTATAAGAACACAGATATATAGGAACACAGGTATAAGAAAAAGGATATAAGAACACAGATATACACAGCGTAACAGAATAAGAACACACAACACAGATGTAAGAACAGATATAAGAACACAAGTATAAGAACACGGGTATAAGAACACAGGTAGGCCTATAAGAAAACAAATATAAGAACACAGGTATATGAACACAGATATCTATCTACCTATCTACCTATCTACCGATCTACCGATCTACCGATCTATCTATCTATCTATCTATCTATCTATCTATCTATCTATCTATCTATCTATCTATCTATCTATCTATCTATCTATCTATCTATCTATCTATCTATGCCCACCACCACCCCCTTCACTTGGAAGGACTCTATCTATCTATCTATCTATCTATCTATCTATCTATCTATCTATCTATCTATCTATCTATCTATCTATCTATGCCCGCCACCACCCCCTTCACTCGGAAGGACTCTATCTATCCACCTATCCATCCATCCATCCATCCATCCATCCATCCATCCATCCATCCATCCATCCATCCACCTATCTATCTATCTATCTATCTATCTATCTATCTATCTATCTATCTATCTATCTATCTATCTATCTATCTATCTATCTATCTATCTATCTATCTATCTATGCCCGCCACCACCCCCTTCACTCGGAAGGACTCTATCTATCCACCTATCCACCTATCTATCTATCTATCTATCTATCTATCTATCTATCTATCTATCTATCTATCTATCTATCTATCTATCTATCTATCTATCTATCTATCTATCTATGCCCGCCACCACCCCCATCACTCGGAAGGACTCTATCTATCCACCTATCCATCCATCCATCCATCCATCCACCTATCTATCTATCTATCTATCTATCTATCTATCTATCTATCTATCTATCTATCTATCTATCTATCTATCTATCTATCTATCTATCTATCTATCTATCTATCTATCTATCTATCGATCGATCTATCTATGTTAAGAACACAGGTATAAGAACACAGATATAAGAACACAGATATATAGGAACACAGGTACAAGAAAAAGGATATAAGAAGACAGATATACACAGCGTAACAGAATAAGAACACACAACACAGATGTAAGAACAGATATAAGAACACAAGTATAAGAACACGGGTATAAGAACACAGGTAGGCCTATAAGAAAACAAATAAAAGAACAAAGGTATTAGAACACAGATATAAGAACATAGGTATATGAACACGGGTAAAAGAACACAGGTAGACCTATAAGAAACAAATATAAGAACACAGGTATTAGAACACAGATAGAAGAACACAGATATATAGTAACACAGGTATAAGAAAAAGGATATAAGAACACAGATATACACAGCGTAACAGAATAAGAACACACAACACAGATGTAAGAACCCACATAAGAACACAAGTATAAGAACACGGGTATAAGAACACAGGTAGGCCTATAAGAAAACAAATATAAGAACACAGGTATTAGAACACAGGTAGACCTATAAGAAAACAAATATAAGAACACAGGTATTAGAACACAGGTATAAGAACACAGATATAAGAACACAGATATATAGGAACACAGGTATAAGAAAAAGGATATAAGAACACAGATATACACAGCGTAACAGAATAAGAACACACAACAGAGATGTAAGAACAGATATAAGAACACAAGTATAAGAACACGGGTATAAGAACACAGGTAGGCCTAAAAGAAAACAAATATAAGAATACAGGTATTAGAACACAGGTATAAGAACACAGATATAAGAACACAGATATATTGGAACATAAGTATAAGAAAAAGGATATAAGAACACAGATATACACAGCGTAACAGAATAAGAACACACAACACAGATGTAAGAACAGATATAAGAACACAAGTATAAGAACAAGGGTATAAGAACACAGGTAGGCCTATAAGAAAACAACTAAAAGAACACAGGTATTAGAACACAGATATAAGAACACAGGTATATGAACACAGTTATCTATCTATCTATCTATCTATCTATCTATCTATCTATCTATCTATCTATCTATCTATCTATCTATCTATCTATCTATCTATCTATCTATCTATCTATCTATCTATCTATCTATCTATGCCCACCACCACCCCCTTCACTTGGAAGGACTCTATCTATCCACCTATCCATCCACCTATCTATCTATCTATCTATCTATCTATCTATCTATCTATCTATCTATCTATCTATCTATCTATCTATCTATCTATCTATCTATCTATCTGTTAAGAACACAGGTATAAGAACACAGATATAAAAACACAGATATATAGGAACACAGGTACAAGAAAAAGGATATAAGAATACAGATATACACAGCGTAACAGAATAAGTACACACAACACAGATGTAAGAACAGATATAAGAACACAAGTATAAGAACACGGGTATAAGAACACAGGTAGGCCTATTAGAAAACAAATAAAAGAACAAAGGTATTAGAACACAGATATAAGAACATAGGTATATGAACACGGGTAAAAGAACACAGGTAGACCTATAAGAAAACAAATATAAGAACACAGGTATTAGAACACAGGTAGACCTATAAGAAAACAAATATAAGAACACAGGTATTAGAACACAGGTATAAGAACACGGGTATAAGAACACAGGTAGGCCTATAAGAAAACAAATATAAGAACACAGGTATTAGAACACAGGTATAAGAACACAGATATATAGGAACACAGGTATAAGAAAAAGGATATAAGAACACAGATATACACAGCGTAACAGAATAAGAACACACAACAGAGATGTAAGAACAGATATAAGAACACAAGTATAAGAACACGGGTATAAGAACACAGGTAGGCCTATAAGAAAACAAATATAACAACACAGGTATTAGAACAGATATAAGAACACAGGTATATGAACACAGATATCTATCTATCTATCTATCTATCTATCTATCTATCTATCTATCTATCTATCTATCTATCTATCTATCTATCTATCTATCTATCTATCTATCTATCTATCTATCTATCTATGCCCACCACCACCCCCTTCACTTGGAAGGACTCTATCTATCTATCTATCTATCTATCTATCTATCTATCTATCTATCTATCTATCTATCTATCTATCTATCTATCTATCTATCTATCTATCTATCTATCTATGTTAAGAACACAGGTATAAGAACACAGATATAAGAACACAAATATATAGGAACACAAGTATAAGAAAAAGGATATAAGAACACAGATATACACAGCGTAACAGAATAAGAACACACAACACAGATGTAAGAACAGATATAAGAACACGGGTATAAGAACACAGGTAGACCTATAAGAAAACAAATATAAGAACACAGGTATTAGAACACAGGTATAAGAACACAGGTAGGCCTATATAAGAAAAAGGATATAAGAACACAGATATACACAGTGTAACAGAATAAGAACACACAACAGATATAAGAACACAAGTATAAGAACACGGGTATAAGAACACAGGTAGGCCTAAAAGAAAACAAATATAAGAATACATGTATTAGAACACAGGTATAAGAACACAGATATAAGAACACAGATATATAGGAACACAAGTCTAAGAAAAAGGATATAAGAACACAGATATGAACAGCGTAACAGAATAAGAACACACAACACAGATGTAAGAATAGATATAAGAACACAAGTATAAGAACACGGGTATAAGAACACAGGTAGGCCTATAAGAAAACAAATAAAAGAACACAGGTATATGAACACAGATGTAAGAACATAGGTATATGAACACGGGTAAAAGAACACAGGTAGACCTATAAGAAAACAAATATAAGAACACAGGTATTAGAACACAGATATAAGAACACAGATATATAGTAGCACAGGTATAAGAAAAAGGATATAAGAACACAGATATACACAGCGTAACAGAATAAGAACACACAACACAGATGTAAGAACACACATAAGAACACAAGTATAAGAACACAGGTATTAGAACACAGGTAGGCCTATAAGAAAACAAATATAAGAACACAGGTATTAGAACACAGATATAAGAACACAGGTATATGAACACAGATATCTATCTATCTATCTATCTATCTATCTATCTATCTATCTATCTATCTATCTATCTATCTATCTATCTATCTATCTATCTATCTATCCATCCATCCATCCATCCATCCATCCATCCATCCATCCATCCATCCATCCATCCATGCCCACCACCACCCCCTTCACTTGGAAGGACTCTATCTATCTATCTATCTATCTATCTATCTATCTATCTATCTATCTATCTATCTATCTATCTATCTATCTATCTATCTATCTATCTATCTATCTATCTATCTATGCCCGCCACCACCCCCTTCACTCGGAAGGACTCTATCCACCTATCTATCCATCCATCTATATCTATCCATCTATATCTATCTATCTATCTATCTATCTATCTATCTATCTATCTATCTATCTATCTATCTATCTATCTATCTATCTATCTATCTATCTATCTATCTATCTATCTATCTATCTATCTATCTAATCTATGTTAAGAACACAGGTATAAGAACACAGATATATAGGAACACAGTTATAAGAAAAAGGATATAAGAACACAGATATACACAGCGTAACAGAATAAGAACACACAACACAGATGTAAGAACAGATATAAGAACACACGTATAAGAACACAGGTAGGCCTATAAGAAAACAAATATAAGAACACAGGTATTAGAACACAGGTATAAGAACATAGATATAGACCATTTCAAAAGATGTAAACAACACTGGTCCAGAAGCACTTCCTGTTTCAGTTTGTAACTGTTTTCTTTATTTCACATGTAAAGAAAACATCTTAAAGATGTTTGTTTAACTTTTTGATTCAGTTTTAAATGTTCTGTTGGTTGTATTTTATCCCAGCTTTTATGTAGTGTTAAAAAACTGAAACAGGAAGTGCTTCTGGACCAGTGTTGTTTACATCTCTTGAAATGGTCTATAAGAACACAGATATATAGGAACACAGGTATAAGAAAAAGGATATAAGAACACAGATATACACAGCATAACAGAATAAGAACACACAACACAGATGTAAGAACAGAAATAAGAGCAAAAGTATAAGAACACAGGTAGGCCTATAAGAAAACAAATAAAAGAACACAGGTATTAGAACACAGATATAAGAACACAGGTATATGAACACAGATATCTATCTACCTATCTACCTATCTACCTATCTATCTATCTATCTATCTATCTATCTATCTATCTATCTATCTATCTATCTATCTATCTATCCATCCATCCATCCATCCATCCATCCATCCATCCATCTATGCCCACCACCACCCCCTTCACTTGGAAGGACTCTATCTATCTATCTATCTATCTATCTATCTATCTATCTATCTATCTATCTATCTATCTATCTATCTATCTATCTATCTATCTATCTATCTATCTATCTATCTATCTAATACACAGGTATAAGAACACAGATATAAGAACATAGGTATAAGAAAACAGGTATGAGAGCACAGATATAAGAACACAGGTATAAGAACATAGGTATAAGAAAAAGGATATGAGAACAAAGGTATAAGAACACAGATATAAAGAATATTTCAAACAATCTTGCAAACGTCTCTTTCGTGTGCCACGGCTCCCCCAGCGCAAACATCACAAACACAGCTCTTACTGGTCCATGTTAAGACATGTTTCAGGTCCAACATATTAGGAATACTTTTAGCTGTGTTGCATTTGTCTTTATGAATGAGTGCATGATGATGCTGTATGGTATTAATAAATGCAGTGAATTTTTCCTACGATCCCACTGTGACTAAACACACTCAGGCTCCACCTGCTACAATAGCCATGCCCCCAAACACTACCCAAAACCCCCAAACCATCACCAGGGTGAATTTTTGAGATCGTTCAAACCAGTCATGTAGTTGTATGGCAACACGGGCTTATCGGTTCTTGCCTCATCATTAGCAGCACAGCCACTTCTGCAATGAGAGGTTTGGGATGCCCAGGCTCAGACATGCACAGTACACAAATTACTATGAGGATATGCGATACGCGTTTAACGTGACCAAAAATTTGGGTTAGAAAAGGGGTACCCCAGGTATAATATCACGGTTTTTAAAATCCGGGATATGAGCATATTCAGGTTTTTGCTGGTGTTTACATGGCCGTTCGTGACTGGGTTACTGCTAATATCCCGGTTTTGAACGGGTTATTGGCTGCATGTAAACTTAGTCATTAATCATTATCTTCCTGTTATCAATGTAAAACGGCTTTGAAACAATCTGAATTGTATAGACCATTTCAAAAGATGTAAACAACACTGGCCCAGAAGCACTTCCTGTTTCTGTTTTTTAACGCTACATAAAAGCTGGGATAAAATACAACCAACAGAACATTTAAAACTGAATCAAAAATTTAAACAAACATCTTTAAGAAATTTTCTTTAAATGTGAAATAAAGAAAACAGTTACAAACTGAAACAGGAAGTGCTTCTGGGCCAGTGTTGTTTACATCTTTTGAAATGGTCTATAAAGCACTATATAAATAAAGGTGACTTGACTTACCAAAGCAAATGTGGCTGTGATGACTAGGGATCGACCGATATATTGGCCGGCCGATATATCGGGCCGATATTTGCGTTTTTTACATGTATCGGAATCGGCCGATACACGGCTGCTCGTTCGCCGATAGTTTTTTTTTTTCCCGACGACGTTATTTATAAGCAGGCGTTCATGTGCAGCTCTGTGCTGCTGCTGGAGACTGTAGTTCACGTGCCCCGCCCTCCCCCGCTAGCAGAGTGCAACCTGCTCTTCACAAGAACGGTAACTTAAACTTTCAAAGCATCTTTTAAATGTTTGACAGCTGAAATATTGTCAAACACTTTGAAAATGGAAACACGTTGCTCTATAACTGTTATGTGCTTGCATATATATAGCTAAGCAAGTTTGTGAGTCCAAATGGAAAACGCGAATGCCTCGTCTATAAAACTTAACTGCTTGCCATTGTATAGACCATTTCACAAGACGTAAACAACACTGGTCCAGAAGCACTTCCTGTTTCAGTTTGTAACTGTTTTCTTTATTTCACATGTAAAGAAAACTTTTTAAAGATGTTTGTTTAACTTTTGATTCAGTTTTAAATGTTCTGTTGGTTGTATTTTATCCCAGCTTTTATGTAGTGTTAAAAAACTGAAACAGGAAGTGCTTCTGGGCCGGTGTTGTTTACATCTTTTGAAATGGTCTATTAGGGAGCTGCAAATAGCTAAGGTGTAGACTATCCATTCAGTGTGCATTAGGGCTGTCTATGAATATTCTAAATTCGAATACGTATTAATTTTGAAGGTGAAAATTAATATTTGAATGTGGAAAAACACGCCCGCGGTTGCAGACTAATAACGTTACCACAGCCCTCAGCTCGCTCACTGTCGGTTCAATATACTGTGAAACTTCAATCAATGAATGAAGCCTGCTATATTTGGGGATAAGAGTCGCGACTCACAACCTTAAATTGCTTGCACAAAACTCTTGATAAGCACTCAACATTTGTTTGTTGTTGATCATTTAACTGACGCGCAGAGAGCGCGAGGGAGAGCGAGTGCCCGGGAGAGACAGTGAGTGAGCGAGAGAGCTCTGCGGTTTTGGCCATTAGTTGATTTACTTGCTTTTTAATACGTTGTCAAATATGTTTAAACTCAAATAAACTATCTAATACTAGTAGTTATGTCTCTTTGTATTAATGTGTTTTGTTATTGACGTAATGCGCGTCAAAATGCGCAACGGGATGTTCGAATATGTTTTTTAGAGGGAATATGCAAACGCCATTTGAGCAATTTTGACAGCCCTAGTATGCATACGGGTGCTATAACGACACTGGTCATAGGATTAAGTAATGCCAACGTTGTTCTGTGCTTTTTGTGGGAGATTTATTTAGAGCCCACCTGGCTGAGGTTTGGACGCGTGTGGCGTGTGTCTCCCTCGACATCGCAGTGATATTAGAGACTAGAAATGCTCATTTTATTTTATGTAGAAAAAATTAAACCATGGCAGTACATAGTTCGTTTCTTTTAAAATGAAGTACAATGTGCACTTTATGCTGGTTGCTACTGTGTGCAATAGTGTAATTATTTAATTTATGCTTAAATATTTATTTTCAGCACTGAACTTTTTTTGTTCTACCTCATGTTTTTAATATTTGTTAAATTGTTTATCTACTTGTTCTTGTTCTACCTCACATGATTTTACTATTTGTTAAATATTAATTTTTGAAGTTAATAAAATTTTACTTTTATTAAATTGAGACCTGTAACATTTGTTAACATCATGTATTTTTATTATGTAAATTGAGGGAGTAAAATGTATCGGCTCCAAGTATCGGCTCAAGAAAAATCGGCAGCCCGTATCGGTATCGGCTAAGGCTGATGGGGAAAAAATCGGTATCGGTATCGGCACTAAAAAATCCATATCGGTCGATCCCTAGCGATGACATGCCTTAACTTCTTTCCAGTTTTCAGTCTCTCATGTTCTTACTCAGACGTGGACAGGCTCTGATCTCTCTGGTGAAGCGGCTCACGTGACTTGCTTGAGTTTCCCGTCAGGATGATATCCATCCAATCCTGCATTTAAACCAGTGTTCTTTGTAGACTGGATGGTGTGTCCAACTCTGGAGAAGAAAACCATAACAATTATTCGCGCTGACAGTTTATTACATTCCAGTCGTTGGGCTGGACTTCAGTAAGCCAAAAATGTTATATCATATCCAATACAAAGATCATATGAACATGGATGTGTCTTTTCTGTTTATTACTGTGAAGCTGCTTTGAAACAATCTGTATTGTATAAAGCTCTATGTAAATGAAAGTGACTTGACTATAACAAGAACATTAAAATGAACTCAATTCACTAAACATATTTGAAAATCTCACTACAAAACAAATCCAGAAATGAAGATAAATGACATCACAAATGTTGTATCCTACTCTGTCTTTTATACTTCTTCACACCTGAAATCTCTGATCGAATGAATCTCCTGAACTTCTCCATTCTACGGTAGATCATTTCTAAACCATCTATGCTGTAAGATCTGCTCTAACGTCGGGCGTTTAGTTGGATCCAAGGTTAGGCACTGGATAATCAGATCCCTGCATTCTGTAGACATTTAAATAAGGATAGAGCCAGTTAGTCATGACCATGTGACACTAATGTAGGCATTTATGAAAACAGCATCTCAGAAACATGAAAAATTTAATAAAAAGTGATTCCTTAAAAGATGAAGTATGTATTTTCTGTTGGACTAGTGGCACCTTGGGGAATTACAAAAAATAAAGCATATTTCAAACAATCTTGCAAACGTCTCTTTCGTGTGCCACGGCTCCCCCACCTCAAACATCACAAACACAGCTCTTACTGGTCCATGTGAAGACATGTTTCAGGTCCAACATATTAGGAATACTTTTAGCTGTGTTGCATTTGTCTTTATGAATGGGTGCATGATGATGCTGTATGGTATTAATAAATGCAGTGAATTTTTCCTATGATCCCACTGTAGCTAAACACCCTCAGGCTCCGCCTGCTACAATAGCCACGCCCCCAAACACTATAGGTTGAGCTGGAAAAAGATTGATGGCTCTCAATGATAAGATGGAGCCTTTTTACACTTTTGGGGGAGATAAACCCACAAATGGCATACTAATAGTAATTGATGAACAATAAACTGGGTTAAGAGACTATTATAACAAAAAAAAAACAGTTAGTTCACCTTTAACTGTTTCTTAACTGTACATTGCCTTTGCTTTGGGTGTTTATCAATGTTATCAATATTACTTACTCACCGTCGGACAAGTTGGCATTCTGAAATCTAACGTTGGCTTTTTCGATTTCCTTTAGATCTTGAAAAGGAGGACATGTGTTCAGCATCTCGTACATCAACACTCCTAGAGCCCAGACATTTACTGGGACGGGGTGAAACCGAGGCTCTGTGAGGACTTCAGGTGGGAAGTAAAACTCTATTCCTGTAAGGTAAGCAAGACATTTGCGCATTGTTAAGCAACATTTTTTTTTTTGATCAGCAAGTCATTATATCCAGGTTTCCAACTTCCAAAATACTCACCAATGTAAACGTCGCTGTCATACCCATCACTACTAAGTATCTGTCCAGAGCCAAAGTCTATCAGCTTGAGCTCCAAAGTGTCTTTCTTCACCAGGAAATTGTCCGCATGAATATCACTGTAAAAGACGTTATGCTCAATGCAGTGTTGCACTGCCATCACAGCCTGTCGCATGATGACCCGCGCTGTTGTTTCGTCCAGTTGAGGATTATCATAGATGTAGTCCAGCAAGCTCACGCAGGGTTCGGGATACTCCATCACCAGGGTGAATTTTCGAGGGTGTTCAAACCAGTCATGTAGTTGTATGGCGTACGGGCTTATGGGTTCATGCCTCATCATTAACAGCACAGCTACTTCCGCAATGAGAGGTTTGGGATGCCCAGGCTGGAGAAAAGACAGAAGGTTAGCTGGGTAAAAATCTGAAGAAAACATCATTTTTCTTTGATTTTGGTAGACACGATCAAAAGTGGCTTTGCAGGCTTATTTGTCAAATACATTTACACCTAACGTTTCCTACAGGTGTATTAACTACAATAATCAACACTTCAACAACTAAATACGCATTCAACTTTTAGTCAACTTACAATAGCGAGATAAAGATCGTCGGAAGTCTTGCGCATCCGCTTGATGGCAACCTGCAAAAATGAAAAAAGAAACAGTATTCAGTAACAGTAACAACATTCAAGCGCCTGACCTTGCACATAACATTTATGATTTGAGCATCTAAGTATAAAACCCTGTGTATTAAATATGTTTTGATGCATGCAAGAGCAAAATGTTTGTATAATTAAGCAAAAACCTTTTTGCCGTCAAATTTCCGTGTTCCTTTGAACACTCTGCCGTATCCTCCGCATCCAATCATCTCTCCCACGTTATAGAGAGACCCGAAGGAGACTGAAAAACAAACAGAAAATAAGAGAAATATATGAGCTTGCTAGATCCTTTGTTTTATATTAAAAATATCAGTGCTGGTCGAAAAAAAATTATAAGAATATTCTGAAAACAAGCCTCAAGATATCTTTAGTGGAAAACAAGACGATAATACGGTTTAAAACAACGTTTGAGAAACAAGGACTGCATATTTACCATGATTTGGCTCGTCACCGGACTGATCTGGATCGGAATCAGGCTCCGAGAGCAGATCTAGTGGAGGAACGAAAGGCTCCACAACATCCACAGCTTTACGGTCAGAACAGCAGCCGGACGGACTCTTCACAGCCGTCCACACGTTCCTGAAGAACGAACGAACCCTTTTCATCTTCTTTCGTTTTGTAGGTTCTTCTGGAACAAAGGGGAAAAAATTAAGTATAAAAAACATTATAAACATCTCTGACCTCACATTTAACAATGATATAATGATAGAACTTCCATTTAACTGTTAAATTTTATCTTTAATGTCACAAATCCAAAGTAATGCAAATATTTCCAAGCTACCCGCCCGACGACGCCATGTTTCTGCTCAATACCTGCACAAATGTCCCTTAGGGGTGACCAAAATTTTCTTTCACAATATTATGTAATAAAAGTTGTTTTTTTTTATATATATATATATATCTTTTATTAAAAATAGACCATTCATTTCCAGGCATTATTATTTGGCACAGTTCTGGCAATGGTAAAGGTCATATGAGCCATCATGTCTTAAAATATATTTCACATTTATTCCTTATTAAATATATTAGCCTATATTTAAATCAACATTGATTTTATTAACTACAGCAATGTCTTAGTAAAGACTTGGGCTGTCAAAACAATTAATCGCGATTAATCGCATCCAAAATAAAAGTTTGTGTTTACATAATATATGTGGGTGCACTGTGTATAATTATTTTGTATGTATATATATAAAAACACACGTGCATGTATATTTAAGAAAAAAAAAAATTATTTATATATAAAATATTTATATATAATATAAATTATATATAAATCTATATATAGAAAATACATGAAAATATTTCTTAAATATATACAAGCATGTGTGTGTGTTTATATATCTACAATAATTATACACAGTGCCCCCACATATATTATGTAAACAAAAATTGTGATAAATCGTTTTGACAGCCCTAGTAAAGACATAACTTAACCGTCTCTGTTTACATGAACACAGGTCACAACAGCCATTTGGACAATTTTATCAGTATTTGACCATTCAAACGCAATACGTAGTGAAACAAAACTCTATTTGGGATTGTGGGTGTGTCTTCGCGTGTGTGTCTGTCAGATGAGTGAGTTCATGGCTTATTGGCTTAACAAAAATATATTCCAAGAACGTTTTGTCCAACTAAAATATTTCAGAAAAAAATTCTGAGAAACTGTGTGTATTCAACATTCTGCATTATTTTAGACCCACCTGTCGAGCTGTTGTTCACAGCTGAAGCCTCCACGGAAGTGTCGGTTGACTCGACGAAAACTTGACTAGGCGGTGGAGGACAGATCCCCTCTTGGAAGCTGTCGGATGCGGACAAACTCCTGTCGAGGCTGTCGGGTCTGGACACACTACTGTTGAGGCTGTCGGGTCTGGACACACTACTGCTTTCGTCACTGCTCTCCTCATATTGGCTCTCAGATCCGTTGTCACTGCTCCAAGATGGTGTGGACATGATGTCCGTCGGAGAAAGTGTGGAAACACTCCAGACTATGAAGCAGCCTGAGGCAGGAAAAATTCAGACATTTTTAATAATATTCTTAAAACAAGCCTCAAGATATCTTTAGTGGAAAACAAGACGATAATACGGTTTAAAACAATGTTTGAGAAACAAGGACTGCATATTCACCATGATTAGGCTCGACACCGGAGTGATCTGTATCAGAATCAGACTCAGAGTCCAGATGTAGTGGAGGAACGAAAGGCTCCACAACATCCACAGCTTTTCTGTCCGAACAGCAGCCGGACGGACTCTTCACAGCCGTCCACACGTTCCTGAAGAACGAACGAATTCTTTTCATCTTCTTCCGTTTTGTCGGTTTTTCTGGAACTAAGTGGGAAAATTTAAGCATAAAAAAACATTATAAACATCTCTGATCTCACATTTAACAATGATATAATGATAGAACTTCAATTTAACTGTTAAATTGTATCTTTAATGCCACAAATCCAAAGTAATGCAAATATTTCCAAGCTATCCGCCTGAGGACGCCATGTTTCTGCTCAATACCTGCATAAAAGTCCCTTAGGGGTGACCAAAAGATTCTTTCACAATATTATGTAATAATATTTTAGGTCACGATAATGATAGCTTTTGTAATTTATTTTTTTTTTAATCTTTCATTAGAAATAGAGCATACATTTCCAGGCCTCATTCGGCACAGTTCAAGCAATGGTAAAGGTCATATGAGCCATCATGTCTTAAACTATAGACGAATCCGACAAGCGTTCTTGTGTAGGCTGCCATCTTGTGGCGACGCCATTACTGAGCTGTTACACCGGCATAGACATGTGCACCGGTATGTAAACAAACTTCGGAGACGCACCCTTGATGACTTGTTGGGTTGATGATGTTAGATATTGGTCTCCAGTCACAGATGAAGGTACAAACGATCTTACAGATTATTTATGAAAATAGCTTGGAAAGCTAGCTAGGCTGACGTTTGCTAACGAGGAAACTAAAAAAAGATCTGTCCATTTGGCAACAATAAATAAATAAATAAAATCAAATAAACAAATTCATGTTTTTCATTTGTGTCCATTATTTATCTCATTTTTACATTGCAAGGGGCATGGGTAAGGTAACGTTACAGCTAGAAAGTATACACAATATCGACCAACTAGTGTTTTTAAACCATGGAAAGAGGTCAATATAACAGCAGGAGAACAATTATGTCACATAATGTTACATTTAGCTCAGGAAAGCTATTTAATGAGCATAGCATGTTAATTGAATAGAAAAAAAATAGCAAGAGAGGAGATTTTGCTGATCACTATATCACACATTTATTATATTTTTTTACTTATAAAAATTAAAAAATTGTTATTATACGCGAATGTCCGCGTCTTGTACTCGCCCAGGAAATCTGTGTAAACCGTACGGCACCAGACAGGGGCAGTCGACCCGGGGTATTCACAACGTTTTCTCTTCAAAATTGAAATTTTACTGCCACCATTGAAACAATTTATAACGGAAACTGTTTACCCACTCGACATTATACAAGGGCTAACTTTGTAATAGTGACAGTCGTAAATCGCGGGCTGTTTATTCCAGTGGACGCAAGTTGCAACTAAAACAATAGAAGGCAATGGTGTAACGCTACCCAGCAACAGCTCAGTAATGGCGCCCGCTTACTTCCGGTAGTTTCGCCGGATTCGTCTATATTTCACATTTATTTCTTATTAACCCTTGTGCATCAATTTAAAAAAGTTACACTTAGGTAAAAAGAGGACAAAAATGTCCATGTCAAAAAACTGTCATAAAAAAAGTGACGCTTTGGAGCACAGACTTAAGTTTGGTATCATTTTAAAGAAGACCCTTTGCAGATTATTGCTGAAGTAAAAAAATAATAATAAGTAAATCCAAAAAAAAGTTATATAGGTATAAGTTTATGAAAATTATTTATAAAAAAAAATATTTTATATAAACTATATATTTTATAAATCAGGTTGAACTCAAAACTGCAATAAAATCAAAGCCATAAATCTAAATAGGTTGTGTTCCAAATTTGAGGATGATATCTCAAAAAATGAGCTTTCTGTAACAGTTTGTTTGGGCGTAGTAACATATTTTCCCCATTGGGTCCCAGCAAAACCCCACTGGAGCTCACAGTGATTGGATTATTATTAGCAGTTTTTCTCTCTCAGTATTACAAACACACACATGTGCACACACACACATATTTTTTTATAACACACATACTAACTACACTCTGACATCCATACCAACACACCCACACAAATATCGTTGCATAATTTATCCAGTTGGCTCTATAGTATGCCGAAGCAGAAAACAGGAATAAAGCGATATTTGTTTTATAGGCCAAACTTAAAAAAAAATGGTGCCATCTGATAAAAAATAGTAAAATATAAAATTGTGAAGCCTTGCCATCAGAATGAAAGCCTCTTAACAAAGATTGCATAATTTTATAGTTAACTGAACCAGGGATTAAAAATGGCAGTTTTAATGGGTATCAATGGGGACATTTATGTCCAAAAGGTGCTGAGAGGGAGTATTTTTGTACCTAATGCAAAAAATATATTTTTTTAAGAAAATGATGGTGAAATAGTAAAACTCCAATAAAAATACACACCTGTGCCAAGTTTTTTTGCAGTTAGCTTTAACACAGGCAAAGTGATCCAAAAAACAAAACGGAAAAGGACAAAAATGTCCATAAGGATGCACAAGGGTTAAATATAATAGCCTATATTTATTAAATACAGCAATGTCTTATTAAAGACATAACTTAACCGACTCTGTTTACATGAACACAGGTCACAACAGCCATTTGGACAATTTTGTCAGTATTTGACCATTCAAACGCAATACGTTGTGAAACAGAACTCTATTTGGGATTGTCTTCGTGTGTGTGTGTGTGTTTTAGCTGAGTGAGTTCATGGCTTATTGGCTTAACAAAAATATATTCTAAGAACGTTTTGTCCAACTAAAATATTTCAGAAAAAAAATGCTGAGAAACTGTGTGTATTCAACATTCTGCATTATTTCAGACCCACCTGTCGAGCTCTTGTTCACAGGTGAAGCGTCCACGGCACCAAAAGCAGTCGGGACATTAGAAATGACGGTTGGCTCGACGGGAACTTGACCAGGCAGTGGAGGACACATCCACTCTTGGAAGTTGTCGGATCTGGACAAACTCCTCTTTCCGTCACTGCCACTCTCCACATTCCCCACAGAGCGGGACAAAGACGGTGTGGACATGATGTCTGGTGGAGAATGTGTGGAAACAGCTCTGTAGACTCTGAAGCGTCCTGAGGCAGGAATAATTCAGACATTTTTAGTAATATTAATAATCAATGGTCAGTGGTCACACACACACAAAAATCAACTTTCTATTTTCAATGACAAATCATTTATTCACTTTAATAAAAGCCTAAACTGACCTCTGCTGTAGTGTTTGGATGAATTGGACGGACGTCCATCAACTGGCCTCTGCATCTCTCTCTTCCTGTGAGCCGGACCTTTGGACACAGTAACGTACTCACAAGACCGAGGTGTTGAACATCCAGGAATAATCTGACTCTGTTCCTGCGTTGGGCCTGACGTCCTCCTTCAAACTGCAATAAAATAATACTAGTACAATACAACCCAACACAACACTAAACTGAAAATATTCAGCAACTGTCTGAATTCGCCTCCTCTTTCTTGATAACAAAGAGACATATAATGTTTGCCTATGACGAGTAACCGCATTTTTCAAACTGAAGTCGTTCGCCTCACGCCGCGCGTGGGCGTGCAAACAAAATGAATCAGGAATACAGGACTGAATGTTATCGTTAAACAACCATTTAACAAGTGATATAATCATGTGTCAATACTACTTAACTAAAACTAATATGTTAAAGCCTTTTTTTACAGTCTTAAAGCATGAAACAAGGTTGACCACCAGAGGAATAACAAATACTTATCACAGTTAAAAGAAAATCGTTAATAACTTGTAATCAGAATAGCATATAAATTCATTATAGGTTCATAAAGTTGAATAAAGCCCAATAATGAGTTTGAAAAAAACTTGCAGACCATACTTTTTTTTTTTTAAATTTAAATTTAATGATCTTGACAACATATCTGCCAAGTTGCAGACATGACAGAATCTACAATTGAAGAGGCACTATATTAATTTGTCTATTTAGCACATATATGAATACTTCCATAAACACATATTTTATTTGAAAAGAGACATGTTTATTGTATAACTTATATCGTCAACACAAGCGATTGTGCTTGAACCTCGACGATCGCCTCAAGTTAAACTTCATTTACCTGCTTCTGTCATTGCCCACAACGCTTAACGTTGCGTGACAGACTTTGAAACAGCAAAAAGGTAAAACAATAATAAAAAAAGCATGACATACATCACATCCAGCTAGCCAACTCCCTCCAAGCTCCATCATCCTTATTTTTTCTTCGTTTGAACACCCTGAGAAAGGATTATTGTAAAGATAAAACCGATTTTAAATGAATCTTGAAAGAGATATTGCGCCTTTTTACCGTGAAAGTCGAGAACGGTCCAATCACGCAAGGCCAAAATATTGAAAATCAATGTTGATTCGCTTAAATCAAAAGTGGGAGGGTCTGAAACAAACAAACCAATTTGAGCATGCGTTTAGAATTTTTAATCATTTTTTTTTTCTCCAGGAACATTTTACCAATTCTAAACCACATTACTCTTAATAACTACTATTCATTTTGCATTGAATCATTTAAGTGATATAATTGTTCATGTCTAGAAATGAAAAACGTCTTATATCCAGGTGTGCATAATTATTGACATCCAATCATTAGCATAATCATAATTAATTAACGTTTTCTTTTAGAAAAACGACCCCCACCTAATAAGAATTACGAGATGAGGTGTTTTCATTCATCTTCCTGAATCTGACAGTAGCCTAAGATTTTAGGAGTTAATTTTTAGTCCATCTCCTGCTATATCCTGAAGTTAGTTTTGCAGAGGAGAGCTAAAAATTTTCTTCCAAGACCTACAAGTCGAAAAGAAATTAAGGTTTTTGATGAAAACCTTCCTGGATTTTCTCCATATAGTGGACTTAATTGGGAACCAAACGGTTCAAGGTCCAAATGAGTGCAGCTTCAAATGGCTTTAAACGGCACCAGACGATGAATAAGGGTCTTATCAAGCGAAACGATCGGTCATTTAAAAAACTTGTGCAAAATATTTGTGTTTTTAGCAATTGTTGGTTTGGTGCTTTTGCATTTGTGCAAAACAATTGCAATTACTATAAATGATGGCCGTGAAGACTGTGTCGCGACAATTCAGGGAGCAAATCTGCTTTAAATATAATATTAAGAAGTAAATGAATAAGAATGTTTATTTTTAAACCACAAACCGCTCTAATGTTAGAATGTTTATTATTAAACCACAACTTCAATGTGTTTCTTCTTTTACAGATATAATTACAGATATCTTTTGCATTTCTAATCCAAACAACGTCAAACTCGGCAGTGCACTTCATGCCCATAGCAAGACACTTGTCAAGTTTGAGATCCATCAAACGGTTCAAGAGACATGCGATTAACAGACACACACACACACACACACACACACACACACATACACAGAGAGAGAGAGAGAGAGAGAGAGAGAGAGAGAGAGAGGTTCCTGTAATTTATAGATAGATAAATAAAAAAGTTTAAGTTTTATAAGCACAAGTGGTCGCCTTGCTCTGTTGATGATGAGCGTTCGTGACTCTCCTGTTCAAACCCGTTCATCAAAATGAACAAATCTTTTTTTCAAATCATGACTCGAAGGGTCCTAGATAAAGCTGCACTGAAACTCTCATTTGGACCTTGAACCATTTGGTTCCCAATGAAGCCCTAGCCTGGCTAACGCCAGACCCAATTCTCGTTGAGATTTGGGTCTGGTTACCACATGCACAATTTCTGGTATTTTAGGCGTGGTTTACGAATGGCCAGATCCGTATTATTGGGTACTAGGAATGTCTATCTAATGCGCCTGTATGTAGCTCATAGCCAATCTTTTCAATTAGAAAAACAAGTATTAAGTACAGTTT
Source organism: Cyprinella venusta (assembly GCA_038021265.1). Taxonomy (NCBI): domain Eukaryota; kingdom Metazoa; phylum Chordata; class Actinopteri; order Cypriniformes; family Leuciscidae; genus Cyprinella; species Cyprinella venusta. The sequence continues at coordinate 6,723,698 of CM075869.1, forward strand.
AACATAAATGTTGAAGTTGTTATTTGCATTGGAAATCGTTTGCACTTGTACTTCACAAGTTTAAAAAAAATAAAAATTTAATTCAATGACTAAAGTGTCAACAACTTTAATCGGGTATGTGTGCACCGCTGAAAGTTATCCTACTAAAGCGGAAACGTTAGCTGTACTGTGACAACCACAGTAGGTAGTCTAGGCATAATGACAATATGATATTAATAAATACCACTTACCATTTATAAGTTAAATGGACTTCGTCGACGATGCCTAGCAGGTTGGTAAAAACTCCGTGGCTAAAATGTCTTGCCACTTTGCGCTCATCCAGGCCTCAGGACTGCCGAACATAAGTTGATATCGACAATTCTTTATCGCATTTTCTTTATCAGGACACAGCTGAGTGGCAGATGTTCCAAGGTTGACCGCCTCCTGTACCTGGTCCTCCATTTGGGCGATTAATGGTGAGACAACAATAAGCTGCATCAAAAGCTTTGCATCTACTGCCATGTTGAATCCATACATATAAACAAACTGCTTCGGTGTGTGGCATAGATGTCGTCATCGTCTTGCTGCTCCCTCCCCGTTTTGTGATTGGTTTCCTAATTGGCTTTATGCCCAGTTAACTACTTCCTGAACTTCAGCCAGCTCTTTGTTTCCTGTCTGCCATTATTGGCCAAATTGATTAATTCAGGTGTGTCTGATTATTGTTGCCATGACTACTGAGGTTAGGCACACCTGAATTAATCAATTTGGCCAATAATGGCAGACAGGAAACTAGGAGCTGGCTGAAGTTCAAGAAGTGGTGCAGCTGGGCATAAAGCCAATTGAGGCGAAAAATCTGGCCATGGCGTGAATTAAATTGCGCTGCGGTAAGGCAGTATGGGGAAACCCAAACTAATGAAGTCCATTATATGGAGAAAATCCTGGAATGTTTTCATCTAAAACTCTAATTTCTTTTTAAGGGAGGGACGGGAGGGTTGGGCCAGGGAGGCAGGGCTAGAGGGCCAGGTTGCTGCCGGAGGGATGGACCAAGGGGACCAGCAGGTCTAGAGTCCTGGAAGAGGACCAGGGCAGTGCCAAAGGGACAGACCAGGTAGGCTCTGACTGCAGCAATAATGGGTGCCTCAGGATAGGTGGCAAAGCGGACTCGTTCTTCCTCCTCCCTCTCCCTGAAGGGGTCATTTGAGGACTAGGGACCTGGCAGTTTGTGAGGTGAATAGGAGGTAGGCCAAGAGGCGGAAGGCCACTCTCTTCCCCACAGTGGTCTTCATAGCCCACAAACTGCCAGAAAGACAGTATCCCCAACATTTCCATCTCCCAGGTGCTTATTTTGAGGGAAAGCACTGCAAAATGATTCAGTTTGGTCCGTATTGGCAGAATTTGTGAGGAGTTTTGAAATTGTGGCTCCAGTATTGACCGATGCTTGTCAATAATTGAAAAACAAAAACAAAAAAAAAACAGATATATGATTGGCTCTTGGATCATTATGATATATTTGTAGACATTTAATATTATAAAATTATATTATCATGAGTATAATGATATAATAATAATAGATCAGGGGTGCTCAACCTTGCTCTTGCCGATCCTTCCTCTCCAACCCTAATCAAACACACCTGCCTTTGTTTTTCAAGTGATCCTTAATAGGGGATTATCACGCTTCCGGGTTTTTTGGGCGGGATTTGTCAACTTTGTGTATGTCCACTTCCGACGTAGCAACCCTACTTAAGTTTTCATGGATTCCCAACTGAGTATAAGGAAGAACTAGTCTCAGCCTCAGATGTCACGCCCACGGAACGTTGGCTAAACCGTCAGTCTGAAGGTCTGGCTACGCGAGACTAAGGAAGAACTGGATTAAAACTTTACAATAAAACAAGGTAGCACGTTTGTTTGCAGCCAGCACTTTAGTGAATCAGACTAATTTACCAGGGATGCCGTATAAATAAACTTAGTGTAGTCCATCAGTTCGCTAGCGAGATCGGTGATTCAACGGAAGTGGCAGTGCACAAAGATCACAGAATCCGGAAATACTACGTATCAGCGTGATAATCCCCAATCGGTTGCTTCAGGATGTTTGATTAGGGTTGGAGATAAACACTGCCGGACAGTCGATCGGCAGGGGCTGGGTTGAGCACCCCTGTATTAGATGATTTAATAAATACATTAAATAGAATATATGTTAAATAAAACCTTTGCAGTTAGTTTGTAAAAGGTGTTTTTATGTGTTTTTGCAGAGTTTTTTGGTCGGCACTAGCACTGTTCTGACCGGCAGGAGTTACCGGCTTGTGGCGTTTCGATACAGGGAATCATTTTGTGAAGCAGTTAGTTCAATTGATTCAAAGGTTCAAAATGCTTAATTTCTTCTATAAAGAATTCATAATTTCCAGAAATGTAAATAAAGAAAAACATTGAATCAGAAGACAATACATCCAAAAGAATTGACAAGAAAGATAGGATTTAGTAGTTTTAATGGGACTGGTATTATTGATGGTCCGCATCACAAATTTCAGATTATGTAACCCCAGATATAAAACAAAATGAAGACTATTGGAAAGAATAAATCAAAGAAATGCTGAAAAAGTATCTAACACGGGGTGAGTGGCACAAACTTTGATTTTTTGTTTGAAACGAGCCATCTTGAAAAGAATGATGCTACTCAACACATGTCCACAATGAACAACACGACATCATAGTAAAATGCACGCTTCTCGATCAAGTCCAAGTGCATTGAGATATTTGTTGCGCTTAATCTCAAAGTCTGCTAAATATTTATAGAGAAAATTCAATGCGTTTCACCAGTCAACATAATCAAGAAAACCTTATGTGTTTTTCTTTGTGGGAATGCTCAGTGGTGTCCTTTCTTTTCGTGTCCTTTCTTTTCTTGTCCTCTGGTTCCCACAGTGCACTCCGGACAAACCGTGATGCTGCATCTTTGTCCAGACGTGCAGCTTTTCTTCTGTCTGTGATCTCTTTAACTTTATTCATATATGTCCTGATTCTCTCCTGTGAGGTGGAGGAGGATGTTAGTTTCCTTTCTCTGATAGTACTTATATTCACAAAGACAAGTAGTGACTTTACACAGAACTCTACTTCACAGATATAATCAGGGTTTCTGCTGGTTTTACGAAGGTAAACATTTTTAAAAAAATTTGAGACCAAGTAAAGAAATTAAGGTATACGTTAAAGGGAAAACAATATGTTTTGTAAATGTCTAGGGAGAAACACAATGGGTTTCATTCATGAAACACGAGCAGAACGAATTTGTGTGTAAATCGTGTGTAAAACGGTTCTGGAGTAAATTTTCGGATTCATTAAAATTTTCGTATTTTCCAAATATTAGTTGGTACGCAAGAAATCTACACCTGCTCCCAGCCACGCGTAAATGGTGCGCTGAACATCCGAACATTTTGCTCATAATAAGGCTGCATTTTAATTAACCTTAATCAGGTACATATTTAAACAGCATTTTGAAAAAAAAAAAATTTATATAGTAATTACATACGGTTTTTCTTTTTACTTTTATTATGAGAGTCAGTAATAGCAGATCTGGTGATCGATGGCGGTCCTTCTCCAGTTTGAATTCGATTTTTCTGAAGTCAAATAATTAATAACTCCATTAACTGCATCTGTAATAGGCTGCCAATTACTTCCTTTTTTAGGACCTGATGCGCCACTATGTAGGCTACGCTTGAAAATAAAATGTGGCGTTTTGTATGAACTTGTGATAATAAAACTTCAATTTCTGCATCCGAGAAATCTTTCTTTTTCATTCACATTCATGTTATTATATGCATATAGATGTCAGTCGGATATAATGGGCCTGATTAATGGTATAATGGAGAATGAACGTGCACGCGCATACCATTTACGATTGGTTGGAATTCATTAGCACATACACACATTTTACTATCACATCTGACATTTACGAAGTATTTGTGAATCAGGAGAAGAGTTTTCGGGAAGTTCTCTTTACGCGCAAATCACTCTCATATTTACTCGTATATTTACGAATGTTTCATGAATGAGACCCAATGAGTTGTAATAGCAATACCATAGTGTTCGAAAATATAATTTCCAACAAATATCCATTATTTTGTATTTATTGAATAAAAACACCTCTGCCCCCAACCACTAGAATTTGGACATGACTTTTACTTTACATTCTGATGATGACACTGTTTCTGTGAAATTAATCAAAACGTAGACTTTGATTAAAACAAGAGCAGGTGTCTGGCAGTGGGCTCAGAAAAATCAAGGGAAGTTTAACGACTCATGAACTCACTTAATTTGCTTCAGTTTTTCAAAACAATGTATCTTAATTTAAAGATGTTTAGATACTATATGTGTATTGGTAAACAAGATTTTGGCAATGCAGGCAACATCGAGACGGAGGCTGGGACTAACAATATCAGGGAGCAACACTGTTCATGCAAAACTGGGTAGGTCTCTATTCACTGCTATAATCATTATTACAAAGCAAACGGACTACACGAGTATAACGTTGTATTTATTAGCAGCATGTGATAGCGTATCAACAACCGGTATGAGAACTGAAATCATAACCTAAAACACTAAAAAACTGTCTAACTAGTATAACTTCACACTCACAGTAATGTTAGAAGTAAAAAAGATGTGCTTGTTGATCTTTGCGGGGTTTAGCTGACTGAGGACGTCCATACAGTTTAATCCAAAGACGACACTTGTCAGGATTTTACTTCGGTTTGGGGAAGGGAAAAAACGGACACGCCCCTCCAACCTCTCTGGGAAACGCGTATCTGTGTTGCAAATGCCCAAGGCACAACGTTTAACCATATTTTGGTTAAAACTTTGACGGTAATAGCCTGCCGAGACCAAAAATATGAGACGCCTGTGTTGAAAGTCAATCAGTCCTTCCAGAAAAACGCGGAGTTTTTTTGTGATTGTTGCAGGCAAGAATCCTTGATTACGCTGCCCATTTCTTTAAAAATGCGACGGAATATGCGGGATATTTATGCGATTTTATTCGATGAGATTGCAGGAATTCGCAAAAATTGCGGGAACTTGCAAAAATTGCGGTTTGATGAAAAAGAGAAAAAAAGTGTTTCCCCCAACATCCTGTTCTCACTAGGTTAATGTAAGAGTCATTTCTTATTACTTCCTTTGATAAGCAAGCATACTACATCATAGAAAGTGCTAACCTGGGCCTAGCCAGATGAACGTCGTTCCGCTTAGCTCCGCCTAACTTCACTCACATCCATCTGGAACCTCTTCCATTGAGAGTGATTTCTCCAACCAACTTTATGGCTTAGCCAATCAGGCAGGGCGGGAGTTTCATAGATGTGACGTAGTGGAGAAGCGACCGTGAGACTGTTTTGATTCAGACAACAATGGCGGCTCGCATCGAGGAAGCAAGCGTTAACATTGATGCTGCTATTTCATCCGTGTTGTCCAATCTACCAAATATTGTTTCATTAAAAGAACATCAGAGAACGGAACATCAGAGAATGTCGGCTGTTCTGTTTTTTTCTGCGTCGCTCTCATCAGCGTCACGGGTTGGCTTCGGTGTGAGTGGTTGAAATAGCACGTCGATAAAGATGACAGACAAGTGGCTTATCCAATCATATGCAAGGATTTTTGATAAGGCCCAGCCTTCTGAAACGCCATTTCAATGGATCGGTTCCAGATGGATGAGTGGAGCTAGGCGGAGCGAAATTCATCTGGCTAGGGCCAGGTTAAGAAAGTGCTGGGAATAATTAATTTCTCATCTTGTTTTATTTCAGATTCTAACGAGTGTAAATAAGGTGTGGCCCCTTTAAGAGCTGTGCGCTCCCTGTTGAACTCTCTGCAGTGTTATATGTGCGCCTCGAACACCCCATGTGTCTAGTAATCTCTATTTGACGCTACTTCTTTTATCTTATATTGTTTATTAAGTAATGATGTGACGGTAGAACGTGTGACAGTTATACGAGTTCAATTTGTGAGATGTCAACTCGCCTCCGTGAGTCTGTCTGGCCTCTGCAATACTTCAGCTGTGAGCTATCCCGTCGCATCATATGCGTCACTTCATAACGTTCCCATGGAAACAGGGGAAAATGGCTGCTCTTGTGTGACGCAAACGCAACATTTTTCAACTTTCTGCTAAGATACATGTGACTTTTTTAGCAATGAAAATGCGAGGATTATGAAATTATGCAAACCCCGCATATTTTGCATGGAAATCGGCAATTTATGCGGCGAAAGTGCGGCGTATTTGAAAAAATGCGGCCCCCGCATAAATATGCGGACTTTGGCTGATTTTGCATTGAATTCAGCGATCGCACAATCGCGTTTTTCTGGAGGGACTGGTCAATGGAGCGCTGTGAAAAAGTGTCCGACCTCTGTGGGAGCTCGTTCTTGGCTGCGCTGTGATTGGTCAATCTACATTATAGTGCGTGGCTTAGCCAAAGTTGAATTGACATAAATTAAGACCATAATTGAGAGACCTGAATTAAGCCTGGTTTTTAGATTAATCCAAGATTAGGACTTTTTGGACATTAAAGTAGCTTTTATAAACCTTCCTTAGAAAGAAAAAAAACATCACTGGTATTCATCTTGAGACAAAACAACAGCACTGACATATTTTAAGATATGTCAGTGCAAGTTGCGTTTAGTCTGGGACTAGGACTTGTCTGTGAAACCAGGGGTTTGGGACCATTTTAAGACCCACAGAAACGCTGTTAAGGTCACAGCATGTCATTTTCGCCGCTAGAGGTCGCTTATTCAAAACAATAATAAAATCGTTGTTTTTATTGATGCCATGAATGGGCGTAGAATCATGGGATGTGTCGTCTTCACCTTCAAGCCTATTAAATGTAGGCTATTAAAGTTGTATTGACGTTACTATGGTATGAAGCAGGGCGGGGCGAGAGCCTAGGACACAGGTACACTGTTTTTATTATACTTATATGCTGCAGTCATCCTTTTGTTTTGTTGTTTATGAATATTTTACGATTAAATTTACATTTAAAGTCTGCCTCTTTCTTCCCCAATCTTGAACTTTGTTACAGTTACGTTACATCACAAAAACACATGCCCAAGAGGCAAGCTATTATTATTAGAGCAATCGGCAACAGTTTACACTTGTAATCCTGTGTGTGAAATGCGTTTTCAGTCGTGAAGTGTGGACGAGGAGATCGTTTCTGAAATGCCAGGCTGATCTCATGAAGTAGCGTGTGTATGACACGCCAATTCGTATTTGCATTTTTGGCGTGTTATCAAGACGCATAACCGCTTTTCAGCGTGTTTATGAACGCCGTTGACTTAACGTTATATAAATATAGGACTTACCTCAACCCCGTCCCTAAACTTAACCATCACTGGGGTTAATGGCATTTATGACTGTTTCCTTACCATCCTAGGAAAAAAAAAAGATATGACTTACCTCAACCCTATCCCTAAACTTAACCGTCACTGGGGTTAATGGCATTTATGACTGGACATTTGACGCGCGTGTTCTGACACGCGGGATGACGCGGACGTTAATGGCGTAGACATATACGCATACACGCGGATACACGCGAATAGCTCAAAATGCGTAGAAATAATACGCCACTTGACTCGAAAGTGGCGTGTATGTTTATGCAAAAGTCATGATCTCATGTTGGAAATGCAATGGAAGCGCCAGCATGGACGAAGCTGGTATGTTAAAACGAAAAAACAATTTTAAAGAACAATTATGGCAAAAAAGGTCCTCCATAAGGGAAATGTCTTATTTCATGTTTCATTTTTTTTGTGGCGACATTGTTTACAAGCTAATTCATACAATTATTTCACATTGAAAGTTTGACAACAAAGACACTAGAGTGATTAAAATAACTTACTAACCTTATCTGTACAATATTATATGCAATATTTCAACTGTTATCATAAGTTAAATTAATTAAAAATTCAATTAACTTATTGAAAGACAACTCAAATTATTAACTGTAGTTATCCACAATGTCACAAATTCTACAAAAATGAACTAAAATGATATTTCTTACCAATTCTTGTTTGATCGCATGGTCTTTTGGATTGACTCCTTGTGTCACCAGATACACTGAGGAGGAAAGATAAATCTTGTCATAACCTATAATTTCATTACACTTGATAAGTAAAAAACAAAGATGTGAAATCTTACTCCAAAACATAGAGTTGAGGGCATATGCAGACATAAGATCCAATTTAGCTTGATCAAGAGGATCCAGCTGGAAATGAGGTACAAAAAGTTCAAAACACTCCAATCACAAGTGTAACAATGTATAAACATAATAACATAAATTAATGTAAGTTAATTTAACTGATGAGCATTTGTTTCCACATACATTACGCACATGGTCACTTCTGGATACAGACACAAGTGTTTGGACCATGTTCTGGACTGAGCTCACAGAGGAGTCAAAATCATTGAGGTATTCCTCGATTTCGGTGGGATAATCCTCTCCTTGACCGTCGTCAGCCATTGTCTAACAACTGACTGAAAAAATAATGGTATATTTAAAACAATTTGATAAAAATCCGGGTTATTACAAACTTATACTGAATAACCTGGAAAAAAAATTAAAACACATTTGATTAGTTACATTTAGACGTCAACAACATGATATTTTAAGTGTAGCTTGACTTTTCAGGTCTAGGCTGGACGTTTTAAATTCTTTGATATGTGACAATGGGGAAATGCATGAGGGCTTTAATAGTTGTGGACACTACGTTAGTGTTATAATATTATATAACAATAAAAGCATATCTAATAAATAATAAACAAAAAATGAAAGATTATAACGAGCGTGCAGACTGAATGTGATAGTTTGGAGATGTCTTTATCCACGTGTGTGTGTTGGTGACTACGTGTTTTTACAGCAAAATTGCTTTTCTGGACGAAAAATAGATCAAAGCGACGGCCTCCGAGATATCCCATTAAACACTTATTGCAATCATATTTTCACACAAGTATGTTTATGTTATTAAAAAAGCCATTACCTGTAATCACACACACGCCACTGCACTTCCGGCAAACACAAGAAAAATCCTACATGACCGACGTTCAAGTCTCTTGTATTTCAAAATAAAAGCCACGCAAGAGTACTTTTATAAACAAACCCCATGATGCGCTGTTGTGTGGATTGCGAAATTGAATCTAAAAATTTCAATTTACTGGGTGTTTGTAGTGTTCTTACAAGTACACGAAGTAAGTATTACAGTAATAAACACAGCACACTTAAATAATATGTATAACTATAAAAAATATAATTTTATACATTATTATTTATTACTAATCCTCCTTTATTATTCATTATTAATTTAATAGTGGATGTTTCAGGTTGTAAGAGGGAAAAAAATGGTTTAACTTTACATTTAAATTTTCTTATATTATTTCTAAAATCCTGACTGCAATTTCCTGGAAACATAAATCATTATCATAAATGTGTCTCTTTTTGGTTACATGACTTTTAACTTGCCGTCAAGCTTTTAATTTGAAATCATGTTTTTTAATATTCTCCAAGTGAACTGAACTGTACTGTACCACTGTAACGTTACACTGTACATGGTTTTGTTGTTGTTGTGAATTCTCCGATGTTTGTGTGACGGGCACCACGTCTATTAGAGTGTTTTGTTATTGTCTATATGTGGAAACTAGGCACAAGAAAGATGAATTCAGCTAAAATCAAGCTTTTGGTAAGTATCTTGATACAGAAGAACTGATATTATAAGAATGTAAATGTGTAAGTTAACCGTTAACGTTACATTGAAATGGAATGTAAGTCGCTTTGGATAAAAAAGCGTGTGCCAAATGTAAAAAGTAAAAAATGCAAATCTACGTGAAAAGTCATACTGTTGCAATTCACAGTTCAACCTAGTTCAGCAGGATTGATTCATATGTGAAGGAATGTCATAATATAGTCACATGATTGCGATAAACATTACACTAAACAAGTTTAAACACGATACTTTTATCTGGTGTAAGTGCAATATTGTCACTATAGCCTCCAAAACAGCTGTTTCGTCTCTCATAACAACTATTATTCTCATAACATCTGTAAATATTTCTCTCATAACAGCTGTACATATACGGTTACTTTATCCGAACTTTGTATATCATTCGTCTGACTTCTGATTTCTTTTCTTAGCTATAACGTTTGCCTACGATTAGCCTAGCCTACTTGTTTTCTGTGTAAAATGCAATTTTCCTACTCATTTTTAAAAATGCTGAATCTGTCTTTCCTGTCATATTGAAACACACTTCCCTTCACTTTCTCGAAACCAAGCTGACTACCGACACAACATTTGTGGTTAACATGATAGTCAGAAATGTTGATTCCTGCAGCTATAAGAAAGAACCAAATTACATTTAACCCTCCTCATTATCTCATTTGTTTCTCTTAGACAGTATTGATAGTGAGAGAGCAAACTTGACATGTTGCTGAAAATTCTACAAAGAACAAATGATCGGAGTTCCTCTTCACACTAATTTTATATTTTTTTACTCTTTTACTGTATGCCAACAGTTGTCTCAATTGTCTTTTTCTTCCAATGAATTTGAGGAAAAAACTCAAAGTTTAATTTTCAGTAAAACATATTTGAGAACTTTAGTTTAACTTTTTTATTGGTGTTTTTCCAATCAGAGAGAGAATAAGAGAAAGACGACACAGTGTTTGTTTCGACATAGAGAGTAAGAAATACGTCTTCTTAATTTAATCTGTAATTCTTGGTCTATGATTCAAGAACAAGAAAACAAATGAAACAAAAACAAACAAACAAACAAACAAAGGTTTTAAATGGTTGTTTCCAAACATACTAGTATATTACAAAATAATACAAGTAAGAATAATATTAATTTGTTAAAGAGATACTTTTTTTTTTTTTTTTTTTTTTGGGGAAATAGACTCATTTTACAACTCCCCCGGAGTTAAACAGTTGAGTTTTACCGTTTTTGAATCCATTCTGCCGATTTTCTGATTTAGAAGAATTTCAGTAACCAGACAGTTTCTGGTTTAATTAACTTCCATAGTATTTTTTTTTCTACTATGGAAGTCAATGAGGCCAGAAACTGTCTGGTTACTGATCAGAAAATACCAGAAAATCAGCAGAATGGATTCGAAAACGATAAAACCCAACTGTTTAACTCTGGGGGAGTTGTAAAATGAGCCTATTTCCAAAAAAAGTGGAGTATCCCTTTAAGGCAGAATGTATACAACAAAATTTAATGGAATTCAAGGGCAGCCAGTGGCTATTTTTGGCACTACGCCTAAATAAAATCTCATGGGAACTTCAATTTTTGTGATATCAACTTCAAATTTGGAACATAACTTGGTTAGATTTATGTCTTTGATTTTATAGTAATTTTAGAGTAAAAAATATTTTTGTAAAATATCTATTTTATATCAAATAAATATATAGTACAGTATATTTGATTTACTGCAAATTTAAACTTCCTTAACTTTTTCATACTTTCATTTTTTTAAAGTGTTTTCACTTCAGCAATAATCTGCAGAGTGTTTTCTTTTTATAACAAGACCAAACTGGGTATATGTTTCAAAGCATTCTTGAATTACAACCATTTCAGTTTGAATAGTGCATTTTAACCCCCATTCTCAAAAAGGGGTGTGACAGGAAAAGGGTTAATGTAGTATGCATGTACAGTGTGGTAGCAATAAAATACAGCAAAAACTGTAGGCCTAATTATTACAAGAAAAAATGTTGCACCTTTTTTTAAACAATCACTAACAGCTGTCAAAAAACCAAATACTATTTATTTCCATTTTTTATGTACTAATATTTGAGAACTTTAGAATTAAATGAATGAACGGCTTCCAAGCAATACATGTTTTTCTTACAATACAATACACAATCATAAGCTACTGTGGAAACGCATTTACCAATTAATGTACAACAAAAAAATAATGTGATTAGATAACTGCACTAACCAGCATTCAAATCTTATTGGACACCATCTCAAAAGTGTTTTTTAGTCATTCTAAAATGCCCGAGGCAAACAAAAAAACCTTTAGTCGCTTCCCACGGTTGCAGCTTTGTTTTTCTATATAAACAAAAAAACCACCTAACCACTGCCCAGAACACCCTAACAACTATATAGCAACAATCCATGAGTGGTTCTCAACAATCCGCTCACATTTCACCTCAAAATTACTAAATTATATATATATATATATATATATATATATACATACATTTATATATATTGTGTGCATTTAGTTCCATGATATTAACATCGGACACTATCAACTGTACCCTTTTGTAATGAAGACATCGTATCCTTCTAATGGCTCTGCATAAAACCTTTTACACTGTAGTCATCATATTTGCCACCTTTACTGTTGGTGAATGAACGTTGTCTTTTTTTTTTGACAGAGCTGCCCAGCTATCAAAAATATGTTCTAAGAATGTTCTGCTAACATTCCTATTTGTTATGAAAAAGTTATTTCTGAGCGTTCTGAAACAAGTAGTAACATTTAAACGAGATTAAACCAACATGCAACGCAACAAAAAAAACATGAACGATGTATAAATAACGAGCGTTATATTGACATTGCTGTAAGAATGTTTCTCATAACTTTGTGAGAACCTTGACGTTGAACGTTGAACGAACGTTGACGAAACGTTCGAAACGAACGCAGAACGTTGGCGAAAGTTCTGAGAACGCTCCCTGTTAGCTGGAGAGTGAGCAATGGCCTGGGTAACAACGCAATGCTAGTAAATAAAATAAAGGCAAAATTGGTGAATTTAAATTAAACCTTTATGTTACACAATATTTATTTAAAATTCAAATAAAAAATAGTAAATGTGCACTGTTCATTTATGAGGATATCATATTATCAGTGTATATTAGAGAGTGGAATTTGTTATTTACACAGTGAGTATGTTTGTCGTCTTCTAGGTAAATGTCAGTCTGGTGTCATGTGATTTGAGTGGAGTACAGGAGGGGCATGTGAGAAGTTTGTAATTAGCTAGTTTGAGCAAATGCACTAAGGCATTACCAGTTACTCCAGCATTCCTTGAGTGACGCACCAGATGGGATTGGGATAGAGACCGATTGTTCTGTGTAACTGGCTAATGTTGTGGAGGTGTTTTCTCATGTCTCTTGCAGGGCTGTTAGTCCTGACTGAGTCTTTGCTTCTTTCTTCCTTGTGATCTGAGTAGCCAGCATCTCCAGAATGGCAGACTAGTTTTAAAAGGAGACTGATAGTAATCTCACAGCAGCAGAGGGGCTGAAAGTCTAGTAAGTTTGGATACATTCTTTTCCTTGTCTTTTATTGGTTCTGTGTTTTATTTTATTCTTTCCTCTTTAATGCTTAAGCAAACATGGATATGAATGATCATGTGACTTATGTACAGTAGGTAAGGCATGCTATTAGTCTACTTTTTTACTTATTTGACATTCTTTATAAGACTTTTATATCAGACAGAATTTTCTCCTGGTGGATGATAAATTGGCATAAATATCCCAAAAGGGAGAAACTGAGCCATGTCTAGAAATCTGAATAGCCTTTCTCAAGCACCAATGTTTCCAATTAAAGTGAATGGAAAGGTGAGCTTAAAAAAAGAACAACAAAAAAACTGCGCTTAGTTGAAGTGGATATATATATATATATATTATTTTTTTATGAAGCTCACAACCTGCTGTGGAAACGCATTTACCAATTAATGTGCAACAAAAAAAAAATCATGTGATTAGATAACTACACTAACCAGCATACAAATCTTATTGGACACCATCTCAAAAGTTGTTTTAGTCGTTCTAAAATGCCTGAGGTAGAAAGAAACCTTTAGTCGCTTCCCACAGTTGCAGCTTTGTTTCTCTATATCCAAATAAAAACCACCTAACCACTGCCCAGAAATCCCTAGCAACTATATAGCAACAATCCATGAGTTTATATATATATATATATATATATATATATATTAGCGGTGTGGTCCTGGTCAAGACAATCTCCTGAACTCTAAACTGAATGTCAGAATGAGAAAGAAAGGTGATTTGAGCAATTTTGAGCGTAGCGTGGTTGTTAGTGCCAGACGGCCCGTCTGAGTATTTCACAATCTGCTCGGTTACTGGGATTTTCACGCACAACCATTTCTAGGGTTTACAAAGGATTTTGTGAAAAGGGAAAAACATCTAGTAAGCGGCAGTCCTGTGGGCGAAAATGCCTTGTTGATGCTAGAGGTCAGAGGAGAATGGGCCGACTGATTCAAGCTGATAGAAGAGCAACTTTGACTGAAATAACCACTCGTTACAACCGAGGTATGCAGCAAAACACACACAACCCATAGGCGGATGGGCTACAACAGCAGAAGACCCCACCGGGTACCACTCATCTCCACTACAAATAGGGAAAAGAGGCTACAATTTGCAAGAGCTCACCAAAATTGGACAGTTGAAGACTATAAAAATGTTGCCTGGTCTGATGAGTCTCAATTTCTGTTGAGACATTCAGATGGTAGAGTTAGAATTTGGCGTAAACAAAATGAGAACATGGATCCATCATGCCTTGTTACCACTGTGCAGGCTGGTGGTGGTGGTGTAATGGTGTGGAGGATGTTTTCTTGGCACACTTTAGGCCCCTTAGTGCCAATTGGGCATCGTTTAAATGCCACGGCCTACCTGAGCATTGTTTCTGAACATGTCCATACCGTTATGGCCACCATGTACCCATCCTCTGATGGCTACTTCCAGCAGGATAATGCACTGTGTCACAAAGCATTTCAAATTGGTTTCTTGAACATGACAATGAGTTAACTGTACTAAAGTGGCCCAGACAGTCACCAGATCTCAACCCTATAGAGCATCTTTGGGATATGGTGGAACGGGCCAACATTTCTAAAGAAAGCTTTCAGCACCTTGTTGAATCAATGCCACGTAGACTTAAGGCAGTTCTGAAGGTGAAAGGGGGTCAAACACAGTATTAGTATGGTATTCCTAATAATCCTTTAGGTGGGTCTATATATATATATATATATATATAGACACGCATATTTGTCTATAACACTATACTCATTAATAGTACCACTTTCTATTCTATTTCTGTTGCATCTTCTTAAATCAAGATGCATTTTCTTGATAAGTAAAATAGCATAAGATATATTGGACCAGATTAACTAACAGCTGACACTAACCCTCTTTTGTTGTGAAAAAACGTCTGTCAGAATTTACTAAGTTTTGCTCTAGTCAATTTACAAGTGTTTGTGCAATTATTTAATGCCCCAAAAAAGCATGTCTTAAACCAGATTATAATTTAGCGCTGCTATTGGTTGTATTGGTGTTGATCATTGTGAAAATAATCCGGCTGCGTCTGTGTTCTTTAATTTACTTATCATCAGTAGATCAAGCACTAAACTTTCCACTCCCATCGGCGCTTTAGTGGAATTGCCTTCTCAGGATAATTTGCCCTGTTTAGTAAATCTGGTCCTTTTTCTTGTTTTCTGGGAGGAAAAAATATCTAAAGTAAGTGAGTTTTTCCTTAAAACAAGCAAAATTATCTGAAAATAAGATCTCTTAGTCTATTGGTAGATAATTTTGCTTTTTTAAGCAAAAACTCCCTATCTTGAGGTAATAATGTTTAGATATTTGGACTAAAAAATAAGACAAAAAGACTTACATATTGTCGGTCTTTTGTTGGTTCAACTGCTTCTATTGATTTCCTCATTCCTCAAAGCATCTGCTAAAAGATTAAATGAAAATTTATCAGCAAAATATTATTTATACATCTTTTTTTGTTTTTTCCTGACCCTTTTTGTAAGAATCACACCTGTTTACCCCCATTATTTTATTGGCAAGCTTTGCAAGGACAAGCACCACTCACTTTTTCACTCTGAAAATCTAATACATTTTAGATTTTTACCCTTCATTAGTTTAATGTCTAATACATTTTTTTTTTTACTTTTTCTCTCTTTTCCAGCATTAGTTTCTCCTGGTCACCCTCACCTATACAATCCGTTGGATTTCCCTCCCTCCATCCTCTCTCTTTGAGAATGGATGGTAAGCAGTCTCTTCAGGCCAGCACGAACTCCACCTACATTCCCACTGCCATCTCCTCCATGTCTGACGAAGAGCATTCAGAAGGTGAGGCGGCGGGGGACGACACTTCCCCATTGCTGTCCCGACTGCAGCCAGCGGGACCCCTGACGACCCGTCGCTGCCCGGAGGACTCCTACAATCTAGTGTACATCATCTTCTTCCTGATGGGCATCGGCTCTCTGCTGCCCTGGAATGTCTTCATCACAGCCAAACAGTACTGGCTGTACAAACTCAGTAACAACTCCAGCCCCGCTGGTCAGGAGGAACCTCACAATGACCTCAGCGTAAGTGTGTTAAAAAAAAAATCTTTTGTTTATAATTTACATGATTTTATCTATTTGCACACTGTAAAAAAGAAAAGAGATGAAACTGGCAGCTTTGGTTGCCAGATATTCACCATGAAAAATATGATGACAATATTTTGGTATATGTACATTTGAATATTTTACGCCTTATAATTGTATATTAACCCTAAAACCGTATTCTGGACAAATGTGGGCAAAATAGTTTTGATTTATTTTTTTAAAAAAAATTAAAATATTGATCTGAGTGGTACAAGACTTGGCTACTTTTCCTAAGTTTGTAAAACTAATAAATAATAAAACTACTTAGTAATTCATTTACAAATAAATAATTTACATAGAAAATATGGTACTTTTTGAAGTAAATAAATTCAAAAATACCCCCAAAATAAAAAAAACACCATAAATGGATAGACAAAACTTTATCAAAGACAGTGATATAACATTTATAATAAAAAAAAATTAGGATCACACCCTACCGCACAGTCCTCTGTGCCCACATTTGTCCACAATTACAGGATTAAGGGCTATAAAGTGAATACGGTTTGAGGGCTACGCAATACAAAGTTAATTATAAACCAATTTTTAAAGTACCAAAAATTGTGTTTTACCTAAAAATGTAATGAGAGAGCAGTACAATAATACAAGTGGTAAAACTCAGTTCATCATAAGTGGTCTTTCCATAAAACATTGTGCACAGGGTCATAAACACAAAGACAAAACGCCATCAGGGTAACACATATGACACTGAAATTAAGCAATAAACAATAACTAAATTACAGAAAATGAACATCAAATTATTTTTTATGTGTGAAAAATCAGACAATTCAGAAACTTGCAATTGCGAATTTTTTAGCACTAATTTCTGACTTTTTTCACACAATTGCAAGTTTATTGTACTATTTTGCTTTAAATTGTAGTTTTTACACACAAAACTATAAATTTGACAGTATTTTACAATTTAAATATAATTTGATAAGTCGTTTACAAAGGGTTATGATGGAGCTAGATGGCGCAGGCTAATATTCACATCATTCTCTGTAGGGCACAGCTGATTGGTTCCTGTTGTATCAGTAGCTAATAAGCTTGTGTGCTCAGCCTTCAAATACTTGGTCAGCATTTGATTTAGCAGTGCATTGTGCTTTCAGAAACCCTCCTCCTTCCCCAGCTCCACCTGTCTAGATCTGCTATGGGTAATTCATGTACGCTATATTGTGCAGCATGTCTTACTTGCTCACAGTACTTGTACTGCAGAAGCAGCATCGTAGCAGATCTATTCCATCAAGACCAAAACATTGTTATACCCATTACCAAGCCAAACGCTACAGTAAAACTTACAGTAAATCAACGGACAGGATTTTACCATGGCAATTTAAAGTTTATATATATATATATATATATATATATATATATATATAATTACAGTGTGCCTTTGAAGAATAGTAGGTTTTACACAGAATATACACAGTAAATTGCACAGCCCTGTGCCAGATGTTGCTAAAGCGTGTCAGATGACAGAGAAAGTGTTTGTCACCTACTTGCTACCACACTGAAGAACTATTTAAAGGAATCACAACGTCTCTGTGCTTTTGCTCACTCCAGCATTCTCAAGGTCTTGTGATATTTGACAGAACTGACGTTCTTTTCATGTGCAGAATCACAGGACCTCTTTTTGTTTTCGAGGGTCACTGAAGGTAAAATAAAGTAAAATGGGTTGAACATGTCCCCTTTAGATGGGGACATTAGTTGCATTAGTGTGTGACTGTGATTTATAGTGGTTTGCACATGACAGAACTTGTTATTTCCACTATGCTACTTTTCCATTGTTTTTCTATGTAAACGCACACTAGACGCACCATTGTGCTCAGCGTCTTATGCATCACACGTGTTAAAAAATGTGGTCATCAAGTTAAAA
Organism: Cyprinella venusta; assembly: GCA_038021265.1. Taxonomy (NCBI): domain Eukaryota; kingdom Metazoa; phylum Chordata; class Actinopteri; order Cypriniformes; family Leuciscidae; genus Cyprinella; species Cyprinella venusta. The sequence continues at coordinate 6,741,936 of CM075869.1, forward strand.
TAAGTTAAGAAACTTTTGTGGCCTTGCGGTATTTTTCCATTCCAGTCTCGCGTTTTTCAAAGCAAAAGGGCATTCTGTGTGAATGGCCCCTTAGTCTACTGTTGTCATTCCTTCTTGACTGCAATTGATCTAATAAAGCCCACTGGGTGCATTTTAATGTTTGTTTCTAAATATATTGAATCAGCAGGATTTTATAGCTTGTAACTTTGTATTTCTCTCTTAGTTGCTGAGGTGTCAAAAGCAGATCACATGATTTTAAACAGGAAGGAAAAAACATTAGGTTTTTACATCAGTTCTAGTATTTGGATCATTGACTGAGCATTCTTGGTTAAGTTGCCATAAACAGAAATCTGGACATTTTTTCTGAAGAGATTAAACGCATAAGTTACAAATTCAAAAGTATGATTTGAATATTTTTCTTCTTCCCTGTTTGTCACTCTCACTTCTGCTCAAACTTTAGTTTTCTGACAGGGCAGGAAATGGTAAAAAGTAAAGCGTGTCATTTTATGAGACCCTTCCACTTGTGTTTGTGTGTGTCAGTCATCAGGAGCACATGAGCTTTGCCCTTTTGAGCATGTGGCATATTTCTCTAGGAGTTGCAAGATGCATCACTAAGGATGACTGGCATATTTATTTCTTAGCATTAAAGGGACTATATGCAGAATTCAGAAACCCTTGTTATTAGCGACACCGGTGGCGGTTAAGTGAATTGCAGCCAGCAACTTAATGCTCGTGCCACTTAAAGCGCACATAACATACAAGAGACTGGACGTGATTCAAACCTTTGCAGCGATATACTGTTAACGAACATCCCGACGCCTTTTACGCTGCTGAGAGAGACGTTTAAAGCATAGACGGTAAGAAGTGGACAGAGCCATCTCATTGGAACTCCATTGAGACAAGTGAAGCCCGTTTTTGGCGATTTTTATTTTATTTATTTATTTTTTTAGCACTTCCGTTCCTGACGCGCAGACTCAAACCGACTCAAACAGAGCTTGATGACGTAGATGTGACGTGGCCAACCCGTCTGTCTTCTAGTGGCTGTGGCATAGAAATCTGAATCATTCTCTTCTGAAACTCTCATTGGCGGAGAGTGTGAGTAGGAGCTGTTCATGACCTAGGAGGAGGAGACACTTTTGCTAGGTATTCTGATTAATTATTTTGTCATTTTGCCTCCACGTTTCCCCGATTGCCCGTGAGCTTCTCCTCCTGTCCATACGGTAATCTCTCTACTGTGCGACAGAGAGTCGCTTGGTTATGACGCAATCGTTAGCCTACTTTTACAAAAAACTGCTTCTACGTAGCCATAACATAAGCTACAAGGTAATGGAGCATTTTATAAATTGTCGTGTTTCTTTAGAAATAAATAAAGGACGAATGGGGTCTTCAAACGACTCAGATGAAGTTATTCGCTGTCAAAGTGACGCCAAAATGAATGGGAGTCAATGGAAGTTCTGCTACAAGATGGCAGCTTCAACTTCCTGTCGATGGATTACCCCCTTGGTTTAAAGGAATATTTAAATATGTGCTGCAGACAGTAATAAGAAAGCAGCAGTTAAGGAAGCATCTGCGATGTGCTCTGCGATTCACATGCATCACGACAACAGATAGTAGCTAATAGGTAATTTGGGATTACAAAGTTAAGAATCTGTTTAAGATCTGCTGATCCTACGTCCTGACATGACATGACATGACATCACATGAAAAACAAAGGGGAACTACACTGTATTGGGCATTCAAGATGAACATGATGGCATCAGTTTCCAGTGAGGGGGGTTTATCAGTCGTTGATCTTCCTACTGAGAGTCAAACTGTGTGTGAGTGTTTACGTTGGTCTTAGTTCTCGTGACCTGCTACTGTTTTATACCATTTGTGGTACTATAATCTACACAGTTAGGGGTAATTGCCTTATTGTCTGTCTTTAGATGCTTTGGTTTTAGTGGTTACTTCTAAGGCTGTGTAAGGTCAACACTCAACATCTTTAAGGGCTGCACTTAAAGCCTATAAAATACTCAGACTTGATGACTGCAGCTACCAACAGCACGTGTTCTCAATGAAAAATCCTGCTGAAGATACAACCGAGTCTCCTGGTCTTCGCTTCTGACATTTCCAACAGTAAAGTAATACAAATTACTGAGGAAAACTCGGTCACAGGACTGAACCAAAACGCAATGAAAACAACAGAATGGGGCATACCTATGGCTTCTTAGCTAGAAAGATTTATTTTTACTGTATTTTTCTGTCTGTAATTTGTAAAATGTTTTTCAGTGGATGATATCTAGAGACCTGGGTGACCAATACATGTCAATAAATCATATAATACAATTAATGATTGCGAATAAAAACCAATAAAATTGCTGAAATGAACCTTTTTTGTACTCAAGGTTTCTCAAAAATATTTGGAAACAGAAAATGTGGGTTATCTATTTACAAATCTGATACTGAACATACTGTATAAACACAGAATCACTATTATCAAGTAATGACCTCATGTCAAATAATTTTAAATAGCAGCAAATTAATCACCCAAGGCAGCCTATTGGTCTGTCGACTTGATATGAATTTAAAGTTGAATACTTTCTGCGATACGCCTGATTCTGATTGGTCAATTGTGGTATTCTGCAGTCAGATATGACATTAAGCTAACTGCCTTATGTAGCTGTGCTAGTTTCCTCTTTTATTATTATGCTCTCTAATTCTTGCATAATAATTATAATATCTCATGCCTATTTATTGGCTGGGTTAGTAATAGTCATAAAAGAAGTGTTATTTTGGACAAATGACAGGCATTGTCCCTTACATACACCACTGATACATGTATGATTTTGAGTAACGCGAGTTGCCTGATGTGTTTTTTTTTTTCTCCAGGATTACTTTGAGAGTTACATCTCCATCGCTTCCACAATTCCATCAGTGCTGTGTCTCATCCTCAACTACCTCCTGGTCAACAGGTAAAACAAACACATCTGCACACTTTCTGTATTATCCAGCCAGAGCATGTGATTTATGATTTCAAGGAGGGCCTTTGAGATTTGCATTTCAGATTCTACAGCAAATGAAAAGTAGCAGCTGTTTGTCTTCTCTTAAAAACAGGCGCAAAAGGTTGCAACTTCTTGTGCGGCACAAACAAAGCATCTGTCTCAGCCTAAATTAAATCAGTTAACACACAGTGTCCTGTTCAAGTGTACTGTGGTGTCATTGTATCCGTTGCCAATTCCTGTACTTTTAGAGGATAAAGATTCACTGTGTCTGTTTTCCAACATTACATGTTCATCTCCAGGATTCCCTTTTTATGTGGGGTTTTTTATGAACTAATTTTAAAGAGTCAATAAAAGTTGCAAACGAGATCTTTGTGGCCAGCAAGTAAAGGAGAAACGTCATATAAATAAAAATAGTAATAATGTTGACCTTCGGCATTGATGTCAACCTGTAAACAGGGGCTAAATTGGCTTTAGAATATTCCTTGACTTTCTGCTAACTACTGTAGGAGCATAAGCAGCATGTCAATAAACCTACACTGCAAGAAATTGCTGTAAAAAAAAAAAAATTGGCTAGTAGGAGTGCACTGATCTTTGAATATACCATCTGCCTCAAATTTCCTAATTGGTGCACCAGTATTGGTGAGGTTTAACTAGCAGTAACCAATATTGAAATCAGTATCTAGACAGTAGGGTGAATGATGGCAGTATGGTGCCATATATATATATATATATATATATATATAGCATAAACCAAGAAAAAAACAAAATGCATCTATATATATATAGCATAAACCAAGAAAAAAACAAAACGCATCTACTAGATCAGGGGTATTTAATAAAAGTTTCAAGAGGTCTGGGGTCTGATGTATAAACGTTGCGTACGCACAAAATAGGCATAGAAATATGCGTACGCATTTTTCCTCGCACATATCGGGATTTATAAAAAATAAACTTGGCGTAAATAAGTGCGCACCGTAAGGATGCTCTTGACCATGCGTACGCACTCTTTTAGAAGCGTATGTGTTTTGGCGACACCGATGGTGAGCTGGAGTTAAGTGTCTTTTTGCTCACTATTAGACAGAGAATCTAAAGAAAATTATACATTTACAGAAATATAATTCAAATATAATTTCACAAACCTATCATCACTTGAAGCAAACATCCATCCCTTCTTAAATGACCGCGCCGCCACGCACGTTGGGCCGTTGGTGAAACTGACGCACATAGCCTATAATCTAACGGCAAATGGAGTAAAACCGTAAATCTTCATTATGAGTCCAAATCATAAATACAGTGCATGTTCAAAATATCAGTTTAAATAAATAAAAGAATGATTTAAACTATGTTTTACTTCTGATATTAACATTTAGCCTATGTTATATATGCCATTCTCATTAATGGAGTTAAACACTTAAACATGAAATCATTACTGAGAAGTTACAATATACACTCACCGGCCACTTTATTAGGTACCCCATGCTAGTAACGGGTTGGACCCCCTTTTGCTTTCAGAACTGCCTCAATTCTTCGTGGCATAGATTCAACAAGGTGCTGGAAGCATTCCTCAGGGAGTTTGGTCCATATTGACATGATGGCATCACACAGTTGCCGCAGATTTGTTGGCTGCACATCCATGATGCGAATCTCCCGTTCCACCACATCCCAAAGATGCTCTATTGGATTGAGATCTGGTGACTGTGGAGGCCATTTGAGTACAGCGAACTCATCGTCATGTTCAAGAAACCAGTCTGAGATGATTCCAGCTTTATGACATGGCGCATTATCCTGCTGAAAGTAGCCATCAGAAGTTGGGTACATTGTGGTCATAAAGGGATGGACATGGTCAGCAACAATACTCAGGTAGGCTGTGGCGTTGCAACGATGCTCAATTGGTACCAAGGGGCCCAAAGAGTGCCAAGAAAATATTCCCCACACCATGACACCACCACCACCAGCCTGAACCGTTGATACAAGGCAGGATGGATCCATGCTTTCATGTTGTAGACGCCGAATTCTGACCCTACCATCCGAATGTCGCAGCAGAAATCGAGACTCATCAGACCAGGCAACGTTTTTTCAATCTTCTATTGTCCAATTTCGATGAGCTTGTGCAAATTGTAGCCTCAGTTTCCTGTTCTTAGCTGAAAGGAGTGGCACCTGGTGTGGTCTTCTGCTGCTGTAGCCCATCTGCCTCAAAGTTCGACGTACTGTGCGTTCAGAGATGCTCTTCTGCCCACCTTGGTTGTAACGAGTGGTTATTTGAGTCACTGTTGCCCTTCTATCAGCTCGAACCAGTCTGGCCGTTCTCCTCTGACCTCTGGCATCAACAAGGCATTTCCGCCCACAGAACTGCCACTCACTGGATGTTTTTTCTTTTTCGGACCATTCTCTGTAAACCCTAGAGATGGTTGTGCGTGAAAATCCCAGTAGATTAGCAGTTTCTGAAATACTCAGACCAGCCCTTCTGGCACCAACAATCATGCCACGTTCAAAGTCACTCAAATCACCTTTCTTCCCCATACTGATGCTCGGTTTGAACTGCAGGAGATTGTCTTGACCATGTCTACATGCCTAAATGCACTGAGTTGCCGCCATGTGATTGGCTGCTTAGAAATTAAGTGTTAACGAGCAGTTGGACAGGTGTACCTAATAAAGTGGCCGGTGAGTGTATATATATATAGCATAAACCAAGAAAAAAACTAAATGCATCTATATATAGCATAAACCAAGAAAAAAACAAAACGCATCTACTAGATCAGGGGTATTTAATAAAAGTTTCAAGAGGTCTGGTCTCTATATTTGCTTTCCAGTGGAGGTGTGGACAATGCTTTTTTGGAACAGTTATACATTTCCATCGGGGCAGTTATAGTACTTTGTAAAAGAAAATATCCTAAACACTCAAAATAATCATCAAAGATGAGATTCTTGGGCCGCAAGAGCATACTTGTTTTCTCCCGGGAGTCTCCCCCCTCATATTTTCATACCCAAAGCTTGATATGGTATGCCTGAGAGCCTAAGTTGTGATGTCGAAATTATATAATCTAATAATTTATATTTACCAAAATAAGTACATATTTCTCCCACCTGGATATAGGGTTGTGTATCGTTTGAATTTGAACGATTCTGATTCCGATTCCTTGTTTCGATTCCGGTTCCCAACGATTCTCGATTCCGATTCTTTTAAGAAGGAAATACTCCTTTCTAAAGGGAAATACTCCTTTTGTCACAGATTTTGCATTTTGCCGAGATTTTGTTATTTTTAGAAAAGTGAAGCCACACTTTGGACCGCCAACGTAAGCTACTCATATTCGACTCGCGCGGTTATGCCAACACTTCCGGTAGACGCTTCTTCATTGGTGTTGTTCAGCGGTTTCTTCTTCTGGTCGGCGGACTGTGAATATCGAAACTAGGAATCGAAATTTTAACTTTTGAACGATTCCGGGAAAAACGAAAAGTTAGTCCCGGTTCCAATCGATATTTGATTCTCGATACCCAAACCCTACCTGGATATGGCTATAAAAAGGTTAGATTAGATCTTTTTGGTTTGTTTTTACATTTAGAAATGTGAATGGCACATAGAAGCCTTGGGACTGAGAAACATACTGGGGGTGCAGGGTTTACCTCTTAAGAAAAGTATGGACCATTTTCATATTTTGCCCAAAGTAATAAACTACTAACAACAAACATTGTGCATAATCTAATAATCAAAACTTTCATCATGAGGACAAAACAAAGTTTCAAGTTTTATGTCATTCCTTACCATCTTTAAATCCTTTTCGAAATCATAACATTGTTTGTTATGAAATGCTCTTAATATGCTGATTAATAATGCTAAATGTATGGAAAAAAAAAACATCTAAAGGTGCCACGCGTCTACTTATACGGTCGGAGTCACATGTATAACAGATACAAATAATCGTATTTGCTGCATTCTCGTTTTCTGTAGCGTTTTTGCAAAGGTGTCTATTTTGCTACTCACGCCGTGGAAAAAGGCCAGAACACTCTAGAAACCACATAGTAATGTTCTACACTGATCAAAATTATAAACTCAACACTTTTGTTTTTGCTCCCATTTTTCATGAGCTGAACTCATAGATCTAAGGCTTTTTCTATGTACACAAAAGGCCAATTTCTTTCAAATATTCTTCACAAATCTGTGTTAGTGAGCACTTCTCCTTTGCCGAGATAATCCATCCACTTCACAGGTGGGGCATATATCAAGATGCTGATTAGACTGCATGATTATTGCATATGATTATTGTGGCCTGGAATATTGGTCCACTCCTCTTCAATGGCTGTGTGAAGTTGCCGGATTTTGGCCTGTATACACGCTGTCGTATACAGTAAAACTGCACATTTTAGAGTGGCCTTTTATTGTGGCCAGACACAATAGGATTTTTCCAAAATCCAAAAGGAGATGTCCTCACTAACACAGATTTAGACAGATTTGTGAACAATATTTGAGAGAAATAGGCATTTTACGTACATAAAAAAAGTCTCAGATCTTTGAGTTCAGTTCATGACAAATGGGGGCAAAAACAATATTGTTGAATTTATAAATTTGTTCAGTGTAAAAACCACTCAGAACAACAAACCAAGCATCTCCATTGCAAACACCCACAACATCTAGTTCTCTCTGACTATGTATGTGTATTTGTTTCAGGTTGTCCTCTCGGGTCCGGATACTGGTCTCTCTCCTGGTGATCTTGGTTGTGTTTGTGGTAACCACAGTGCTGGTGAAAGTGGACATGTCTGGCTGTAGGATGCAGTTTTTTGGGGGTACTCTAGCCAGTGTGGCGCTGGTCAGTGGGGCGTCCAACATCTTCTCTGGCAGTGTGTTCGGTATCAGTGGCCATTTTCCCATGAGGATATCTCAAGCTATCATATCAGGTACAGCTGAACTTCCTTCTGAGTGAACTGAATATATGCCATATGCCACCAGCACATTGTTACAATACTTTTGGCTAGACTTTCCGCTTATCTCACGCACACCTCAGTCATTTAGGCCGTTTGTCCACCAAAGTGTTTTTTTTCCTAAGGTTAACATATTTTTTCAATTGTTTTCAATCGGAGCACCACATATTTAAGGGGTTGGTTCACCCAAAAATGACTAAATCCACTAAATCCAAAGTCGCTCCAATCCAAACCCATAAGACTTTCGTTCATATTCGTAACACAAATTAAAATCTGAGAGCTTTCTTTCCCTCCGTTGACAGCTACGCAATTACCATTTTGAGGCTTCAAAAAGTTAATAAAGAGATCCTAAAACTAATCCATATGAATTGAGCGGTTTAGGCCACGTTTTCCGAAGAGACACAATCGCTTTATATGATGAACAGATTGAATTTAGGCTTTTATTCACGGTTAAACATTGATCAAGCTCAAGCATGTTTGCTTGACGTGCAAGAACTAATGAGGTTCATTCTCATGTTACTCAGCACATTTAAGCTTCCACAAGAACCAATGAGGTTTGTATGGAAGCTTGTTTCCGCCACTGAATATAAAAATAAAATAAATAATTGTGACTTTCTCACAATTTTGACTTTTTTTCTCAGAATTGCCAACATGACATCATGACTTTTGCGTAAACATACACGCCACTTTCGAGTCAAATGGCGTGTTATCTCTACGCATTTTGAGCTATCCGCGTGTATCCGCGTGTATGTCTACGCCATTAACGTTCGCGTCATTCCGCGTGTCCGTACACGCCGTCACATGTCCAGTCATAAATGCCATTAACCCCAGTGACGGTTAAGTTTAGGGATGGGGTTGAGGTAAGTCATATATTTATATAACGTTAAGTCGACGGCGTTCATAAACACGCTGAAAAGCGATTAAGCGTCTTGATAGCGCGCCAAAAATGGAAATACGAATTGGCGTGTCACACACGCTACTTCATGAGATCAGTCTGGAATTGCGAGGTATGAAGTCAGAATTGCGCGATATAAAGTCGCAATTGCGTGATATAAAGTCAGAATTGCGAGTTATAAAGTCAGAATTGCGAGATATAAAGTCAGAATTACGAGATATAAAGTCAGAATTGCGAGATATAAAGTCAGATCTAGCTTGTCTGCCCACTGTGATGACATCATTTTCTGTTACTTGCAAGCAAGCGAACTTGGAAGACGTGGCTAGTACAAACCAAGCTTAATCTTGCATCTTTTGACTTCAGGTCAGGCCATGGGCGGCACTTTGAGTGCACTGGCGTCGATAATAGATCTGGCTGCCTCAAGTGACGTGACGGACAGTGCACTGGTGTACTTCATCACAGCTGACGTCTTCACTGTTATCTGCATCATCATGTACCTGCTGCTGCCCATACTCCCTTACTCGAGGTGAGTGAGTCTCCATAACATGTAGCACAAACACATTTCAGGTATGAACAGACCAGCTGATACATCGTCATACAGCCCAACACTTGATAACCATTATGAATATTTCACTACACTAAACATTTGACCCTATGAACATAGTTTTCTTTCATTTGTCTCACGAGTTTCTGCCGTAAACCCTTACCACATCACTTTCAAAGTGTCGTTTGTTGAAAGGGAGCAGAAAGAGGAAGTGTGCTGCTGGTAGTGAATCCTTGAGTTTCATCAGCGGTTTCGTGACACCACAGTTTCGTGACGCAGTTGTGATGTTGAGATCAGGAGTTGACGATGTGCCTCATTTCTGCTGAATATCAAATCTGTCGGTCAGCCAGACACAAAAAGAGAAGTTTAGCAGAATCTCTCTTCCATACAATGTCTCTATCAAACCCCAACAATTCAGTAAAAGAACCATGAAAGTATAATTAAAGTTCATAGGATTTGTGAATTATATTCCAAATCTTTTGAAACCATGATGGAATTGTTTGAAGAACAGCTTTCAAATCTCATTCACATTCAAACATTTACTTTCATCGTGTGGAAAAGAGCGTCTTGGAGATTCTGCTAAATATCTCCTTTGTTCCAAAGAAAGCAAAGAAGATTTTAGAACAATATAAGGGTAAATGATGATAGAAGTTTTGGATTTAAACTTTTGGTGTAAATGCAGTACTGTGAGATACCTTTAAGTGGCACTAGAGTACTGTATTTACATGATATGATTAAGTCACATACACAGTATAAGACAGTATCACTTAATCATTTAATATTACTTGTTTAAATCAGATTTGATCACTACTGTTTTGTGTTTTTGTCTATATCATCCTTACTTTAAGAAGATCATTTAAATGTTTTCTATTCTTTTGGTCAGCACTATTCCCATGGCACATAGCATTGTTTTCTTTTTCTTTTCTTTTTCCTTTTTTGGTTAGAAGACACTACTGTTCAAAATGTTGGGGTCAGTAAGATTTTAAAAAGAGAGAAAATAGTACTTTTATTCTGCATGCATTAAATATATCAAAAGCAACAGTAAAGACATTTAGGTTGCACTTTATACTTTATGAACATTTCCTGGAACAGGAAATAAACATGTAAATAAATAAAATATGGTTTCCATAAAAAAAAAATAACCAGAACAGCTGTTTTTTAATAATCATAAGAAATGTTTCTTGAACAGAAAGTCAGCCTATTAGAATGATTTCTGAAGGATCATGTGACCTGAAGACTGGCTGATGATGAAAATTCAGCTTTGATCACAGCAATAATATACGGTATATACACACACAGTATGTATATATATATATATATATATAATATATATATATATATATATACACACACACACATACTGTGTGTGTATATACCGTATATTATTGCTGTGATCAAAGCTGAATTTTCATCATATATATATATATATATATATATATATATATATATATAAACATATTTGTGGAAAATAATAAAGCAATAACAAAACAACAGCACACAAATCACTTGCACAGTGCTCAAAATGGTTACTGAGAGTCTATTATTAAATATTTACATTATTTTAATCAGTATAATTCTTACACTGTAAAAATTGATCAGTTGACTTTAACTTAAAAAAGTGAGGAAACCGGTTGCCTTAAAATTATTAAGTAAATAAACCATGCGTAATTGAGAAAATTAAGTTGAATTGTCAAGTTCACAATTGAAGTTTATTTATTTATTATCTCTCTTTACAGTCCACATAGTGACCTTCACACACGACCATGAGTCTATAGAGGTTATGGTTTTCTTGTCACAATACAAAAAGGCTTCCTACGTGTTGGTTACACTATATTGACTTTTCAAACAAAAGAAAAAGTTTTAAAATCACCGATTTTATTATTTATATAAATGTTACGTTTCAGCAGGAATAGAGGCGAGGGTCTTAATGCAACATGTCTTCATTTTTAATTAACCAAAACAAGACGATATAGCAAAAGAATAATCCATAGAGGAAAATAAAGAAACAGTCTTGTATTCAAACAAAGACAACAAACTGAAGAAATAAACAGTATAATCACAATTTAAGAAAAGAACTAAACATGATAATTATAATTTGTAACTATAGAAACCGATGAATACATACTTAGAAACCAGGGAAACAGGAAATAAAGGAAAACAACAGAAGCAATGTAACAGAAATAGCATTCAAAGAGTTTTGAACAGAAATGAACGCAACTAGCTGTGGCAATAGAAGTTTATAGTATTTCATAGAAATTTGATTATAGTTTATTATATATTATTAGTCCTTTATATATTATTTTATAACATATATATATATATAATTTAACCTTTATTTAACCAGGTTTGTCTCATTGAGATATAACATCTCTTTTTCAAAATAATATAATTAATAAATAAATATAAATAATAATAAAAACAAAAACAACTTTTGCTGATAATTTACTCACCCCCATGTCATCCGAGATGTCCACGTCTCTCTTTCTTCAGTTGAAAAGAAATTAAGGTTTTTGATGAAAACATTCAGCATTTTCTCCATATAATGGACTTCACTGGGAATCAAACGGTTCAAGGTCTAAAAGACACTTTTAGTGCAGCTTCAAAGGGCTTTAAACAACACCACACGATGAATAAGGGTCTTATCTAGCGAAACGATCGCTCATTTAAAAAAATAAATAACAAAGTTTAAGTTTTATAAGCACAAATGCTCGCCTTGCTCTGTTTTATGATGAGCGTTCATGACTCTCCTGTTCAAACTCGTTCATCAAAATGAACAAATCTTTTTTCGAGTCATTTTGAACCCTTATTCATCGTCTGGTATCGTTTAAAGCCCCTTAAAGCTGCACTGAAACTCTCATTTGGACCTTGAACCGTTTGGTTCCCAATGAAGTCCATTATATGGAGAAAATCCTGGAATGCTTTCATCAAAAACCTTCATTTCTTTTCGACTGAAGAAAGAAAGACATGGATATCTTGTATGACATGGGGATGAGTAAATAATCAGCAAAAGTGAAATACTCTTTAATTTTCTTTGCTTTCTGTCATTTTCATTGACCATAAAACCACGTGTCACTCTGTCTTTCAGATATTACATGGACTTGTCTGCTGCCCCCCTTAGTGAGTCTAACAGCCCCACCAGCAGCTCAGCCTCGTCAGACGTATCCGTGCCCCCCCTCAGACCCATCCTGAAGAAGACCTGGGTGCTGGGCGCCTGCGTCTTCTACGTCTTTTTCATCTCCATCATGATTTTCCCCGCCGTCTCCTCGGGAATCCAGTCAATGAATAAAGACTCTGGAAACCCTTTGACTACCACATACTTTGTGCCTCTGACTAGTTTTTTACTCTACAACGTTGCAGACTTCTGTGGCCGCCAGGTCACGGCCTGGTTGCAAGTGCCGGGTCCGACCAGTCGCGTGCTGCCATTACTGGTCATCTCCAGAACCGTCTTAGTTCCTCTGTTCGTGTTCTGCAACTATCAGCCGCGGTATCACTTGCACGATGTATTTTTTGCACATGACCTCTTCCCCGTGGTCTTCATCTGTCTGCTGGGGATTTCTAACGGGTACCTGGGCACACTGCCCATGATCTACGGGCCCAAAGTCGTGCCGCGGGAGCTGGCTGAACCTGCAGGTGTCGTCATGTCCTTCTTCCTCACGCTTGGGTTAGCTGTGGGTTCTGCCGTCTCTGTGGCGCTCGTTCACTGTATCTGAACTCTAAGACAGGCTGCCCTTCAGACTTTTAAAGGGATTGCCTCAGGACTGATCATTTACACTACAGCACACCTTTTTTTTTCTCATATTTTTTTTTATTTTAATGGTCCTAATGACATCATGTATAGATTTTTTTCTCTTCATTTTAATCTTTTACTTTTTGTATTTTTATTGTCATCTTTTAATAGAATATATGTGGTCATGTTCGGGCCAATTTCGACCTTTTATAATAAAATATTTGTATAAAAAGAAGCATTGTATATTACTTTCCTGCCATAATACACTGACATAAACTAGAAGGGTTTTAGTGTGCTTTAAGTGTTCTTTTTATTGTGATAGTACATTTTTTAAGTTTGATGCAAATTTTTTTTACATAAAGCAAAAATATATTAGCTATATACAATTGCCTTTTAGACTTTTGACCTGACAGGTTATGCTTGAATGCTTCAAATGACTTTTGTTGGCAAATATAAATTATACATATGAATTTAATTGAGGAGTTGAAGTAGGAAAAGCAGCCATTAACTGTCCAGCACACATCTGAAGTACTTCAATGATGATAAAAAATATAAATTATTAAAAAAATGCTTCCCTGGATGCACTTCATTTAGTTGGGTGTAAGAAACCTGGGGTGTGCAGAGCTGGAATCTGGACAAAAAAAGCAGCTCAAATATATTTTATAGATTTAAATATATTTACATATAGATTTAAATATATTTACATATAGATATAGATTTAAATATGTTTACAGTTAAAGAATTAGTCAGTATATTTACACTTTTGGACAATTAAATTATTTTAATCCATTTGATGCATTACATCTATTACAGTGGAAAGATCTTAAAAAAAAACAATCAGGATATCCATAATTATATGACATTACTTATATGTGACGGTTTATACGCTTTTTGGTTTTAACTAATATTGAATATTAATAGTAAATGTTGAGATTAACATTAAGATTAGTAAATGCTGTAGAAGTATTGTTCATTGTTATTTCGTGTTAACTAAGTAGTTAACTAAAGTTAAGAAACACTACACTTTTTTGTAAATAGGCCCATTTTCCAACTCCCCAAGAGTTAAACAGTTGAGTTTTACTGGTTCGAATCCATACAGCCAATCTCTGGGTCTAGCAGTAACCAGTCTCTCTCAAATTTTTTTTTTTTACACAGGAATGAAAGCATAGTTCCTAGCCTTATCGGCCTAGAAAATCGCAACTTTTCATTTTCTGTCGGTCTTAGTCAGATGTAACAGAAGAGTCAAGGTTTAAATGGGAAAAATATCAAAACTCTTTGGACATTTTTTTTTTTGAGGGATACTAACAGTCTAATCCGATTCAATGATCATCTATGCTAAGCTATGCTAAAAGTGCTACCGCCAGACCCAGAGACCAAAATGAATAGATTCGAAAACAGTTAAACTCAACTGTATAACTCCAAAGCCCTTTTCACACAGTACGTTGATTCCGGGAAATTGCCAGAACACCTTCTGTGTGAACGCAACCACGACCCAGGATTGATACCGGCATCAATGCCGGGTTGGGGACCTAGTAACATTGCCGGAATCAGTCCCGGAACGTGCGCTGTGTGAACAAAAGCCAGGACCAATGGCATAAGGGGTGTGTCATAGTGATGACGCTCGCGCGACTCTGTTGCTCTTAGAAGAAAGTTTGTGTTTGTCATCAACAAAGACAGGACGAACAAATGTCTGCAAACTGGAACGAAGCAGACACCAGGAGCTCCTCACTAGCCGTGCTGAAGCTGAGATCGTTCACCAGCTTTGAGGAACGGTATGCACGTGTACATGTTTTCGACGCGTACGTTATACATCTAATCCTGACGTCATGTGTCTTCCTGGGATTTTTACGGGTTGTGTGTGAACGCACTCACAGATCCCGGCAAATCACTGGCAGTGTGAATAAACCGAAATCCAACAAACCCGGGAAAAATGCCGGGTCAAATTATCCGTGTAATTTACGGAATCTCTGTGTGAAAGGGGCTTAAGGGAGTTGGAAAATTAGCCTATTTCCAAAAAAAAGTGGAGAGTTCCTTTAACAAATTAAATGTACTCTGCTACTAATGTAACCTCGGTTCCCTGAGATAACAGGAACAGGTACTGTGTCGCTAGACAAGATGAAGAAAATATCCTATTTATCTGAATGTTGAAGACTTTTTATTAAATAACGCATAAAACAAAAGCCATAACAGTGCAGGAATCTGCCTGAATCTAATGGCCGAGCAGTGACAACTCCACAAACCTATGGCGACACAGCGTATGTGCACGAACCAATCAGTGGGCAGCCAGCCGAGCGATCCCTGAAGTCGTCAGAATGGGCGGAGCATGTCTATAAAACTAGGCTCATCTCAAAGGATTCAGATTAACTCGACTGATGCGACGGATGCCTAGTCATGTAGGCAAGCTACGCAATACTCGTTCCTGTTATGTTAGTAACATAGTAAGTTCTCTAACTAACGGACCTGTTAGGGAACTTGCTCTGATCTATGAGCACGAGTCCTCTAGCTGTAGTTGACCTCAGTGTGACCAGCTAATATCTCCCTGCAGGGATATATTACCTGGTCACACTGGTCACAATATCTCCCTGCAGGGAGAACCTTATAAAACCTGGTGAAGGTGGATTGCGAAGACCAGCCGGCCGCTGCACAGATGTCGCCAATAGATACACCACTGGACCACGCCCAAGAAGGGGAGTGTGCTCTTAAGGGGCATTGAAGGCTCATGGAAGTATAGGCCAAAGCAATAGATCCACTATACAGCGGGATAATCTTCACTTCGTGCCCTGTGGTGCGGCCTCCGAAGCACACGAAAAGTTGCTCTGAGTGTCTGAACTGGGCAGAGCGCATATACTCTAAGGGCCTGAACGGGGCAAAGTAAGCTCACTCATTCTCACTCATCCTCAGAAACGGGCAGATCAGACAGTAAAATAACCTGTGTCCTGAATGGAGTGGACGGCCCTTTAGGCTCACAGCCATTTCTTGGTTTGAGGATGACTTAGCTGTCGTTTGGCCCAAACTCAAGGCAAAATGGGCTCATGGAGAGCGTCTGCAAATCACCAACTCGCTTGAACAATGCTAGCTGGAGGGCGGTCACATGCAAAAGTGGCCGTAATTCGACCGACTGTAGCGACTCAAAGGGAGGTCCCTTAAGGGCTGTCGGCAGGAGGGCAGAGGGATTGAGGTCCTGCCAAATGACTGGCCGGCCACAGGAGCGTGGTAGGTTGCTATGGCCACCACATACACTTTAAGTGTGTACGACCACCATCAGTTGGAAAAAAACAGACCACTTAGAAGCATAAAAGGATCTTGTGGAGAGGGCTCTAGCCTCAGAATTAGTGTTCAGGACTCCCACTGGGAGGTCAAGAAGTTCCTGTTGAGGGGCCATGAAGGCCAAATCGTTACGCAAGTGAACCGAATCGATACGGAACCCATATTGTAAAGTTTTACCAATACATTTGTTAAAATTAAGAAAGATTGGGAATTATATTAGTTTTTCAGTAATATAAGTGTAGCATGTCTGGAACGGACTCTTCAACACAAATAACCACACGACCACTCAGCGAGTGGTCACTGTAAACAGACAGATCAGTGGATCAACGGGGCTTTAACTTCTCTCTCTCTCTCATGTAACACAGAAATATTCACGGAGAGAAGCAACATTGTGTGCGCTCACGAGCCTCGCGCACAGGTAGACTGAGGCTATTACAGTTCTTTAAGGAAAAATAAACAAATAAAACATTTAAATAAAATAATAAAAATTATACATTCATAATCCTCCTTGTGATACATCACATTGATACCCTTATAGGGCATTTCAGAATGTTTGTAAACAATAGGCACCGCGATACTTCCGGGTGGCAGAACGCGAGCGGCTTCTATTGACTAACTGAAGAGATCCAGCCGGCAACTGAACAGTTACACAGTTAAAATCATTGTTGTTGATCAAAGTTGAATCTATGGCGAAAATATGTTGTGTTTGGGGTTGCGCCACCAGATATACAGCAAAAGGTGTAGGTTTTTTTTATAGATTTCCTTCAGAAAAAAAAATAAATCTATCCAGCAGAAGCTGTGGGTGAGGAGGTTAAAGCGAGTGGACGTCGTCAAAAGTGCATGTCGTCTTCTAATTATGAGCCTGAGCCCGATTTAAACCCAATCATTTTTAATACGTGGGTCGTTACGTTCTCAACTAACTTAGTTATTTCTATTACTTTCTATGTTACTTTCTTTTGAGCGGTGAGTAAATGCTTCTTCATCGTAAATGCTGCTGATTGGCCATTGCGTTGAATAAATCAACACATATGTCTGTGATTGGCTACATCGCTCATAGCTGCAGTCACGTTATAAAAAGAAACTCTGCCATGTAAATCATTTCTATTTTGTTTTAGTTGTTCTTGTTGCTTTTCTGCAAAGGATGAATACAAATGAATTAGTTTTTATTTGTTTTATTCATAGATATTTCTAGTTTGCGGGAGTCCCGCGAATCATTTTATTCTCCCGCAATCCGCACACACAGAGTGAATGCACTACTGCTCGCACTTGGCCATCATCAGATCTAGTCCCGCGCCGCGGTCTAGTACGTTGGGAGTGCACGTCTCTAGATCAAAGAATCTAAGCTCTAATGATCATGTTAACTATGTCTGAATTTCCACCACGTCTGTTTTTGAATCAACTGTTGAAATGTAGATTAGGCTACTGCCGACGGTGTGTCTCCCTACATGCAATTTACTAGTGTTGCCATAGGGACGCTTCGGCTTTTGCCACCCGGAAGAACGTCTGTTATTGTTGCGACGTCATGGTGAATTGTCGTATTAATCAAGGGGGTAATCCATCGAGCGGAAGTTGAAGTCTCGCCGGAGCTGACATCTTGTAGCAGAACTTCACTTGCGTTAGCATTTCCATTGACTCCCGTTCATTTTGGCGTCACTTTGACAGCGAATAACTTTACATCTGAGGCGTTTGAAGACCCCATTTGTCCTTTATTTATTTCTAAAGAAACAAGACAATGTATAAATAGCTCCATTACCTTGTAGCTTATGTTATGGCCCCGTAGAAACAGTTTTAGTGAAAGTAGGCTAACGATTGCGTCATACCCACGCGACTCTCTGTCGCACAGTATTGAGATTACCGTATGGACAGGAGAAGAAGCTTGTGCGCAATCGGGGAAACGTAGAGGCAAAATGACAAAATAATTAATCAGATACCCAGCAAAATTTTCTCCTTCTCCTAGCTCATGGACAGCTCCTATTCACACTCTCCGCCTCTGCATGTTTCGGAAGGGAATGATTCAGATTTCTCGTGCTACAGCACTAGAAGACAGACGGCTAGCTCACGTCACATCTACGTAGTCAAGCTCTGTTTGAGTCTGCGCGTCAGGGACGGAAGTGCTAAAAAATCACCCATAACGGGCTTCAATCGTCTCAATGGAGTTCCAATGAGATCGCTCTGTCCATTTCTTTTACTGTCTATGGTATTAATACACTACAATAGTGTATAGTACATCAATTTTATACTAAATTACATGACCATATGCATTAATTCAAGTATTTATGCATTAATTCAGATATTTATATAAAATAACATGCTATGATAAACAAACAATAAATTATAATATAATTTGTAAACATAAATCCAAAAGAAAAGCTCAAAGCACATTTAGCAGCATGTGCAGGCCGCCCCACGTGCGTCACGCACGAATCTGTGAATCTGATTTGATTCCCCGATAACACTCTTAATATAATACATATTTATTAACAGTCAACCAGGGGTGCGTTTCCCGAAAGCATCGTTAGCCAACTATGATCGCAAGTTCCGTCGTTACCAATAGAGCTCGGGATTGTTGCGTCACGTCGCAGTGCATTGTGGGAATCACGGTACGGAAGTAGATGTACTGCAGTAGGCAGTAGGTGGGAATTCAAATTGTCATGTTGGTCATTTGGTATTTATCCTTTTTAATTTCGATTTTTTTTTAAGGAAAATGGTTCAATATTGCTCTGTTGTGAACTGTTGTAATCGATCGAAAGGGCACACGCCTCTCAAATTGTTAATTTTCACCATTTTCCAACGTGGAAAAAACACATGGAGACTTGGTGTCTGAAATCACAAGGAGGCGTCGGATGGCGGTCGCTGCTGTACGGAGGAAAACCATTATCTTTGATAATATTTCCAAGGACATGCTTGTTTGCTCACGGCACTTTCACAAAGGTAAGGTATAATTATCACTGTGGTCTCCTTGCTTTGTAATCAACTCCGTTAGCATCGCGATTAGCCGTTAGGCTAACTGATAACTGGTATTTTTATGATATGGTCAATAGATTTTCAGCTGCCAGAGTTAACTTAACTAGCTAGCTACATTTACATTGAATGTATTCATTTAGCAGTAAACTAAAGCTCTACTGTTCAGATTAAAGCAGTAAACGTTGCTGTGTTTTTGGGAGCAAGGTGTTAAATATAAAGATACTGTTGTTGCTGTTAGCCAAATCAGCATATAAATTATCGATTAAAATGCTTTATTATGATGAAATGAAATGCCCTTTTATTGTCACTATACACATGTACAATGAGATTACAAGCAACTTATTTTCCAGTGCCAACATGCAGAGCCAAAAGAACATTAAATTAAATAAGAGAATTATTTAATTAAGTTGAATAGAATAAAATAACCACATAAAACTAAATAGTAGTGCAAAGGATAATTATTATGAGTAGCTTATATTGTTCTTATATTGCTGGAGCTCTTTAGTTTATTTAAGTCTCTTTGGATTTAAACATTTCTGCCAAATGAATACATTTACATGTAAATCACTCAATTGCTGCCAGCTATGTAACAGAAATTCATTTTTTTTTTTGTTTTCGTTTTCAGGCAAGCCAGCATATAAAATGCAACCCTGATTGGGCACTGTCTCTACACCTTGGTCACAAAGGGATCAGTGGGAATTCTGACAGATATCAGCGGAGGATTCAACGGCAGCAAACTCCAGTTGTCACCCTTTACCACACCTTAAATAATATTAAATCAAATGAATAAAAATTCTGTCATTTTATTTGTGAAATTGCCTACAAAGTGCAGTAACTACGCAAACAGTGAAAAAGGCCTTTAAAGTTTTTATACCAGGCAGTCAAACATGTTATGGGTAGATTATGTGGTAATGCATCTCCGAAACGGGACATAATTTAACCCAGATATTTTTTCACGAGACAGTACACGTCATAAAGCCCATTACAAGTCTTAAATCATTTTCGACCAAATGTGTAGTTACTGCGCTTGTCCTTTTGTAGGGCAGAATACAGAACATGTAAACAAGTAATAAATAAATAATATATCAAATGAATAAAAATTCAGTCATTTCATTTGTGAAGTACAGAAGTAAACAAGCAAAAAATAATAATAATATTAAAGCATTTGATAAAAGTGAGAGGGAATGTCTAGATGTTGCACAATTATAGCACTCAAGTGTGGCTGCAATGATGGATGGGTGGTGATGACATAGCTGCTGCCACTCTTTCCTTTAAATTCATTAATTTAGTAGATGCTTCTAACCAAAGCCTTTTACAAAATCAGGAATAACATTTGAGCTACAATGCAGAGACCTCAGTGAGCCATAGCTGTCCTGCACACGCATCAGACTGAAATATTTGAGCACTATTGTGTTTTACGAAAGCTTTAATTCTGAGTAAATAAATACAGACATTTGCAATAATATTTTACTACATTGATATTCCATAGGGTTAGTTATTAAAATATCCCTTTAACCCCCTGGGGACCAAGGTGTATTTGGGGTCCTTGAGAGGTTCTGACATGCCCTGACATCTGTGTTTTTTTCAGCTGCTTATAAACATATTAATGGCACAGGTGAAATTACACTATATTTAGCAGAAACAGGGCAACCATGACATATGGGCAACATGTTTGTACATGTTTGCATTTTTGAGAGAATATTGTTTATGCGTGGTTATTGTAAAAACTAAAAATGAAAGTTTCTGAAATAAGGCCAGAAAACACATACTAAATATGCGTCCGCAAGACTTTTGACTAATTGATGTTGTTGCCTAGGGTTTTTTCTTCACAATGATCTGAAAATCATCCCCCTAATCGTTCACATAAAACTGTGAATTGGGTTATATTGTGAAAAAGATTTTTTTGTTTGCCAAGGCAATATGCGAATGGGCGTGAACAGGCCAGCCCTCATCATGTATAATTAGGTGATTCACACCTGAGAGAGACAAAGACATGCATAATAATGAGCCTTTCATTCAGGTGAGTCAGACAAGAAAAAAAATGAAAGGACAATATATATATATATATATATATATATATATATATATATATATATATATATATATATATATATATATATATATATATAACAGAAGGTCAGATGCAAAAGCCTCTAAGGCTTTTGCATCTGAACGCTTCAAATATATACGTATGTATAAAATCAAAGTATAAATGAAAGTCAAAACCCATTTTTTTGTCATACATGGAAACAAATCCTGGTCAATTTTTATATGGGCCATGTAGAATTGGTTCAGAGTTAGAGTTTCAAACATCAAGATGTTTTAAACTCTAACCAAAAGTGTGTTTAAATATGATTCGTGTGTGTGGCTAATAAAATAATATGAGCAGAACTCTAACAGTCTAACTAAATGAACGTTCGTTCGTACATCCGTCCACACACCCGAATCATATTTAAACACACTTTTTGGTTATAGGTACAGATAAATAATGTTATCTTACTAAGTCTCATGAGATTCTTGTTCAAATGAAAGCGAAAGTGAATTAACGCACAGCGCGCGTCAGTGAATTCGTCTATTCTTCCCTATCAGACGCGCATTTGATATTTACACGGGCTGAATTCCAAACCGCATACTCAATGAGTAGGTACTTAATTTCAATAAGTACTTACTCATCGAGCGCTAAAAGAGTAGGTACTTTATAGCCAAATCTCGTTGAGTATGAATGCGAACCGGTCATCTGCCATGTTGACGTTATCATGTGACCTACGACGCGTTATCTCAAGCGCAACACCATAAAATATATGAACGCGACGTTTAATTCATCTATCGATAAATATCTTGATATTGATTAAACTTGCTCATTTTGTTGTGGTATTGTTGAAGAAACAGCTGCCCATTTATTTTGTGAATACATTTGGGTTGATTTAAGTTGTTATATTATAAACCCTAGGCTACTAATGTGACCAACGGTGTTATTCTTATAACGATATTTTTTTAAGAAACCCCAAAATCGTCATCTCTTGATTATGTTGTTAATTTCTTTATTTTATACCCAAAAAGTTTCTCCTTTAAGTTTTCCTTTTTCTTAATGAATTTACCTCGTTTCATCACTCAGACATATAACAACTTTTTATGTATTATGAAGAACTATAATGAAGATATTTAGCCTTTTTTATTGTTCCTTTTTCCTGTGTATAAATATAATTTTATGTCATATTGTGAAGTACACAAACCAATGATCTTTATATTTTCTGTTTTGTCATTATGATTGTTACATAAAGTATAGTATCTTTCCATGATCTTGCATGTAATAAGTTTAAATTATATGAGCGACAGGTGCACTAACACTTCATAACATCAGTAACTCGACAGCACATCCTAGAACAGTTTTCCTCTGCGTTTGTAATGTTTGCACAAAGGAGCCAGGCAGCTGCTCGAAGATCTCTTTTGGAGAAAACTGTTAAACATCGCTGATCTCCGCGATGTTGATATTAACGTATCCTCGCTCGCGTGGCATCCTGGGATAGATGAGTATCATGAGAACCCATGGAAAAGCACTCAAAAATCTGGGCGGAAGCAGTAAGCCATCCGGGAACTTCTCCCCTACTCTTTTTATGAAAACTGATGTTTCGAACGTACTGCTTCCTTCACGTACTGTTTTCGCCTACTATATAGTAGGAAAGTAGGCATATTGGAACGCACTTAAGTCCGAATCTCGCGACAATTATTACGTCACCCAGGTAATTCTCGCCTACTCTTTTGGATTCATTCATACTTTTTTGCTCGCCTACTCTTTTTCCCATACTAAATAGTATGGAAGTATGCGGTTTGGAATTCAGCCACAGTCTTTGTGGACACTATTCAATAACGCGATTCGAACAAAGCACTTATAATAAATGACTTACTGCATCAGCTGAATCCATGCGTGCTCCTCAAAAATGAAACTATAAGGTAACTTTTTTTCCAGGATCTCCTCATTGCGATGTGGGCGTTTTCATGGCTTGCCTCAACATTAGAATTTGAATAGCACGCGCTCCCAGTGGGCGCGGTTACATTAGCGCCTCATTTGCTGTAATGAGGTGAAAGGGAAAATCCTGACATCGCTTTCTTTTCATACAGTCCAACTACTGGACGAAAACTGTGGATTATTGCACGTATGATTAATTACTCCTGAAGTGTAACAAAACCGCAGACAAGCTTCATATCTTTCAGAATCTGACAAGTGTGTATATTCAATGATACGTGGTTAACGTTAACATTACCTTAGTGTGAACGATTTTTTTTCTCCGCGTTTACTTTGAAGATCTGCAGATTTTGCATCCACCCATTTGTGAACTGCGAGTGAGCCTCCAGTGACTTAAAGTTTTTAAATTGATCGGAGGTGTAAGCTCTCACTCCACAGACCAGGTAGGACAAAATATCAGGGAAACTTAGGCGTGGTAAACTTTAATAACTATTGCACCATTCTCTCTTTTCATAGAGAATGGTGCAAGAGAATCATACAACCGGCTTTTGCGTTACCGCTAAAATGGCCGCCGTTACCCACAATGCACCGTTCCATAACATCTACGCCCGAGCTCTATAGAGTTCAATGGAAATTGCGACCAACTTGCGAGCATAGTTGGCTAACGATGCTTTCAGAAACGCACCCCTGATCTCTTTTCTTTCACAAAACAGAACTAATTAAACAACATACCTGTAAACAGAGAGATCATCAGTGGATCAACGGGGCTTTAGCTTCTCTCTCTCTCTCTCTCTCTCTCGTGTAACACTGAGCATAAGATACTAACCAGTTAGCACCATGATGAATTTCATAAACTAGTAATACTACACACATTCATCACGAGTAACACACTCAAATGATTAAGCACACTCAAATTACAATTATTGAGCAATAAATATGCCTTCAGACAATAAAGATCATCATACCAGAAATATTCACGGAGAGAAGCAACATTGCGTGCGCTCACGAACCTCGCGCACGAGGAGAAACCCCGGAAGTGTTCCACCGATGACGCTCCCTCCCCAAACAAACACTCAAAGAAAAGTTCCGTTATTTTAACGTTATGTTCTCTTATTCATGAACAATAATGTGAACAAAATTTCGTGAGGTTCATTAAACCATTCTAAATACAAAAATAGAAAAACTTAAACAGTAAATTACAGAAAATAATACAATAAAAAACACAAGTCAAAGGTTAATTTTCACCAGTTACATTCTCCACCCTGAACTTCACAAATTTTGTCTTATACAGGGATTGTATACACTGGAGCTATTTAGACCAACTGTTATCCAGAACATGGTGCAACAAAATGTTTCCCACTCGCAGGGAAGGTGTGTACATCAGGTTGATCAGGCCCACTGCAATCACCCGCAAAAGGTGCCTTAAACACCAATCATCTCAACTTCATTTTGGATCTGGAACAACAAATGTGCTGAAATGCACTGACTCACAGAGACTTAACTTTAAAACTTAAAGAAAAACAATATTGTAGTACAATGTAATGGTTTAATACAATATATTTTCATTTCAATAAAGATCTTACAACCCCACCAACTGGATTCAGTGTTCTGATAGATTGAGCCATGTTCTCTATCAACCTGTTGACAGGTCTCACCATCCTACCCACTCTGGTTCGAACTCTCATTTCTCCTTGACTAGGAAGTGGCTCAACAACTCTAGCAGGTGAAACACAACGGTCATCATGGAGAACTGCCTCAGAAAGTGAACAGCAAGAATCACAACTCAGTCCATCATCTGGAATGTCTACATTGCTGTTTTCTTTGGTACAATCATCTTTTGACGACAATTGCTCCTGAACCAATGAGTCGGGGACTACATCCAATGAACCAGCACTATCAGATCTGCAGGACAATCTCTGCTGAGGATCTTCAGAAATTGTGGTTCTTTCCACCCAACTAGCAACTCGGTCAGGAACAGAACACATCTCAAACGCAGAGCTAACATTATCCAAGGATGCACTCCTGCTTCCAAAGACAGATTCACCACTATCCCCAGGTGATTCAGGACCTCCCAACTCGAGCGGCAAGAAGTTGGCTTGCAACAGCAAATTACGATGAACAATTTTCTCCTGGCCCGTTTTGGTGTTACGAATGCCTTTGTTGGCCAGGAGAACTTGATCACCCAACTCAATTTTACAGCCCTTCGTCTTCCGGTTGTACAACTC
Organism: Cyprinella venusta; assembly: GCA_038021265.1. Classification (NCBI taxonomy): domain Eukaryota; kingdom Metazoa; phylum Chordata; class Actinopteri; order Cypriniformes; family Leuciscidae; genus Cyprinella; species Cyprinella venusta. The sequence goes on from CM075869.1 coordinate 6,767,417, forward strand.
CGGTTGTCTGACGCTGCTGACTGGCATCAATGTTCCCCTGAGCGACGGTCATAGCCTCTTTCAAATTGTCTTGCAACCTTTTCACATACTTATCGTAATCAACAACGTCACAGTCTCTCTCAACATTGCTAAACATCACATCCACGGGTAGCTTCGGGATCCTACCAAACATTAAATAGAACGGAGCGTAGCCAGTGGACTCATGTGCTGTACAATTGTATGCGAACGTTAGTGTCTGAAGCAACTGTGACCACTTTTCTTTAGACCTCGGCGGCAGTGCTCTGACCATGTTACCCAAGGTTCTATTGAACCGTTCAACGACGCCATTGCCCATCGGATGGTAAGCAGTTGTTCTTGACTTTTTCACTCCAGCAACCTGCAGCAATTCTCGGATCAGTTGGCTCTCAAAGTTTGCCCCCTGATCCGAGTGGATCCTGTCAGGGAAGCCGTACACACAAAAATATCGGTCCCACAACTGTCGGGCTACCTGCTTTGCTGACTGGTCACGACATGGAAAGGCAAGTGCCAACATTACGACCTTTGGAGCTTTCCGCGGTCCAAAAATCGATACATACTAGCTCCATTGAGCTTGACGTTTTAACGCTGTCTAACGGAGCTCTGCCTTCAGGTTCGAGTGTCTTACTGACAACACAGCGCTTGCAACACTTAACATACCTACGAACGTCACGTTCCAACCCAACCCAAAAAAACCTTTGTCTTGCCAGGTGCTACCTTGGCCCTGGTGCCCTGCTTCATCGTGGATGCCTGTCATCACCTGCGTAATTAAAGAGGATGGAACCACGAACTGTAACCGTTTCTTTCCTGCAAGGTTGTCTTTACTTACACGATACAGTACGCCATCTAATACCTTCAACTTGTCCCATTGCTTTAAGACTCTGAGTACCTTATACGTCTCTCCAGAACGCTCACGACGTGAAGCTCTCTTGCCCCTATTGACGTAAAACAGGACCCTGGACAGACAAGGATCATTCTGTTGTCGGTCTCGAAGTTCGTCTAACGAGAAGACTGGTAACGGGTATTGCCCAGGAGGTGACAGCTGCTGAGCGCCTTGTGCGATCCAGGAGATTGCCCTCGATTCAACTCCTGCTGCCCAGTCACTGTGACCCTCTAATACTGCGGAAAACTCAGCACTGGAGAGAGGACAACACCAAGGAGTTACACAAGGAAGACCTTCTACGCACTGGGCACCAGCACTAAGCCTGAATGCATCCTGTACTTTGTCTTTCTCAAACTGCTCCGCTTCCTCAAGCAATGCACCATAAGGCTCATTCAACAGCCTCTGACTGACCCGGTTATGGACAAATGGTTGACGACTTAAAGCATCGGCCACTACGTTCTTGCTGCCAGGTATGTACTTAATGCTGAAATGATAAGGTGCCAACTTGGAAACCCATCTCTGCTCACACGTGTCGAGGCTTTGTGAGGATGTAAGTCAATGGATTGTTGTCTGTCCAAACAACAAATTCATGCCCTTTCAGCCAATGGCTGAATTTGTCGCAGACAGACCATTTCAAAGCCAAAAACTCTAATCGGTGAGCAGGATACCTTGCCTGAGCGCGCGAAAGGGCTTTGCTAGCGAAAGCAATTGGCCGAGCCCTAGTCTCACCCTCTGCGATCTGCGACAACACAGCGCCCAGCCCATCCATGGACGCGTCAAAGAGACATCTTTTTTCTCTCATACAGTGGGAGCGAGTTGAGTGCGATCTGTCTCCACATACCTCACATGAAGGGGATCGATACCACTGTGATGTTCGGGGTCGGGGTTCTGAAGCAGGTAGGGTTGTGCGCTCCAGCACCCTCTCTAACATTTTCAGCACACGCTCTAAAGTGCCCAATTCTACGGATTCACTCGTTTTAGGGTTCTGAACTGCAGTATGCGATGCAGAGGTTACGCCCATACTTTCATTTCCTATTGCTACCTGAGTGTTGACAGGTTTTTCAGCAGCAACAGCCTGATTCACAGCAACTTTAAGCACAGATGGAACTGGCCTCTGATACTTGAAATCTCTCTCATGCTCGTCTATAGCCTCTTGGACCTCCTCAGCTGACCACTTGCTTATGGGCTTACTCCTAAAAACGCTGGAAAGATCAGGATTGGGACAGTTTCTGATAAACATCATTGAAATCTCTGAGCTCATATATTGGCTGGCAAGAGCCAGGGCTTTCGCTAAAGTAACGCCGTAGTATCTCATAGACAACCTCTGGACAGAGTACTGCAGCCGGGCTACTTTTCAGCTTGACCTTAACAATGCTCTTTGCCCGGCCGCAGAGATGATTCAATATCTCTTCCACACTGTCGGCTTTGTCACAACCCTTTTTGGACAAATACACCCCCATTTGTTCAATCCATTCCAGGATGGTGAATTTGTCACTACCATCCCCTCTGAACATTTGTGGTTCCTTAATATCAGCTTTGATTACTAGATTTAATTTGGACAGATCAAGATTCGGGGACGGAGGCACTGTCCTAGAGGGTTGCTGCTCAGATAATGGAGAAGAACCAGGTACTGCTGAAGTCTGGTTTGTTAGCAACCGTGTAGCAATGGAGTCACCTATCTGGCTTCCAAGCTCACCAATAAGGTCACGTAGCTGCTGCGTAACATTGTCACAACCAGTATTGGCAGGAGTGGAAGTCTCTGGTTTACACGGCTCGTTATTGGGAAGCGCAGTTGGAAGAGTCACCGAATCATAGGCCAACACACGTGGTTTACCGACTTTAGGTACACCTACCCCAAAGAATCCTCGACCCCTGCCAATATGTGGTGTTACCAGGTCTTCATTCCATCTCCCTTCAGCCATATTAGATATGTAAAATGACAAAAATGAAAGTCATAGACGAAAATTAACTTTACAATTATCGTACGCTTTTCCAAGCGAAGAAGAAAACAAGGAAAATAAACAAATAAAATAAACACAACAGTCCAACGAGGGTGTGCGTGGTGTGTGAAGTGAGAGTTCAGTACTATCAATGTCCAGACACTACCACCAAAACGTCAACGATGATGATTCTATGGATGTCGATTTCAGAAGCGTTGTGATCCCGCGTTGTCGAACCCCAGCGATCAGCTGCAGCAGATCTGGTGCATCCGGGTCACGGCACCAAATTATGTAGCATGTCTGGAACGGACTCTTCAACACAAATAACCACACGACCACTCAGCGATGAGATCCAATGTTTTTCCTTTTAATCTGTAAACAGAGAGATCATCAGTGAATCAACGGGGCTTTAACTTCTCTCTCTCTCTCGTGTAACACAGAAATATTCACGGAGAGAAGCAACATTGCGTGCGCTCACCAGCCTCGCGCACAGGTAGACTGAGGCTATAGACCTTATTCAGAGCAGCGCCATGACAGGTATGAAAGTGAGGCTGTGAGGGATAGACTTACCGTGTTTCCAATGGCATCCGCTGTAAAAAGCTGAATAAAGCGGCTAGATTACTTACAATTTTCCACAGCTTACATTGTCGGGAGTTTTTTGTCAACTGACATTTCTTGGAAAGATATTTTTCCAGTGTTTCATGGGCAGAACAATCCGAAAACACATTAAATAACAGTACAGTCCATTAAAGAGATGCAAGTCTATCCCTCACAGCCTCGCTTTCATTCTCATTAAAAATCAAAGATGGCGCTGCCGTGAATAAGGCGTATTACAGACCGCATGAGGAGAAACCCCAGAAGTGTTCCACCGATGACGCTCCCTCCCCAAACAAACACTCAAAGAAAAGTTCCGCTATTTTAACGTTATGTTCTCTTACTCATGAACAATAATGTGAACAAAATTTCGTGAGGTTCATTAAACCATTCTAAATACAAAAATAGAAAAACTTGAACAGTAAATTACAGAAAATAATACAATAAAAAACACAAGTCAAAGGTTAATTTTCACCAGTTACATAAGCATTAACATTGTTCCATTCTTTTGTGATTTAAAAATTAGCCTATTTAAATTTATTGAGAATTCAAATAGAAAACATACAATCTTCAGCCTACTCCTCACCAATAGACTGTAAGTGTAACTCTGACCTCACTTCTCACTTATTTGCCTTTTGCATGAGTCCTGAAACCAACGTAAAGGGATAGTTCTAAAGGGATAGCACAGTTAATATGAAATAATAATAATATGAAATCAGTGTTGCCCCACAACTGTTTGGTTACAAACATTCTTCAAAATTTCTTCCTTTGTGTTCTGCAGTCAAAGACATTTATACACGTTTGGAACAATTTGAGGTGTCAGAATTTTCATTTTCATCTCTTCAACACTCTTAATAGGCAGACAAACCTGTTCATTCCTCTGTATCCTGCAGGCTTCAGCAGTTGTGTGTGACAGTAATGCTGTGATGTAGCCTACACTGATGTACAGCATGCAGATATGGAGAGATATAGCTATTAGTTTCGACGTAGTGTTGTTCTTAGAAGTGTGAGTTAAAGCCCACCCACCCATAAAAACCACAATCTGACCAAAGGCAGGACTACCATAGGTGGACAATAAACCCAGAGGAGCACATTTCCTCGAAGACATGGTATGTTAACCTCTATTTTATAGATTATAAATATATATAAAAACCGAGAATGTAGCCTAACTTATATCGACTGAAGTAACGAAAAAAGGGGAAATTGCGTGGAAATTCTTAAGTTCTATTTGAGAATTAAACTGGTTGAATTTTTTAACGATAGGTTAGTGTGATCATACTACAGAATAATGATCAATTACACAAGTCGTCACCCTTTTTATGAGAACGAAAGTTGTAGGCTTTGTTTGCGATTACGCCTGCGATTTAATGGGACACAGGAACACACGTGCTATTTTCTAAAACGTGCTCGATATTATTCTTATAAATCAGCCAAGCAGATGTGCCCTTTATTCACGGTTGCTTTTAATTTCTGATCTGTTCTTTGGAACTCAGTAAATCGGGAAGTTAAGTAACCAGTGCAGTATGTTTTTTGAGTCATTAAAATTAACCAGCTCTTAAAAGTCTTATGTTCGGGAGTCAGAATAAACTGACTGCGACGTATATCTTTATGATTCACTGTATGAACCGGCTCATAAGATTCATTCGTTTGGGAATCAATCGGGCGATGTTTGAATGCTTGTTTCTCACACCCCCTCTTCTTTCTTTCCTTCTCTCTCCTTTTCTTTAAGACTATTGTTAAATAATATTATTTCTTTCATATCTCCTCTCTTAATGTATTTGGTATCATAATGTCTCCTTATTTTGATAGATTGTTTACTACTTGTATGTCTCGACTTGTTCTGTCTGTTAACATTGCATTAATAATAAAAAAAAAACACCGCCATGCTGTAGATTATTTCACGTTGTAAGTTGAACAGCTGTGGTTCTACGCTAGATAATACTGTAATAAAAACGGTGTTTCGTACTAAACATTCAACATGTTTCAACATAATGAAACTTGTCCTAAAAGAACCGCTTTTCGGCTATCAACCCTCATCTTTACGGCTGTAACAAAAGCCAGGTACTCCAGGAAGTAAAAAAAAAAAAGGTACTCCAGGAAGTGACATCATTTTTGTAGGATAACAACAGCTCCAGCATCAGTAAGTCGTAACAATGGATTTAATGACTGTTCTGTGCTATTAGTTGGTTGTCTAACTTTAAAACATTAACTTTACTGCCCGTTTTCACAGACAAGGCTGAAGCCTAGTCCCAGACTAAAATGCATGGAAATCAACTGATATCTTAAAATACTTTGTCTCAAGATGCACATCATAGACTGATGCACACCAGTAGTTTTTTTCTGGCACGTTTATAAAAGCCAAGTCTGTGAGTATCGTTTTGATAAAATGTCAGAAATCTTCCAAATGGTGGTTCAAATTATTACATCATCCTTAAACTTAAGCAGATTTTTCAAGAGGTAACAATCAGGAATTTCTAAATTATAATATGTTGACACAATAATGCGGATAATTATTATGACTTTTGTGTGACTTTTGCTTGTATGTTTCATGCACTTTACATGTCAGTGGTACAAATGAAATGCACTTGTTTAGTTGTTCATTGAAATCCTCACGTATCTCCCACAGACAGAAGAAGGCATCATGCTGGATGAGGTGGTTGTGAACGAGCAGTCGTCGTCGACAGACACAGAGGAGTCGATACCATGTTTCCAGACTCCAGGGCCCACTGTCACCTTCCATCAAATTCATTACTGTGTCAAGGAACGATTAGGAATGTTTAGTAGGGATTGGGTTGTAAAGGATATCCTCAAAGATGTCAGGTAAATGACTTGTTCTGCTAGTCAAAAGTTTGGGCACACCTACTACTGGCTCTTTAAGCATGTACACTCCAGGGCAAAAAAAAGGCAATTCTAAGCTTCTAAGTTAGTTTATCTACAGTATTTGTGCAAATCTTACTGATTTCCTGAACCGTGATGTGTGAAATTAATTAAAAGGCCACTAAAAATGCTAATTTTTTTTTGCCCAGGAGTGTAAGCATAAGCCTGGTAATGAGAAACATGAATTCAAACTTTTGACAGGGAGGTTTTACAATACTGGTCAAAAGTTTGGACTTTTTGTTGAAAGAAGTCTCTTCTGCCCACCAATACTGCATTTATTTGATCAAACATGCAGTTAAAACAGTAAGATTGTGAAATATCATTACAATTTAAAAATTCTATTTTAAAATATTTATAAAATGTCATTTATTCCTGTGACGACAAAGCTGAATTTTCAGCATCATTACTCCAGTCTTCAGTGTGACATGATATTTCGGAAATCATTCTAATATGCTGACTTGGTGCTCAATTATTATCAGTTATTATTGCTGTTCAATTATTAATAATGTTTCTTATTATTATCAGTGTAAGTTTAGCCGCTTAATATTTCTGTGGAAACCATGAGACATGAGTGAAGAAAGGAAAGTTTAAAAGACCAGCATTTATTTGACAGATATCTTTTGTAACTTTATAAATGTCACTTTTGATCAATTTAATGTATCCTTGCAGGGAGAAAAATAATTCATTTGTTATTTATTCATTTAGTTTTGTATTCTTCTTTTAAATATTACTTTTGAATCATAGTGTCACAGTTTCCATGAAAATGTTAAGTAAAAAAAACCTTTTTCAACATTGATAATTTATTGAGCACCAAATTTCTTTTTTTTTTCTGACATATGAAGGCCAATACGGGTAACCCATACTCAGAATTTGTCTTTTGCATTTAACCCATCAAAATTAATGCACACACATTAGGAGTAGTAAGTGGTGAGCACACACACACACATGCACATGGAGCAGTGGGTTGCCATTTTTGCTGTGGCGCCCGGGGAGTGATTGGGGGTCAGGTGTCTTGCTAAAGGGCCTCGATCATTTCCTGACGGCATTGAGAATCTATCCCAACCCACAACCTTTGGGTTACCAGTCTGACTGTCTAACCATTAGGCCTTGACTGCCCTAATCGTATTAGAATGATTTCTGAAGGATCATGTGACACTAACGGCTGCAGCAATGATGCTGAAAATTCAGCTTTGCCATCAAAATAAATTAAATGTTCAAATATATTAAAATTAGTTATTTCATTTTGTAATAAAAAATTATCTCTTTTTCGTTTAAAAAAATGTATGAAGAAGAAACTGTGATATACATTTCACAGCTGTTCGGAAATCCAAATAACTCCTGGTCTAGTTAAAAGAAGTTCAAAAAAGGGATGTTTTCATTTTTTGTTTTCAATCTGTTGCAGTGGTATCATAAACCCTGGAATGAATGCTATAATGGGCCCTACTGGAAGTGGAAAGACATCGTAAGCACATGCTCATTTATTTCGGTTGATTCTTTTTAATAGTATTTGGATGCTAAACATATTTGAATCTCATTGTATTAGACAAAATATCAAAATAAGTTAGATTCATTTTAAGGAAAAATATCACAAGCACAGGTTTACAAATAAATTTGTCATTCACTTTGATTCATTCACTTTCAATCGTCTCATAAAAGGATAATTCGCCCAGAAATGAAAATTGTTATGTCCAATTCCAATCCTCTATGACTACAATGGAAGTCCAATGTTGTTTGGTTCCTTATCCCTTTAAATGTTCAATTGTTTTGTTTTTTAACTATTATTTTTAAGTAGTTATCTGCATATAATATATGCTATTAATATCAGTGTGTCTGTCTTCAGGCTTCTGGATGTGATTGCAGGACGGAAAGATCCTAAAGGCTTAAAATCAGGTCAAGTTCTAGTTGACAACGCCATCGTGACCTCTGACCTCAGGCTCTGCTCTGCATATGTAGTTCAGGTGAGCAGACAAAACTCTCTGTGGCTTTCCAAATATTTTAAAGGGAACATATTATGTCCCTTTTCAGAGGATGTTCTAAATCTATGGTGTCCCCTGAATGTGCCTGTAATTTCAACTCAAAATAACCCCAGCAGAGGTCATTTATTAGCGCTTGTCAATTTTGCCCCTTTTTGGGTGTGAGCAAAAACCCACCGTTTTTGTGTGTGTCCCTTTAAATGCACTATAGAGGACTGGAAAGCAATTGTATATATAAGATGGAATTCCTTACCTTTTATTTAGAATTAAAAAATCAAAAAGGGGCGCTGTAGTCGAAAAGATGGAAGGAATTTGTGGAAAATTGAGAAATAGTAATTATATAATATAATAATTTTATAATCATAGATTATTGTTGTAAATTAAACACTGTAATTATGTAAAGTTTCCACTTGACTGTACTGTAACCTATTATTTTTATTTTCATTATACATATATTCTTTTTGTTTGTTCTCAACCTTATTTATCTATTTTTATTTTTTTTTTGTGAATAATTCAGGTTCTGTAAATATTATGAATTTATTGTGAAATTTGTAGGAAGTCAGCTCGAATTAGTGCATCCAATTTTTCTTTGAATTCTGTAATGTATATTTGACTCCTCCTAAAGCTGAATTTTCAGTCTTCAGTGTCCCATGATCCTTCAGAAATCATTCTAATATGCTGATTTGCTGCTCAAGAAACATTTATTATGATTATTATTAATATCAATTTTGAAAAAGTTGTGCTGCTTAATATTTAAATATTTAATATTACTTAATATTTACTATTACTATTAATATTTAATATTAATACTTAATATTTTTGTGTAAACTGATGCATTTTTACAGGATTCTTTGATGAATAGAACGTTTAAAAGAACGGTATTTTAATTTTATTTGTGACAATATAAATATCTGTCAGTTTTGATAAATTTAATGTGTCCTTGCTGAATAAAAGTATTTATTTCTAAAAAAAAAAAATGTAATGTATAAAGTTGTAAAGTATCTGGGTAATTGGTAGCAAATATGCTACATAAATCCTACATTTCCTTTTGTTTGTCTTTCAGAATGACATTCTGATGGGCACTCTGACCGTAAGAGAGAACTTGGCCTTCTCTGCCAATCTTCGCTTGTCACGAAACGAGTATTCCTCATCCGACAAAGAGAAGAGGGTCGATTCCGTCATCCAAGAGCTCGGCCTCAAAGACTGCGCAGACACTAAGGTAATGGAGAAGAAGAATGTTGAGAATGATTTGTTGTGTTGGAATGAACAAAACATCCTCTCTTCAGACTGAGTGTTTGTCAAGGTCACATGTGCTTCAGTCACACAAATACTATTTCTAACAATACGATTGGGCGCTATGTCAGAATGTATACTCTGTGACAGTAGGTATGTGTCCTTGTTTCGTCTCAGATTGGGACGATGTTTTTGCGTGGTGTTTCTGGAGGAGAGAAGAAGAGGTGCAGCATCGGTATGGAGCTCATCACCTCGCCCTCTCTCCTGTACCTGGACGAGCCCACCACAGGCCTGGACGCCAACACTGCCAACTCCATCATGGAACTACTGCAGAAGTACCACACGCTCTTATCAAATATACATACTTCCTCTGCTGTCAACACAGTGTTCTAGGTTCACTACAAGTGGGCCATACAAAAAAACACCCAGCTTTAAGCAATAGTTTACCCAAAAATGGATTTTTGGGTAAACGGAAAGGATTTTTGGTACCCAATGTAGTGTAGAACATTTTGACAGTCCAAAATCCATATTAAAGTGTGTTTATATATATATATATATATATATATATATATATATATATACAGTATATATATATATATATATATATATATATATATATATATATATATATAAAGGCCTTTTAGTAAAAACATATACAGAAGGAATGCAGACGACAGAAGGAATGCAGTAGATTTTGTACAAAAGGTTGTTAATAATTTAGAGGCATTGGAAATTAGAGCCTGACCGATAAAGGATTTTGAAGGCCGATACCGATACAAATATTTGTTGGTTTTAAAATCCGATATGTCGGCCGATATTTTTTTTTTTTTTTCAGAAACGCACAGCAAAACATTAACAGATTTCCCTAACATTAGCTATTTGTAGTTATTTATGAGTTTTAACTAAAAGAATATGATAATGCATTTTAATAAGAAACTTGTTTCTTTTATTGTCACAACAGGACAGACTGATAATAGTGGCATTAGCTAGCTTTGTGATTATCTAGGCTATGATGAGCCATAATTTAGCAATGGATAACGTCATACTGCAAACTGGAAAACATACATTTTCAATATAACAGGCCAAGAAGAGATTTAATTGTTATTCAAGCAATGTATGTGTCGTGACCAATTCAATGAGTGTTGCCAACAGGGACGGTGTAGGGTGCCCTCTGGTGGACAAACTATACAACTCCACGACTCACGACTAGGGCTGGGTACCGAGTTTGATACTTTTTAGGTACCGACCTAATTGCCTCGATACTATCGAGTATCGAAAAATGACTTCTTGTTCGATACCAGACTTCGATACCTAAGAGGTTAACTCGTTAAATTAGTAGTCAAACAAATACATATGAAATGCAGAATGACACAAAATCAAAAAAATATATATGTTCCTTTATGCACTGGCTAAGGAGCATAAGTCAAACTGAAAAAATAAAAAATAAAACCAAAGGTTTTCTGATGTAATCTTCTTGTTAAAATGGATTTCATGAATTTGGTATCGAAAAAAGTATCGTTCAGGAACCGGTATCGAAATCAATGTATCGGTATTGGTATCGAAATTTTTTAAACGATACCCAGCCCTACTCATAACATGGTTGAAGTGTGTTTCTTCCGTGTTATTTTATTTTTGAAATATTCATTTATCGGCCATTATAACTGCCGATACCGATAGTTTGGAAAATGCCTAATATTGGCCGATAATATCGGCCTGCCGATATATCGGTCTGGCTGTATTGGAAATTTGTGTTTCAAATGTGATACAGTAGTCTTTATAGGGCTAATATGCTGAGGCAACAAAAAGCCTTAGTATACTTCACTCTTTTCTTAAAAGTGTAGTTTAGTCTTTCAAAGTACAAGCTTCATATTCTTCATATTTCTGCTTTGATACCTTTCTGGTGCATTCTTCCCATAGACATCCATTCAAAATGCATAATTTACACATTTTACTGTACTTCAAATTGATGGATAAGTCGAAATAATGATGTGTGGTAAATGACAGCCTGTCACAGACGATTTTAAGTTTTGTTGAAAAGTCCGGAAAGTTGCAAAACATGTACCGTGTTTTCACCTTCAGGGTTGTTGTACTGTATCAGTCACGAGAAACCACATTCCACTTCAAAGTCAAAGCACAGTCACATACAAGGTGTTTTTGGGCAAGTTAGAGATTGATTGATGTTTTGATCATTTACTTGAACTAGTTTTTATACTGGTTTTCCTCTTGTTGTTGTGTTACTCAGGATCTCCAAAAAGGGCAAGACCGTCATCTTCTCAATTCACCAGCCACGCTACTCCATCTTCAGCCTGTTCGACCACCTCACCCTCATGAATAAAGGAGAAATCATCTACGCAGGCGCCGCCAACAAAGCCATTACCTACTTTGAGGACTTCGGTACTGACTTCCTGATGTTAATCCAAAAATTCAAAAGCAAATGAGCTGTGATTTGCTAATTACATGACTGCATGTGTACTATGATTCGCAAACTTGTGTCGTTGTGTCGTAGGCTACAAGTGTGAGCCGTTCAACAATCCGGCAGACTTCTTCCTGGATGTCATAAATGGAACTGTCCCTCCTCAAATTCACATCAATAAATCAGGTGCTGTTGTGGTTTTAAAAAAAGAAATTATTCAGCAAGGATTGGGCAGATTAAATTGATCCAATATGACAGTAAAGACTCTTATAATAATAGAAATAATATATTAATATAAATAAATGCTGTTCTTTTATACTTTTGTATGCAGATAACAATATGAAATGCTTCTTGAACACCAAATCAGTATATTAAAATGATTTGTGAATGATCACGTGACACTGAAGACCGGAGTAATGATGCTGAAAATTCATAGGAATAAATTACATTTAATATATATACATTAGGGCTGTCAAACGATTAATCGCAATCCAAAATAAAAGTTTGTGTTTACATAATATATGTGGGTGCACTGTGTATAATTATTTTGTATATATATATATATAAATACACACACATGCATGTATATTTAAGAAAAAATATTATTTACATATAAAATATTTATATATAATATAAATTATATATAAATCTATATACATTATATACATGAAAATATTTCTTAAATATATACACGCATGTGTGTGTATTTATATATATAAAATAATTATACACAGTGCACCCACAAATATTATGTAAACACAAACTTTTATTTAGGATGCGATAATTCGCGATTAATCGTTTGACAGCTCTAATATACATATATATTTAATTTTAATGATATTTCTCATGATATTACTGTTTTTACTGTATTTTTTTATCAAATAGTTAGCAGACTTGGTGAGCATAAAATACTTTTCAAAAACTGAATATTTATCCATTTCTGGTCATAATTTGGAGACTATATGAGCATATGAACCGTTGTGCCGTCCTGTTTATATTTATTACACAGTAAAATTGCCCAAAACTAGTCGTCTGTGGATGAGAATCCTAAACCAGGACTGGTGGGACGTTGTCCTGCTCCTCTTCACAGACACTGATCTGTGTCATATGACACTTATTTCAACTGGAGATAACTGACGCTATTTCAACGTCATGACACATGCGCAGTCCTTTCTGTTTCGGTTTTCAGTCTGATCAAGTGTTTACATATCCTCTCGATCGGATTAGAAAAGGAATAAAACATTCCTTTCAATTCGATCCAAATTTAATTCGGATCGAGCTAAATCAGATCAATTAAGGTGTTTACATGAAGGATGTTGATGGATTTTTTTGGTCTGACTGAGCCGTCAATCCGATTTGGTTGCATATAAACAAAGCCTATGTATGCTTTTCCCTGTGAGCTTTTTGTTTTTTGTTTTTTTTTTGCATTCTTTTTTTGCATTGTAAAATAAAACCTGTAGTTGTAGTTTTTGCCTTTTTTGTCAAATAATTTTGTCAGATGAATACCTTAACCAAGAACCAAAACCTTAACTAAAAATATAAAATGTTTTCCTCATATTTTGATGATTTATTTGAATTTGTATGGTCATTTAAAGGGATACTCCACTTTTTTTTTTTTTTTTTTGGAAATATGCTCATTTTACCACTCCCCCAGAGTTCAAATCCATTCAGCCGATTTTCTCATATTTAGAAGAATATCAGTAACCAGACAGTTTCTGGTCTCATTGACTTCCATTGTAGGAAAAAAAATATACTATGGAAGTCAATGAGACCAGAAACTGTCTGGTTACTGATAATCTTCTAAATATCCAAAAATTGGCTCAATACATTCGAAAACGGTAAAACCCAACTGTTTAACTCTGGGGGAGTGGTAAAATCAGCCTATTTCCAAAAAAAGTGGAGTATCCCTTTAAAACAAATATCCCCAATACTTTTGGCCACTACTGGTTGTAATTCTTGCTACTTCACATGGACATTTCTATGTTTTTGGTCATGGTAACTCTAAAATAGTAAAATTTTATTTTTTTTGACATTTCTGGACTATATGTGATCATCTAACTGTCTGTGTTTGGGGTGTTTATAGAAAAGTGCCGCAGCGGTGAAGAGACTGTGGAAAATGAGAACCCTCTGGCAGTAATTTACAGACAGTCCGCTCATTTCATCAAAGTGAAAGAACAACTCAGTCAGATTTCAGATGGGCTTGACCCTGAGCTCTCTAAAGGTGACCGGGTCGGTTACGCCACACCTTTCTATTACCAGGTATGTAGAAGCAACTGGTTAACTTTACCTATTTTGACTCAACCAAGAATAAAATCAATAGATGACCTTCCATCATTGATGAACTTTACACAGTTATTGAACTAAACTGAATCAAGTTGACAGTTTACTATTTTATTTCTAGAGTTTCTTTACAGCAGAATCATTATTTTACTGTTTATCACTGCAAAGCTGCTTTGTAACCATATGTATTGTATAAATTAGGGATGCACAATATATCGGCCACCATATCGGTATCGGCTGATATGTGATAACTTTTAACGTTATTGCTATCGGGCCGATAAGGAAATTTGGTATATTTAAGCCGATAAATAATGGATTATTTCCTTCAACCAAGACACTTCAGATGCGCACTGTTCGCCATGATGGGATTTGAATTCCTTGAAATATGATTGAGTCCTACTTTATATTAAGTGGCTGTAAGTACTATGTACTTACATTGAAATATATAATTTGATACAATGGACTTATTGTGTACACACATGTTTTTTCATTGTACTTGTATTTTAAAATTACCAGCAAGTAATTACAGCTGTAACTAATTTATGTAATTACATCTGTAGTTACAAAGCTGACCCATACTTATATTTAAACCCACCCCTAAACCTACCCATACCACCACACCTGTCCCTTACTCTACCCGTATCCCACCTCAATAGCAGCAAAAGTGATTTACAATACAGCATTAGCACAATAAGTACATTGTACTTATATTTCAATTTTAATTAAAGCCACTTAATATAAAGTGGGACCTGTGATTGAAATCACTTCAGCGCAAGTCTGTTTTATGGGCTACATAAAAAAATATAATGAGATCATTATAAATGTGTACCTGGGACACGGCTTTTAATAGTGATATTTTAATTTTTGTAAACAGGCTATCAAAATCGATACAAATTTGGAATTAGATTTATCGGGCAATATATCGGTTATTGGCTTTTAAATATAAAGAATGATCGTATCGGTCAAAATGTTCACATCAATGCTTATCTAGTACAAAACACTATAAAATTAAAGGTGATTGTAACTCTGTACCTTTGTAATTGGCATATGTCTATGTTGCAGCTCCTTTTAGTTAGTGGCCGCACTGTAAGAAACATCTTGAGGAATCCTCAGACGTCCTACGCTCAACTGTTCCTCAACATTTTCTTTGGGATTTTAGTGGGACTGATATACTACCAGATCCCACACACTTTACCAGAGGCTCTTCAGAACAGGTGAGTACCTGCCAACAGATGCATGGCTCAAAATTAATGTTCATTAGGTTCTAACTTAACTTTTTACCACCATTTTGAAAATTTGCATTCATGGTACATGAATTATGGATATATATTGCTTGTGTTAGCATTGGTGACTTTCAAAGAAAAACTTGCAGCCATCATTGCTTTGGAGAATAAATCATTGGAGAATATTGCACCTGAAAGAACCATTTACCGGATTATCCAGAACTTCAAGGAAGAGAGGTTTCACTGCAGTGAAGAAGGCTTTAGGACGTCCAAGAGTGTCCAGTAAGCACCAGGACCATCTCCTACTGAATCATGTCACCACCCGTGCAGTGCTAATATTGGCAACAGGTGGTTTTGAGTGCATCTGAACGCACACAGTGAGGTGAAGAATTTGGGCTGGTGTCAAGAAGAGCAGCCTGAGAAAACATCAAGGACAAACTGAAATTCTGCAGGAAGTACAAGCCAAGGATTGGACAGCAGAAGACTGGTGTGAAGTGATTTTCTCTGATGAAGCCCTCTTCAGGCTGTTTGGGACTTCTGGAAAGATCGATTGTCCAGAGAAGAAAAGGAGAAGCTACCATGAGTCTGGTGTCGGGCCAACAGTGAAGCTTCATGAGACCATCCATGTGTGGGGTTGATTTTCATCCATGGGAATGGCTCTCACAAAAAAAAGTAAAAAAAAAATATTGCCTGAATAAAGAATGGTATCAAAACATCCTGTAATACCAACTTCTACCACCCATCCAGGAGCAATTTGGCGATTCAGGAGCAATTCTGTATCAAATTTATAGACAAGACAAGTAGTTTGTTCAGGTATGGTTTTGTGGGGATTTGCAAACCTCCGCACATATATTCAAACGCACATATCACTATAGAAGCAATTCTTAATGCGCATGTGAACGCCATCAGCGTTTATCTCAGGTTCGCGTTTAAAGGGATACTCCACTTTTTTGGAAATAGGCTCATTTTACAACTCCCTAGTGATGTATGTCTCGAGACCGGTCTTGGTCTCGAGACCACTTTTACGTGGTCTCGGTCTTGTCACGGTCTTGACGGTCTTTGGTCTTGGTCTCGGACCTCTCGGTCTTGTCTAGGTCTCGCTGTCTCAGAGCGACACAATGGTCGGGGGATTTAGCAATACAATACAATATCCACGACGATATCCGCAACAGATTGAAGCGCGCGTCCGAGTGAAGACACGGTGTGCGCGAGCCACACGAGAAAACACTGATCGCAGCGGCAACGAGCACTTTGATCACTTGATTTAAAAAAACACATATCATGTACAGAATTGATGTACTAATATTTAGTAAAACACATATCAGTGACATGATAGGTTTTAACTTAATTCAGGAGATTTTGGGTAACTGCACAACTGATAGATGACTTTGAGCGGACAGCCAACGGTGTGTGTGAGTGTGTGTAACAATAGCGACAAACCAACCAACTTTCGGTTCCTGCACTTAAGCTTATAATTTTATTTTTAAAAATATTTGTAATTATGTATTTATATATTAAATATTATGTATTTAAAAGTTGCAGAATGGATTCATTTAGAGACCTCGAAATCGGCAGAAAAAGACCAATGCAATGCAAAACAAAATCTTACAAGTTATTGCTTAGCTTCAACAACACTAGTCTGTTTTTTGGTCTCGGTCTTGGTCTCGACTTGGTCTGTCTTGGTCTTGGTCTTATCTTGGTCTCGATACCCTCTGGTCTTGGTAGTGTCTTGGTCTCGGTTTAGGCGGTCTTGACTACAAGTCTACAACTCCCCCAGATTTGAACAGTCGAGTTTTACCGTTTTCGAATCCATTCAGCGGATTTTCTGATATTTAGAAGAATATCAGTAAACAGAAAGTTACTGGTCTCATTGACATCTATAGTATATTTTTTTTCCTACTATGGAAGTCTATGAGACCAGAAACTGTCTGGTTACTGATATTCTGAATATCCCTTTAAAGTCTGTTTAGAGACATTCGTATACATTTTTACCTTAGTTACTGTAAATCCGGCCTCTAGTTCATAAACGCTAGAGGAGAACTGGCCCTCGACTGAGCCTGGGTTCCCCCAAGGTTTTTTTTTTCTCCATTAGGTCACTTGATGGAGTTTTTCGGTTCCTTGCCACTGTTGCCGTTGGCTTGCTCAGATGGGGATATTCAGATTAATTAACCAATCAGTAATACACTTAATGAGCTTTATCAAACGTGGATGTTTTTCCTCTAAGAAATGAACATTGATACTGTGAAGCTGCTTTGATACAATCTATATTGTAAAAAGCGCTGTATAAACATACTTGACTTGACTTGATGATCCATGCATTTTCCAGCATGATGAGTTTCATGTCACAAGGTGAATTGTGATCATGAATTGGTTTGGAGATCATTTAAATATTTAATTCATGGTCCAGCAACTCCCTGGATCTTAAAGAACCCTTAGAGAACCTGTAGTCAATCCTCAAATGGTGGGTAAACAAGCCCACAAATGGTGATCAACTATGGACAAAATTGGTTCACGATCATTTAGGATTTGGCCCAGAAGGTGATTTCCAGCATGGCAGAGAGGTTGACAAATGTTTTTTGAATTTTATCTCTCTTCAGAACGGGAGCTTTCTTTTTTCTGGTCATCAACATGGTGTTTGGCAATCTGTCTGCGGTGGAGCTCTTCATCAGCGAGAGAGTGCTCTTCATGTGAGTCAACCTCTAAACATGAGCTTTCCAACCTGTTAGATGAAGACCATCTAACATGTTCCTCTCGCCTTCAGCCATGAGAACTCGAGTGGTTTCTACCGCACCTCTGTCTACTTCCTGTCTAAAGTGTTTGCTGACCTCATTCCAAACCGCATCCTCCCCGTCTTCATCTTTTCCGCCATCCCGTACTTCATGATGGGTGAGTAGTGGCACTGCCTTCTCTGAGACCTTCTCTGGCCAAATGTCACATGGATCCTTTTCCAAGAAGACAAACCCATAATGAATTGCAACAAAAATCCAAAATGGTAAATGTTACAAATGTATAGTATTGTATAAAATAGATAGTAAATGTTTTACTTGCATTATTAGCTTAGCAACATGCTATTGAAATCAGTTGTGACGAAAGAGTTGAAGCACATGTAGAGCATTTCAGATTTGACTAAAGGTACTAGGTTTTGTCCTCTTGTTACCATCAATTTTGACAAAAGAAAGTGGCTAAAATGAAAAAGTCCCAATTCCTTATTGTTATTGTGTCACAAATGATTAGCAATAGCATCTCTTAAAATAACACGTATGAACATAAATGGCCCTTTTTTATGAGTTCAGGTCTGAAGCCTGACGTGGAGGCGTTCTTCCTGTATTGTTTGACCATGAGCATGGTCAGTCTGTCAGCGGTGAGCTTGGCCTTCTTGGTCAGCGCCAGCGTGGGCTCCTTCGCCATGGCTAACATCCTAATCGCACTGCCGTATGTCATTATGATGGTGAGTTTGGTGGAACAGAATATATTTACTTAGGGGCAGGTTCACATAGATCATGATTTTCCATCCTTGTCCATTATACAGCACTAATTTTAAACGCTAGACCGGACATGATCAACTGTTGCACTAATTTTTTAGATCCCGTTACCTATTACATAATGTCATCCAAGATGTCCATGTCTTTCTTTCTTCAGTCGAAAAAAAATGAAGGTTTTTGATGAAAACATTCCAGGATTTTCTCCATATAATGGACTTCATTGGGAACCAAACGGTTCAAGGTCCAAATGAGAGTTTCAGTGCAGCTTCAAAGGGCTTTAAACGACACCAGACGATGAATAAGGGTCTTATCTAGGACCCTTTGAGTCATGACTCGAAAAAAGATTTGTTCATTTTGATGAACGAGTTTGAACAGGAGAGTCACGAACGCTCATCACAGAACAGAGCAAGACAAGCGCTTGTGCTTATAAAAACTTAAGTTTTTAATTTATTTTTTAAATGACCGATCGTTTCCTAGATAAGACCCTTATTCATCATCTGGTGTCATTTAAAGCCCTTTGAAGCTGCACTGAAACTCTCATTTGGACCTTGAACCGTTTGGTTCCCAATGAAGTCCATTATATGGAGAAAATCCTGGAATGTTTTCATCAAAAACCTTCATTTCTTTTCGACTGAAGAAAGAAAGACATGGACATCTCGGATGACATGGGGGTGAGTAAATTATCAGTAAAAGCTTTTTTTAAAAGTGAACTACTCCTTTAATTACAGAAATGTGTTCTGGGTGAAAAAATAGAGTCTTAAAAGGTTGCACTTTCCCATTGGTTTAGTTAGCTTTTTAAAGGGATAGTTCACTTTGAAATTAATTGTTGGGATGTTTTAGCTTACCTCAAGGCCATCCAAGATGTAGGTGTCTTTGTTTCTGCAGTAGTTTTAATTTTGATATTTTTAGGTCAAACCGTTCTTGTCTGTCAGTCATATAACGGAGGTCTATGGTCACCACCTCAAAGAGAATGCACAGAGAAGCCCAGATTAAACATGATTTAATGACTCGTAAATGTAAGTACACATTAATGGCCTAAGACACGAAACGAGCAGTTTGTGAGAAAACGAACAGTATTTATATCGTTTTTTACCTCTTGTAACCACCTCGTGTTAATTTGCCTAAATAAACTTAGAAAAAATGTGCCAGTTTCCAAATTAAAGTCTTCAAACGAGCCAGGTGTGAAAATGCTCTTAGATTCCAGATATAGGAAGTTAAATGTCAATTTTTTAGAGGAAGGTCGTGTCTAGGGTTTAATGTTTTGGGGTCATAGCTCTGTTTTTCCTGTCCTGCTTTCTCAGGTGTTTGGGGGTTTCCTGGTGAACCTGAATTCAATGCTGAGCTGGATGTCCTGGCTGAAATGGGCCAGTATTTTCCGATATGGCTACAATGTAAGACCATAAAACATTTGAGGCTGTATGTAAATTTGCAGTTCGACAGTAACCCACTCAAACTGTCTCTCTTCAGGCACTTGCCATCAATGAACTAAAAGATCAAGTCTTCACCAGTAACTACACCAGGTAGGACTCGCTCAAGCCCAACAGCGCCACCTAATGGAAATAAACAGTACAATCAAATCTGTTGACCCGAAGTGGCCACAAGAGGTCAGTGCCAGTCTTTAGATTTCAGCTGCACATCTAATTAACTCTCTCTCTTACTCTGACCGGCAGGATGACAGGAGACATGTACCTGGATCATCAAGAGATCGACCACAGCGCTTGGGGTTTTTGGCAGAACCAGGTCGCTCTGGCAGGCATTATGAGCACGTGTCTGATTCTGGCGTACGTGCAGCTTCGTCGGATCAATCGCTGGAAGTGATGGAATGACACTGGTTTATTCTGAACCCTGTAATCAGGAAATGATAGTTTTCAGCTTTTCAACCATAAAGACTGAAATATCAGCCTCACACAGTGTCCACTTAACTCACTACCTCATATCTTCTACCTCTGAAACTACCTGTGGCATGAAGTAGAAAATTGTATTTGTACATTTTTAATTTGTTGTGAACTGAATACAGATGTTGTGAACCCGAAAAGAATATTACTATTTTATTAATTTGTTATGAACTGAATACAGATGTTATGAACCTGAAAAGGATATTACTATTTTATGCCTTACATGTGCTTTTATTTGTTTGCCAATTTTTTAAAAGCCAAATTGTTTTGTTTTTATCAATTTGAAACAGGCTGCATCTATTGCCAAGGTTGATTAATTACTAAAACTATTAGCAAAAACCTTAGATACACTTTTGCGCCAACATGATTTACTTAAATACAGTATAGTTTTGAGAAACACTGCAAAATATTGAACATGAAGGGGGAACCTGATGTGATTTAAAGAATGTTGGGTTGTTAATTCATTTTTTTTCTTAGTCACAATGAAATGCAAGTTCATATTATTTCTTCAAGGCATAACTAAGCAAAGCGGCTTAAGTAAGAAAAAAAAAAGACAGGGACTTATAGGCTGCTTTTAACTCCACTTTTAGGAATACATTCACGGACATCCCTAAGCTCTTCCCCTCAGGGGGAATCCCAACGCCATTTTGAAGTGCATTCAGAGAAGTTTATTTTGACTGACCCTCGACCGAGGGATCAAGTGTACTTCAGGCAGATCCATAGACCACAGTGCAGCATCACAGCATATTGCCCTTAATTTACCCCCCAAACTAGTTCTTTTTACACTACCACAATAATATTTGTAACTACCTTAAGTTGAATATTCATACAGTTTATTGTATTGTTTTCGTTTGTTGATTTTTTATATTTAAATTGAACAGCTCAAGCATACAGACAGGCCTGTAGAAGGTTGCCTAAACAAATTTATAAAGAACGTATTTATATAAATCAGCTCCAACTCCAGGTTATCAAGTGCACAGCACAGTCCATTGAAACATTACTGGGTTCAGCCAGTAGTACAGGGTTCCTGCACACTTTTTAAAGTAAAATTTAAGGCTTTTTAAGACCTTTTTAAGACCTGAAGAAATCCAAATTAATACCATACATTAGGGGTGTGTGCAATATTGACAAAAATATATCTTGATATTTTCAACATTTTGTTGATAATTAGTTGATATTTTACTGATTGTGTTTTTGTGCTGGTGCCATGGCTGGTTTAGGCCTGTTGTTGACAGCAGACTCGCGGAGATATTTATATTTTTCATATTCTATGCAGTGGTCTATGGAAGCTTGTTTCCGCCACTGAATAAAAAAATAAAATAAATAATTGTGACTTTATATCCCGCAATTCTGACTTTTTTTCTCACAATTGCGAGTTTATATCTCGCAATTCTGACTTTATTTCTCAGAATTGCGAGATAAAAAGTCGCAATTGCGAGTTATAAAGTCAGAATTGCGAGAAATGAAGTCAGAATAGCGTGATATCACAATTCTGAGAAAAAAAGACAGAAGTGCGACTTTTTATCTCACAATTCTGACTTTTTTTCTCACAATTGCGAGTTTATATGTCACAATTCTGACATCTTTTCTCACAATTGTGAGATATAAACTCGCAATTGTGACTTATCAGGCCAATTCTAAGGGGAAAAAAGACTAGTTTAAATCTCACAATTCTGACATTATATCTCGCAATTCTTACTTTATATCACGCAATTGCGACTTTATATCTCGCAATTCTGACTTTATATCACGCAATTGCGACTTTATATCTCGCAATTCTGACTATATCTCGCAATTCTGACTTTATAACTCGCAATTCTGACTTTATATCTCGCAATTCTGACTTTATAACACGCAATTGCGACTTTATATCTCGCAATTCTGACTTTATAACTCACAATTCTGACTTTATAACTCGCAATTCTGACTTTACAAGTCGCAATTCTGACTTTATATCACGCAATTCTGACTTTATATCTCGCAATTCTGAGAAATAATGTCACAATTGTGAGAAGTAAACTCGCAATTGTGAGTGTCTTTTGAATTGTGATCTTTGCAGTGCAGAAGTGACGCAGAAGCAGCATTAGAAGTGGCATTAATATATACACTCCATTTACAGTTGCATAAATCAAGCTATAAGTTTTTTTTTAAATCAATATCAATATTTAAATGTGAAATGATTTCTAATTTTAACGTTTTACTTTTAATATAAAACTAAAACCGCCAGTAGGCGGTGGTAAATCTGTCTTAATAAGCGAGTTGAGGGAGTCATTCAACCGAAACGGGAAAGAAGCAAGTGATTGAATCGTTAAAATGACTCGTTCAAAACGCGGATTTCCTTCAAGAAATCATCGCTGTCTGTTTCATTGAGACTCTGCTACGGTTTCATTTTGAAATTTTAGTCGGTGAAATAAAGGGAAAACAAACAATACTGATAGCTAATGTTATGTCTAAAAACTAACTCACAATGTTTATGTTTAATTTAACTATTGTATAACATAAATATCACACTTGTGCAAGGGAAAACGGCACTCTTACTGATGTGATATTCTAATATATCAACATGATATAAATATAAGGCAAAAACTAATTTGGGGACATACCTATAAACCATAAATGCATGGCTATAACTGCACACATCACGCAGTGAAAACACGAGAGAAAAACTGCGATGTCAGCTCACACTCACAGAGCCTCGTCCATCGTTAAAACAATTAGAATATCATAATAGACAATACACATCGCACACTCATTCGCACATTAAGAATGAACTTACAACTGAACTGCCGCGAATGTGAAGCGTCACGTGAACAAGCAAATCCACAAAGATAGATAAAAAATAATACGTACGCAAAATTCGCAAATTAGATGGTTTTAATCTGGAAAACATTAAGATATGACTAAGTCGAAGTGACATCTAAAATTTAAGTCCTTTCATACGTAAAAATAAGACTTTATGAGACTTTTAATGTCCTTAAATTTTAAATATCTAATTTAAGACTTTTTAAGGACCCGCGGTACTAGGCACTCGTGCTATGTACATCTGAGTTAATGAGATGGTAGTTTGCGAGGGAAATGCAGCCTATCCATCTCAGTGGAATAAGATTTTGTGACTATTCATATTTTATCTTTGCCTGACTTCGTCATACTCATATTCTAATGAGAATATTATGAGTCTGAAATCACTCAATTGAAATTTAATTATGAGCCGTGTCGTAACCGAACCAGGACCAAAAAAAAACCTCTGCACTCAATTGGATAGTCGGTAGACCTACCAACCAATCAGAGCAACACATAAATCAACTCCTTTGCATAGCGCAGTTTTCAAATACAGAACGTTGCCTACTTTATTTATTTTAAAAGTTAAATAACGAGTGTTACTTCTTTTACTTACTTCTCCATGAGTGCCACCAAAGGAGAAACCACAACGACCACAGGCTTTTCATTACATCCCATCTTCTTAGCGACCGTCAGAGCCAGCTGATAAGTTACACTTTTCCCGAATCATGTAGGAAGGACGCCAAAAATATATTTCCGATCGACAAATGCCTTGATTGCAGTTCTCTGTTTGTTTATTAAAATGAATGCGCTGTCGATTTATTTTACAAAAGACGCGACAGCAGAATCTATACATCTCAATTCCCCAGCTGCACTCATCTTTGACAAGCGCTCTTTGACGACGTGAGGATTACGTTACTGAAGACCACCTGTCAATCATCGTATAAAGCCCGCCCTGGCAATTTGATTGGCCGGTGATTTCTGAACGGATTCCAGACAGAACTTCCCGTCCAAAAAATGTAGTGGGCGGAGTTCGGGCTGGCATCCAGGCTAATTTTATCTATCTATGTCTATGATCTATACACACACAAAAAAACTGGGCTTGATTTGGTTGTTCTGAAGGCATGTAAAAAAAAAAAAAAAAAAACTTTTTTACATTTACACTTCTAGTCTTCGGGGTCAATGACCCCACATTGAAATGAATGGGAAATGTGGAAAAAAACAAAAACAAATATATTTTCTTCATGTGTCAAAAAAATAAAATAAAAATAAATCCAGCATTAATATGAATTTTTTTTTACACAGAAATGAAAGCCTTATGGAAGCCCGTTTCCGCCACAGTTGAGTAAAAAAAATATATAATACTGTAAGTTATAATAATGAGAAACATAAGGCCTAGTACTAGAGCATAAACGCAATGTATCATAAAAAAAATAAATAAAAAAAAAATAAAAAATTTCGTATGCATGCTAATGGTGTAGTTTAGGAATTGTGTGGTATATGGATACAAAAGTACTTTATATCTCCAAAAACACAGCATTAATGAATAAATGAGAATTCATCTATTTTGATTTTTATATATGATTTTTAGTCATACAAATAATATATATTATTTGTATGACTAAAAATGTACATTTTTTGTACAATTACTCAATCAATTGTTGGGGTCATATAGGCCCCGAAGCCCAGAATTGTAAACAGGAAACGAAGACCATTTGAAGGTTAACACTGACAAAATCTGCAAACTTCAACCTCAAATGAAATAGAGCAATGGTAAATGACCACAACTTAAGAAATAGTTGGGTTTAAGCAGACTAAATTGGAAAAGTCATGCTTTCATTGGATGAATATATTACATTTTTTTATAAATTCAACAGAGGAACTGAATTCTATTTAACTTTGAAAGAAGAAAAGGCATTTAAAACCAAAGAAACCACAAAGAAGGGGTTTGAGGTTTATTTTATTTTTTGTAAAAACAAAGGCTCAGTCTGAACTGTGTGAAGCACGAGAATAAAATCTGACATTTAGGGAGCAGTGTCTGATCAATCAGTGAGGGATTAGTGGATCAAATGAAGAATGTCAACATCACTTGCACCATCAGCTCATTAATAACATACAAAATGACAAAGTTAGAGAATCAACTTATATTAGGACCAAAACATCACCCATTAAAAGGAAGTTTAAATCACTGGCCTTGCAGGCGTATTTGCCGTTAAACGTTAAAAAGTGAAGCAGGGATATTAGAGCATCCTAAATCATGTCATCTTTATTCTCAGGGGTCTCAGACCACCTCTTCCATTAAAGGCACAATCTATTTCCATTAAACTTAGATGCTATGTGCATATTTAAAGTAGGATTGTACAACTTGCACAAAAAAAACAAACAAAAAAAATTCCAGTTTCAGTGCAAGTATTTCTCATATACCTACACCTCCCTCCAAACCCCTGCCCCCTCAAAAGTGTACGCGTCCTTTCAGTAAAAGCTTTCTTCCCCTGAAACAAGGCTGTTAAATTAGATGTGACCGATCGATTTCAAAATGTCACTTATTAAAAAGAAAACCCAAGTATTGATTTCAAAACAGAAAAGCAGCGCTAAAGTAATTCTCCTTTAGTTTCCCAAGATTGCTCTGGAACATTCTCCTCATCCTTCAGTTCCATACGTGACGCCTGCAGTGATCCATGGCCTACACACACACACAACAGGCTGTGATGTACATGAAGCTTCGGTGTTTGTAAGACTACATTATATGCTCCAAACATGACTGGGCATCTTCTGAAGCCGCACAGGCAACACTTACGTTACAGCGGGCGGCGGTCTCCACGTTCTTACACCAGTATGCTGGTCCCCAGCTGCACTGCTCCATTCCCAGCAGCCTCTGCACTACCTCAGGACAAGCTCCCAGCTTCTGAAACCACCAACAACAACAAGAGCTTAGTCTAAGCTCATCATTTGATCACATGACTACAGCTTGAGAGCGCAGTGTAAATCTTACCATGCAGACAAAGTCAGGGTCGAGTGTCTGGAGCAGCAGCTGCACCAGCATAGGCTCGTACTGCTCAACGAGCTGGTTACACTGCAGAGAGGAGAGCGGTCACACACACCGTAGGGATATTTTCACACCAGTACATATACGTACTTGCCATAACAAGAAAAAAAATCCATTTGAATGAGCGCTCGCTTTTCACTATTGAATTTGCAAATCAGCAGTTTAGGCGTATAATGACGCTCAGGATCTTTCCAGTCATCTCTCCTAACAGAAGTGAAATCTGACTCCTGCTGTGACTCTGAGCAGACGCTTTCAGTTTAAGTGTAGTGTCCGTTGTAACTGAACTAAATGGATTTAATTTCTATTAAAAAATAGCTAATGACAGTTGGGGCTTTGTAATGCAATCAGTGTACGGCCAAACTGTGTTTTAGGGTTGTGGTAGTCGGAGTTACACTGATCTATAATGGCGGATTCGCAAAGCGGTTCAACTCAATCCACTAACAAGTACAAGCTTTAGCAAATCAGATGTGACGAGTGAATGTTAGACCGCATGTTTAGAGCCCTGTGATTTATGTAATGTGGAAAGCATGGACAGAATCAGATTTGATCATTTACATTAAATCATAAATCCAGAAATTAAAAACAATTTATGCCAATTGTAAAGGGGCCTATTATAGTAAACATTAATTTTAATTTTTTTTTTATTTTTTTTAATTGAATTTTCATATAGTACAAAAATAACAAAACATCAACTACGCCCAATAATAATAATAAAATAAAAACTTTATTTTAGAATTTTTTTTTTTAAATTTTTATATATAACAGGACCGTACCATAATAAGGCAGATTTGTGTAATAAAATTAAATAAATAGCAACAACAGTAAACATCAATATTAAATTGTTATTATTAATAACATAATTGTTAATAATAATCCAAAGCATGTCTAATCAACTGAATTCATGGACTTTATTATTAATTTATTTATTTTTTTATTAAACTTAAAATGGAAATCCACAAATACAACAGCTCAGCTGCTGACTAATTAACTAATCTGAGTCAATCATTTGTTCTTCTCTTGAAAGTACTGCAAGTGAAGTATGGATGTAAGAAGCATGAAAGGTTTGATGCACCTCATCTCTGACTGCCTCGGGCAGGAAGTTGCAGACCTTCATCACGGCCTCCTCAATTTCTTCCTGAGTGGCGTTCTGCTCCAGGATCCCGTCCACATAACGCACTGCCATCTTACAAACGTCACAGTAACCACCTGCCTCAAACTGTTCCTTCTCCATTACAGCTGCGAGACCGGTAAAAGAAGAAATAGATAGACAATAAATGTAAACACCCTGCAAACAGAGAAACAAAATGGAGCATTATGCTGAAAACAAACGCATCACTTACGGACATGGCTGACCCCACTGCAGAGCCCGAGTATAGAGCAGAGAGTTTTGGGATCCGCCTCCTGAACAAGCAGCTCAATGATGGCCTGCCCGTAGGTCTCGATAAGGTCCTTGCACTGAGCCTCGATTGAGGAGGGCAAAATATCGCAGACTTTCTCCACAGCCTGCACGATCTGTGCCTAAAAATTCACAAGCGTCAGCTTCAACAGGGGAATGTTGTTTATTTGTATCACAGATTTAAAGCAACTGTCGTAATTGCTCAACCAAAAACAATTTATTTCACCCTCATGTCGTTCTAAACTAAGACTTTCATCTTCAAAACACGAATGAAGATATTTTTAAAATGAAACTTGAGATTTCAGTCCCTCCATTGAAAGTTTTAAACTTATCAGCTGCAAAAATATGTCAATACATACGTAATATGTATCAAGTATTTAATCCAACTAATTTAGGTTTCTATTCACATTGTTCGACACACAGATGATATTTAACAGAAGCACAACTGATGTAAAAAAACAAACAAAAATTATTAAAAAAATATATACATTGAATATTTTATATACACACACACACATTATATATATATATATATATATGACACACACATTATATATATATATATATATAAAAAATTAAAAAAAAAATCTATGTATATTTTTTTATCATTTTTGTTTGTTTGGTTTTTTTTTGCATCAGTTGTGCTTCGGTTAAATATGATGTACACACGTTTCGATGCCCAGAGTCAAAAGTTTGATTCTGAAGACGACGTATGGATGTTAAAATGTTAGTCATTTTATTAATAAAATAATTATTTATAACGTTCTGTGCTCCGGTTCTGCTCCTTGGTCTCAAGCTAGACCTTAGGTTGTTCGATTTGATTGTGATATATATTTTTGGGTAGACTTTCAATGAGGGACAAGTCCGGGGGGCTGCATCATATTAATTTTTCACCATTAGTTTGTTCCAACGCTTGGTTGGAAGTACCATGAAGTCTTATACCAGCGTTCGACACCGTACTCCACAGCTAACCTGTTTGGAGGCAGGTTTTGATCTGGGTAAGAGGTCAAACCAAAATTGGGCCAATCACTGTCAGCAAAATTAACATTCCCTGCAATAATTTACTGCAACTGATAGCACACTTTCTTGTGCACACACTTCTTAGTTAACCATGAGCTCAGGATCAATACTAGAGTTAACAAAGATGATGAACAGCATCTGTGACAAAGCCTGATGTTACAGTTGTGACAGCCAAATCAACCCAGAGCTTCACGGTACAGGCCCCAATTGTTTTGAAGATAAACGAAATCAAATTAAAACACAATTTTCTCATACTGGTTTTTGTTAGTCTCCAACTGCAAATGCGTTAGAAATGCATTTTCCAGAACAGTTTGTGTTAGCCATTGTTTTGTTTATGATGTTCAGAGGCTATGTTGTTGACAACCACTGATCTATATAGAATGTCATTATATAGATCATTGTTGACAACCACGTCATACAGGGAGTAAAGGTATCCGACGTCGGTTCGTTCGTTATCAAGTTAGGCTGTTTTCACACATATTTCTAAACAGGTCTCCCTTGCAAAATAGGTTCTAACCCCAGGGGCTTCTCTTGGTTAAAGGGTATAATATAATAAATGATTAGTAGCCTAAAAACTTCCTTCTAGTTGTCATGGATACGCAACGCTCCACTCTGTAAAGTGACTGCTTGGGTGCGGTGACAAAAAGCAGATGTGAAACATTGTTTACTTTTCACAATGCAGCAGCGCAATCTCAGTGTTTCGCTTGCATAATTTCATACCATTCTACTTATACCCTGTTATTTGTTGTAGCATCGAAATGTTTTTTTCAACTCGGATAATAACGGATTGTCATTGTTGGCTTCATACCTCAGATGTCTGACCCTCAATCATGCCCTCAATTTCCTTCATCACAAACTCACAGAGAGCACACTGAGGGGAGTCCCGCACTCGTACCAGATTCTGTCAAAACAAATGAACGCACATCAAGAAAACATCCTGCAGTTTTACACAGCTTCCCCACTTGAACATTTATTGCCAACAACTTGTCAGTTAATTTTCATTAACAAGAAAGTATGAAACATCCCCACATATGTCAGAATTTGTTTTCTTCAATTTTGATAATGCAGACGCTTTGTACCTTAGCAGGCTTGGTTAGGGCAGGCATTTCAATTTTGGTTGCAGGAAACATCTTGACAGCAGAGATGGATTTGGCAGGCATCAGCTTCTCCATGCGCACAGAGGACTTCTTAATGGGGCAGAAGCCAGCACGAGCGCAGATATCCTTGGGTTGCTGGAGGAACGGTAGATACACATTCATTGAGAATTACACGTCACCTTGTTGGGTCAATATGAACAAAATCTCAGGCATGCACTGACCGATATCATGCTTTTACAACAGCAGGATGGCATCATGCAGCATCCATTGGAGCACATTTCTGACTGATTACGCATGATCCTGCTCTACTTCATGCCCACATCACCCTACCAGCCTGAGGACTACCACGTATGGATGTGCACAAGTGTGATCTGATGAACTTGTTCATCCAACTCATGTGGTTAAGTGAATAATGGTTAATCGGTTTTCTAATATACTTTTAGTAATTGGACACAAACGCAACTTAATGGCCTTTCCCAACACCCACAGTTGTGGTCTTGTGCACGTACTGTTGTGTGCATGTCATCTCAAGTGGCTAAGACTGTCCCATGTCTAATAAAACTCAACTCTATGCCACTAACACCACACTATATCTAATATCACTGTTGGGTGCATCATGTTTAACCCTGTAAGACCCGTGGTTGTAATATTACAACATCACTTTTAGCTCTTCAAAAAACAGATCTGCAAATTATTTTTTTTCCAAAGACCACATTTACATAGTCAATGGGTCCTAATGTTTAGTCTTGCAATGTCATTGGATAGTAAATGTGTATGTAGGTCTTGCCATAATGTCATGAACTCATGCAACCTGCAAACTTTACTGGAAGCGCATCTCCTTGTTCCATTGGACTGGATATTTCAACATTGAAGTAAGTAAAACCCCAGAAATATTTTTTTTGTCATTGTTAGAATGTCTAGTTCATGTAAATACTTGGTTATTGTGGAATGCATGCATCAAATTAGATTTGTAGCTTGTTATGTCTTTGTTGTAATTTTACAACGTTGGGATAGAATGGTAGTCAAAATAGCATGTGCACCTTGCACATTACATGGAGGCATTGCACTTCTCAAATGTTCATATACAGGAGAAATACTTAAAGAAATATAATGTATTTGATTATTCACAATATCTAAATGTGTTATTTGTTATAATTTCCAGTTCAGATCAGATTTGAATCATTTTAAATGGATAAATTATTTATGGTTGGAGTTTCCTGTCAGTACCAGTACTTGAAATTTTTTCTGTATGTTAGCAGTTTTTTATAAAGGCTTTGTTTGTTTGCCCAAATATCTGTTTGTAGCAAGGCAGACCGTGTTTGTAGACTGCTGTGGAGGATGGTTATTCAAGGTGTGGATGTCCAGACATAGGGGGTTGCGTGGTCCATTGTTCAG
Source organism: Cyprinella venusta (assembly GCA_038021265.1). Taxonomy (NCBI): domain Eukaryota; kingdom Metazoa; phylum Chordata; class Actinopteri; order Cypriniformes; family Leuciscidae; genus Cyprinella; species Cyprinella venusta. The sequence goes on from CM075869.1 coordinate 6,798,957, forward strand.
GGACAGGTGTTAATGTTCTGGAATGTGGGGATGTAAGAGGTCTGGGGGTTTGTATATTCCTTTTAGAATTGTGTGACTTCAGTAGGGCTGGGACGGTATAGATTTTTTAACCGGGGTTGAAAAGCAAGAAATAGCCCATCCGAGCATCTCTAATACGAAAGGAATATTATTATGTCATCGGCTTCCCAACTCGCGAAAGGTCGGATCTGCTCCATCTTTTGATAAGTTTTGGTTAGACAACCTTGAATCTATGTAAGACACAATGTCATTAGACATAATTCATGTCATTAGAATCAATGAATCTATGTCATTAGACACAACGTGCACACATGGGCAGGCCAATGTTTTTTTGAGGTGATGACGTGACGAGCTCAGACCCGCGGTAGGCGTCATGTGACCACGGTATTGCGGTAACTGTCCCAGCCCTAGACTTCAGTGGAATGTATCACATAAATAGGATTAATTTCATTAAAATGATTTATACTTGAACATACTCTAACTCTTACAACTATTATCTTCATTTCAGAAAGGACGCTGCAGACACTGCAAAAAGGGATATTCGAATACGCTCTGCAAGAAGTGCAATCTCCGTCTCTGCTTTTCAGAGGAAAGGAACTGCTTTTAGGACTATCATTGCAAGTGAACACTGGACACTGTTTATTTTACAGATTTCAATCTGTTTTGTATTTAATATTTATATTTTATGTTTATTTTTAATAAATTCTAATTAATAAAAATATGACTATTGGGTGATTATTATTATTATTCATATTATTTACTGTTATGGTGCTATGTAAGCAAGCCACACTTCAAATAAGCCCTTAGTTGTTCTGTATATTTGTTCTGACAGTCTGAGTGCAAAAGCTGAAATTCTGCTCCCCCATAGGCCCAACGTTGCAATATTACAACATTTCCTTAAAAACTTACTAAAACATATATTTTTTAAAAATCCTTCATTATTTGCATCAGAGACCTCCTACAACAACATCTGATAGGTGAAAACATTTTTTTTCCCTTTTTTTCTATATTTGGGTCTTACAGGGTTAAAGGGATACTCCACTTTTTTTGGAAAAAGGGTCATTTTACAACTCCCCCAGAGTTAAACAGTTGAGTTTTACCGTTTTCGAATCCATTCAGACGATTTTCTGATATTTAGAAGAAAATCGGTAACCAGACAGTTTCTGGTCTCATTGACTTCCATAGTAGGAAAAAAATATACTATGGAAGTCAATGAGACCAGAAACTATCTGGTTACTGATATTCTTTTAATTATCAGAAAATCGTCTGAATACATTCGAAAATGGCAAAACTCAACTTTTTAACTCTGGGGGCCAGTTGTTCAAAACATTTAATCTGGATCAAAATGATCCGGATTTGGAAATCCCATTTTTTCCTATCCAGGATCAGGTAATCTGTCTTACTTTTATGCGGGTTTTTCAAAGCAACATTGGACTGGATCACCCTGATCCAGAAGCACAGTTTTCAAGATTACCAAATCTGGATTACCAGTGCTCTAAATGGGACAATATATCGCAATGTGGGCTACCAGCTATGTAAAGAACAGGGAGAAGAGCCAACATGGGGTCACTGTAAGTGTTTCTTATTTTGAGACAAAGCACAAATGGGGACAAGATATTTATTTTATTTTTACTTTATTATACTGAATAGTTTAATTGTTAGCCTATGTCTACTTTATCACTGTTACAACGGTTACACAAGTCAAGTGCAAAATATAAATAAAAGTATATACACTAAATGATACAAATGTATTATATTGAATGTCTTTATTGTCATTGTACTTTACAATACAATGAAATTAGGGGCCCTCTCCACTGGGTGTGTACAATAAATAATCCTTAGAGTACAAATAAGAATATATATATATATATATATATATAGAATAAAAACAGTCTAAAAATTAATTAAAACAGTTATCTTAGTGCAAAGAGTGGCAGTGGTAACTGGGTTTATCCAACCATTTTTTATAGAAACTATTGCATTTGGAAAGGAGTTATTTTTAAATCTGGTATTTTTTAAATCTAAATTTTAAAGTGTTATATGACCAATTTTAAAGTTTTACTACATTTTCTTCCTGAAATCCACCTTGAAATCCTACCCCCTGCCGGGATCAGGATAATCCTGTTTTTTTGGATCAAAGTTATCCAAATCCCACTGACAAGTTTTGAACAACACAAACTGAAGGTTTGATCCAGATTAAAACTAGGATTGGATTCCCTGATCTAATCTGATTTCAAATTCATTCTTTCCCTTTTGAAAAACCCATTTTCAAGATTTGATCCAAGCCGATAACCATAATCCACTCAGCTTACCTTTGAACAACTGGCCCTGGGGGAGTGATAAAATGAGCCTATTTCCAAAAAAAGTGGAGTATCCCTTTAAGAACTCGCATGACCTGATATTGTGAGATTGAGGAAAACTTTGCAATTAGATATTACATTTAATTTGGTAGTAAACCTCAAGTTTTGCACGTTATTGGTGCAAAGATGAGTATGCATTTAAAATGGTTGCAATGGGTTTGTTAAATTAAAAGCACCACAATTAATAAACTGTTGCCCATTACCTATTGATGACTGCTCAGATATTTAAAGTATTAAATCAAAATGTGTAAATATAGTGATCAAGTAAAGTGAACACCGACCAAATACCAGAAATACATCATGCAAAGAGAGGTGTAAATATTGCAAGTGTGGGTATTGGGACAGGCCCCAAAACAAGATTTTCAGACCGATTCGGTCACTGGGAGTCAATGCAAGACCAATTCAAACACATAAATTGACCCAGCGTCCAAATGTGCAGACTATCCATCCTAGAATTTATGGTCAAACGATCAGTCGTTAACAATTTGTACCATTTCTGGCAGTTTTTTTAAGTGTGGATCTGTGCATACTCTGATATTGCCCACAACCCATTGTGCCTTGGAGGAGAAGGATTAAGTTCAGAACTACAAACACAAATAAAGTGTTAAACTGCAAACATGGTGGATGTGCACGACCAATGTTTAAGAAAATGTTAGTCGCATCCATCATTCTGGTGAAGAATGAAGACAGAGCCTTTATGAAATTAATAATGTTGTTAAATAGAACCAGTTACTGAATAAGAACCAGTACATAGTTCCCAACCCTACTCACAGATAGCGTTTTATGGGTGACAAATGTTATGATAAATGGAAGATCACTCTGGCACTACATCTACAATCAAATCCTGAAGGTTAGGGCTATTTTAAGAGCGTGTGAGTGGCTATTCTACACAACACAGATTAGCAATGGTCGCTTGGATTAGAAAACAGCACAGGTGATTAGCCACAGGACAGATTAAAAGACTAGCAGCTCAGAGAAACCTACCTGCTCCTGAAGACCAGAGCAAACAAAACCACAAGTAGAAGAAAAAAAATAAGGTGGGAGTAAAGAATGGGGGGGAAAAAAGACAAGTGATTAGAGATGTGGATTAAGCTGGCAGACAAGAAGAGTCTTAACAGGAAAAGGGAACAGAAGCAGCTTTGTTCATTTCCAACAAGCTTTACAAATGAAAGCGGTCATATTTTAATAGTGTTTTCCCGCTGCGGTCCACTTACAAACGCTAGTCATTTATGCAGCCGTCAAAATTCATTTTCACGACCATTTTCCAACCTCTCTGTGACCAGGATCCTTTTTGCCACTTGTGCCTCTAATAGAAACATCCTTTTTGCCTTGTAGACTAAATCCCAACAGTTTCGATCCCCCCAGTATCAGTCTAGTCGCAAATTCTGCATTATCCCGTGACAATATAATAATAGTCATCAATTTCGGCCAAGTTTCTACCAAATGTCGCATGCACTTTAATGGAAACTTGTTGCAAACGTTACCCATTTCAGCAGCTAATGTTGTTTAAATGCATTTACGAACAATGAGCAATACATTTGTAAGAGTATATTTATTAACCTTTGACCATTAGTTAATAAATAACTTAATAGATCAGGTTAGCCTACATCCAAATATGATGTAAATCAAAAGTTGTATATGCTAATGTGTTTGTAAATGAGGAAGTCAACATCAACTATGATTACCAATGCTTTAAGGGTTAACAAGAACTAACAATGAAAACCTCTAAAGACCTAGAATGTTTTGGGACACCTGACTCGCCTATACTTAGTTTTTCGAACCCATTATAGCAGTCATATACCACCATATCATTTTAAACAGGAGAACTTTCAATCTAGTTTATTTAAATTCCCAATTTTACATTTATTTTGTCTGGGAATAGATATAGTTAAGATAAATGGCAGAAAATGCATTTTTTTTTTACTCTACTCAAACAGAGCCTCCTAAAATCTGGATTTTGCCTTTAGAAAGTTATACTAGTAGACAATTTAATCTGGAAATCTAGAATATCCGTGTAACAATCCCTTAACAACTTATAGCCATTTATTACAACATTACTATAGGTGTTTCAATGAAGAAGTCTTAATTTACCGACATGCGTGTCCAAAAAGTGAATGTAAAGGTGTCAGAATTATTATAATATAACAATGATTCTAATAGAACACTGAAGCAAAGTGTCATATAAAAACTGAAAATGAACAAACTAGTGCTGTCAAACGATTAAAATATTTAATCGCATTAATGTCATAGTTAACTCGCGATTAATCGCACATTTTTATCTATTGTAAATGTCTCTTGATTTCTTTTTGTTACATTATTTTTTTCTCATTTTAATGCTCTTATCAATATGGAAAAATTCTTATTGAAAATAACATTGGAATAGTGTTCAATTTCACACTAACATATATAAATAATCTCTCACACAATGTAACACTGTCTATCAATAAAAGGGTGAAAGAAATACTGACGAGGTCCTAATATTGGCGAGGGGGCGGAGAATTCGCATCATCTGTGTGTGTGTGTGTGTGTTTGCTTGGCCATAACTGGACGTGCTGCGATGATGATAGCTCAGTTCACAACGACAAAACACAGATCAATTGGTTTTGTCAATGGGACAATATGGCAACTTTTTAAAAGTAAACTTTCCATTCAGAATCTTAGGGCATCCATTTCGGCGTCTCGCGTTCGTCATCCAGGACAAAACGTTACTATTTGGCCGGCTCGCAAGCCGAAACGAGTGGGTGCGGCACAAAACGTCCTCGCTCTGCGCTCTGAAAACATACATTTCAATGGCTTGCGCCGCGCGAGGACGTTTTGCTGCTTCTTTGACCAAAGCGCAAGTGGATCTAGACCGTAAACAAAACAACAGGCACGCCGCAAACACACGTTTCGGCTTGCGAGCCGGCTTTGAGTGGATGACGAGCGCGAGACACCGAAATGGATCAGGACGCATGCCGTGTCCTGTTGCAAAAGCATGTGAAAAAACTACAAAGTCTGCTAGGACAAAAAGAACGTTAATCGCGCGATAAAAAAATAACGCCGTTAAAAGGGGTTTGCGTTAACGCCGTTAATAACGTGTTAAACTGACAGCCCTAGAACAAACACAGTGCAGCGAGTAGTGTAAACAATTGTGAAAACTGTCAAGTATTGATTAGCACTGATTCAATCAACCAATGTCAGGCTGAGAATCTCCTCTTTACAAGACTTTTTAAAGCATACAGATTGGATTAGCGATTAAATATTTAACAAGAGTTTTAGCGACGGGCAGCCGTCTCAGTTTTTAAGGGTGAATTAATATAGTTAACTAAATTTTAACAAATGGAACCCTATTGTAAAGTGTTACCCTGTAATGTTTATTGCGGTCACCTGCAAGAGATCTACAAAAAGAGTTTAATTTTTAAACTAATCCAACTAGCAATAATTGCTCTTTCACTGGGGAGAAAGTTCAGGAAATCATATAGAACACTGTGTAAGTAAATTCAATTGATTCCTCATATGACCCCTTTACAACTCACTGCAGTGTGCCACAAGTGGAACTCAAGTTCAATTTTGGTAGTGCAGAATGGAAGAATGAAACTACTGAAATGCGAACACAAATGAGGACATTTCATGCAAAATGGTAAATGACTTACCATAGACATGAGCTGTTGAAAGACCAGTGGGCCGTACTGGCCGATGTACTCTTTGCACTGTTGAAAAAAAAAAAAAAGTTAGCAAGATATGTACCAGACATGCAATGCACAAAGCATGGCAGCTTTACATTGAGCACATTAACTCAATGCTCATGTTCTCACCATGTCAGAGATGCCAGGTCCCAGAAGCTCACACTGGCTCTCCACTTGTGCGATCAGAGCGTTGATAAATGAGGCGTTGGCTTTGGCCTCCTCCTGAGTGTCAGTGAGGAACGTAACGCAGTCATTGCACACGGCATCTCCACTCATCTGCACACCGAAGAGAAAAAAAAGCCAGTTAGGGAACATGGAGGATGACAAATTCATGGAAACACACCACAATATATCAAGTTCAACATTTAGAATCCCTATAGCTTTTTAAACCATTAAAACACACACGTGTGTGATAGCTTCACCTGTTTTGCGCTCTCCTTGACTTTCTCTTGGGGGTAGAGCAGCTGAGGGATATTGAGCAGGAAGGGGTTGAGATCATTCTGGTTCAGGTCCACTTGAGGGATCTCGTTGGAGATGAGTTGAGCTTTAGCCAGACCTGCCTGCTGGGACAAACACAGGCCCATAGCAGCGCACACCACACCGGGGTCACTCTGCAAGATGAAGGATAACAGAAGCATTGTAAAACAAACACTCAAATAGGATCTGCAGCTGAACACACTGACCCCCTTCAGTTCTTTAAAGAGGATTGTGACTGATGCTCTGAATGACAGGTGAAGCTCAACAGGAAGTAAGAGACAATTACACAAAGGCTGCTTTGGCCTAGTGCTGCTAAGATAGTTGGCTATTTAAAAGTCTAGTCACACTAAAGCTTTTAGTTAGATTTAGAACTTGCGTTTAGTATCACTTTTATTGCAGTTAATGAGAACAATGATTCCATCTAGAGAACAATAGAGAAGAGCAACTTCTCTTTTTGGTTTAGTAAAAGCCACAAACAACTTTCTTGTGAAGTAGTTATGATTAGAATTACTCTATTGGTGCACTCAAAGGTCTGTTGTAATAGTCAAAATGAGATACTACCATGGATGAAATTATCAGCCATTTAATTATCGGCATGTGCGAAGCTATTTGTATAGTCACTTAAAAGATGCTGCTACACATCGACATGGAAACTTTAATTTTTTTTGCACATTAAATGTTTAGCTTTTTATTTTTAGAAAGGCTATGTTTCTTACATTCATGTTAGGGGTACATATTACAATTATATAGTTTTGAAAAGTGCATATCTGATAAGATGACCTCAGATTATACATGTGATCGAAGCATTTGTGTAAGAAAAATATCTAATCTCCATATCTAAAACTTTATAAAGTAAAATAACTAGCTTTCGGCCAAATGAACAAACGGATTCCACTTGTGTTAAGCGCAACTTACGAGTAATGCAATACAGCTGATTTTACACTACACCTGACATCACAAGATGACCTTTAGGTGTAATTAGACAGCAAAATGTCATCTGAACAAGTAACATCCACTTTTGTTATGGTTCTGACATTGCAGTAAATCATGCTAATTAAATCTAAAAATAAATAAATACAAATAAAAAAGCTCAGATCAAGGAAAACCGTGCAAATTATACTTTGTTCTCAAATTGTTAATGTTAACAACGTAAGCAAGGATTGCGTGACTACATGTAATGTCCTTCCGACATTATCCTTGTTTTCGCATAGGTCCGGAGTCAGTCTCTTTTTTTTTTCTGTAACCACTCTGAAGTCTGAACGAAGTCTTTTGCATTTTACAGCGGGAGAATCTGTAGTCACTAGTGATTATCGTTTGAACCTTTCTGGATCCGCCATCAAATTGATAGGTTTAATTACTGTATATCAAGAGCTGTGAGAAAAGGCTATACATCTCCACCTCCAACATCCTCACACACAATATAGTCTACTAGCCGAGACTCCTTTATGTGTACCGATGTGACGTAATGACGCAAAGACATGCTCGAATTTCCCCCGGAAATCCACTAGTACCATTGGAGTTGAAAACATTACAAGCTTAGCGCTTTGAAGCGAGCTAAGGCAAGCAGAGTGTTTTAAACACTGGCTGGTTAAGTATCTTAAATATGAATTTTGAATAATTTTTAACTCCAAAAAAGCTACGGACTGCAGGTTTAACACTTTAAAAATGCATGACTTTGCTTCAGAAAGCCTTTATTAGCCCCCTAAAGCCATGTGAAACACTGATGGATAGATGCACTTTTATGGACTTCAAAACTGGCAATTCACTGCCATTATAAAGCTTGGGAGAGCCAGGGCATTTTTTATACAAGTCCGATTGTATTTGCCTGACAGAATAAATGTCATACACACCTAGGATAACTTAAGGGCGAGTAAATGAATATTGGCTAATTTTCATTTTTGGTCATAATGCAAAGCAGTAGTTGATAGAAAGATAGATACACACATACACTTTTTTTTAAAACGTGTAAATGTAAACGGTCCATAAACTAATAATAAACAAGCATTAGGCCTACATTATAAAAAAAGCCATTGAACATAACATTTAAAATATAGGCTACCAACATTGTTGTTACTAAAAGTCAAACCAAAAATTAAAATTCTGTCAGTCTTTACACCCTCATGTTGTTCCAACCCTGTAAGACCTTCGTTCATCTTCAGAACACAAATTAAGATATTTAAGATCGCTCCTGCATACTAGTCCATAGGCTTCTTGAGGAATTGAAACTTGCCGGCCTCAAAAAGTTATTAAAGACATCATTAAAATAGTCCAAGTGGCTCAATCTTAAGTTTATCAAACAACGAGAACACTTTTAGTGCACAAAAAACAAAAATAACGACTTTTCAACTATTCATTTACTTCTCTCTCTGCCTCGAGTCAGGTTACTAGTTTAACGCTGCCTTCACACTGGCAGATGAAATCAGCTCCGTAATACGCAATACGTTCCCAACGGACGTTGTACTACACAGTGAAAAACGTCGGACGCGGGTAGAACAAAAATGGCGGAGAGATTAAAGTTTTATTCTGACAGTTTTGTATGATCTCTCTGATGAGAGGGTTATGCTGCGTGAGGAAAGTTGCTGAGGACGTTGACATGTCAGGTCGGCTAAAACTGTGATATAGTGGTCAATAGTTTAATATCTACCTTCAATTTAATTGTATTAACTGCCCTTATAAACATTAGAAAGTCATGAAAATAAAAAAATGACATGACAACTTAACGTTATAAAATCGTTATTTATTTTATTAAAAGTTAATAATTCGGGTTTGTTTATCAGTACCATAGCAACGCTCAACTTCCGCTGGAATTGTCGGATAGGAACCGTCCGTAGCTTTTCGCAAGAGTTCAAATTTTTGAACCCATGCGGATGACAAGGACACGATTTTCTTCGCACCGCGCTCGGTCGGACCCGTTTCGGACCCTTTCGCATGCGGTCTGCGAATCTCCATAGGAAATGAATGACTTCCGGTCGTTTCGCAGCCGCATCGGAGCTGATTTCAACTGCCAGTGTGAAGGCAGCGTAATAACGTAAGCTTCTGTTATTGTACGTCACTAGCATCGCATCACACACATGACCAGCGTCGGCCAATAGTGAGCCTACGTGTGACGTAGCTCTACGCTATCACACTACGTTAACTGACTACAGGCCCATAGAGAAGGAAGTGAATAGTTGAAATAAAGTCGTTAATTTTGTTGGTTTTTTGCGCACAAAAAGTATTCTCGATTGAGCCACTGAAGTCACTTGGACTATTTTAACGATGTCTTTAATTACTTTTCGATGCCAGCAAGTTTCATTTCCTCAAGAAGCCTATATGGACTAGTATGCAGGAGTGATTCAGCTCTCAGATTTCATCAAAAATATCTTAATTTGTGTTCCGAAGATGAACAAAGGTCTTACGGGGTTGGAACAATATGAGGGTGAGTAAATACTGACAGAATTTTAATTTTTCGGTGAACTAACCCTTTAATGTTGAGATTAAAAGTAAAATGACTACAATCCAAGAACAAGTTAACTATAAATAAAATAGTTCTAATAGTATTTTATTTTTTTTAAATAACTACATATCAAATATTCTACAATTTATGCACACCCCAATCAATTCCAGTCTCTGGTATTTTGTTCTGTCTCTTGAGTTTCACTTTCTTCTACCATGAACCAAAGTCCCATGGAAGTGTTGTCACCTCAAGGAACAACTGATTAGTGCAAAAATTCACCTGCACATACAAAGTACGCACGGTCACAAAAATCAGACAGAACGCAGAATATTCTGGTGAAGAAATTTGAGCCATGTACTGTCCGCGGAGCCTCATTTACCCATAAAAACAGAAGTAAAATTTGGGCTTGATTGAGCAAATAGGTTTATAACAGCTTAAAACATTATTTGAAGCAGCTTGTTTGAAAGGGGTATTGAAAGTACTGTTACTAAACACTCACCACACATGAATCACAAATCAACTAAAAGGGAAATTGTTACTCTGTTAAAAGGGAAGCACTCGGCTCACCAGCTCTCCTTGGATGATGCTCATGAGAATGAGGAAGTAGTTGTCCACAAGCTCCTTGCACTGGCCAGCCAGGCTCTCATCAGGGATCAGCTGACAGGCCTTCTCAATGTATCCGAGGAGTTCGCTCTAGATTCAACAGGAATTTAGACTTTGACCTCCATTAAAAGCACTCAACGCCAGTGTTATCATGTTCGCATACCTCTGTGGCATTATCCTTCAAAAGCTGCTCCACCACCATCAACACCTCTTTGCACAGATCACATGGCACAGTTTTCTGCAAGAAAGAAGGTTTTATACACTTAGTGCTCATGAATTAAGCACTGGCATACTAAAGAGCTTCTGAGAATCAGGTCAACGCACCATCTGAGGCTTGCTCCACACATTCTGTTGGCAGTGCTGGACGGCATCACAAAGAGAAGCGGTCTTAACATTCTGGCACCAGTAGGGGGGACCGCGGGCACACTGCTCCGTACCCAACAGGGGACTCGCCACAGCTAGCAAGAAAACATCAGATATGTTCAGAACAACTGTGATGGACACCCCGTTTTTGGACCTCAAAAATGGGGTGGTGATGGCACAGTGGATAAGACACGTGCCTTTGGTGTGAGAGACCTGAGTTCGAATCCACTGGGAGACACCAATGTGTCCCTGAGCAAGACACTTAACGCCTAGTTACTCCAGAGGCGTGAGACCTCTGACATATATTAGCCTCGTGAGACCATCCTGATCTCGCGAGCTTTCAAGGTTTCACTCGCAGATCAGTCTGGATACTTTCCGTTAAAGAAAATTTGGGAGCAGTTCACCAAACGAACGTCCAATCAGCGTTGGCTTTGAGGCGGGACGCAACAAGAAGCGCGACAGTTCAGTCAGCGGATGAAACTAGCATCAGCGTGGCTAACGAGCAAGTTTTATCGGAATTACAGAGTATTTCTTCACTGAAAGAAGAGCAAAACACTGCTCTGGAGGCTTTTCTCAGAGGAAAAGATGTTTTTGCTCTTCTCCCGACTGGTTTCGGCAAGAGTTACGGTACGTCATATGCTTCGTTGAACTGATTGGTTGATTTGGCCCGTCTATCACCAACGTAGGCCAATCAGCTAACCAGTATTTTCGCCCCTTACCAAAACGGTTTCCAGATGGATATGCGGAGCAAAATCCATCTGGCGGAGTCAGGTTAGACATATATAGCAATTGTAAGTCGCTTTGGATAAAAGTGAATAAGTGTAATAAATGAATAAGTGTAAATGTAAACAGCACTTCTAGGCCTATATGTACCATTTTTTGATCTGATCAGCCTGCCAGGAATTGACACTTCGATAAAAAATAAAGTATTTTAGAACATGTTTTGTATTCTAATAGTATTGTTGTTGCTTTAACTTTGTATACAGGTAGAATTACATTCAGGTGACCTATAACAGGTTATTGAAACTTTAGGCTTTCACAATCAGATTATCTGAGCTGAACTGTTGAGACTACTAGTTTAAGATGTTAAAGCAAAGCTACTTTACAGAACTGAAACTGGATTTGAAAAAAAACAAAAGGGTGGGGAGTGGGAGGACTTTTTTTTTATTTTTTTTTTTTTACAGTTTTGACAAAAGTGGAAAGTCCGGAGAACTTAACAAGCCAGTTAATACCGATTCCACCAAGTACAATGCCTAATTATAGTTCCTTAAAACTTTCCATGACATGAACACTCTCAAATCAGGTATAAACAGGCTAATGTGAAGCCAGTGACAGCAGATTTCTTTCCACTTCGAGCGGATCAGAAACGAAACTGTAGTTGCACAATCAGACTGGCAGCTTTGGATCTGAAGAATTATTCCTCCGACTCATAATATTACAATCGGAAAAATAAATAACCTGCAGACTCCAGTCCGAAATCCGTTGGCAAGATCATCTGACATATGACACATGCACAGACAAAAACTAGGAGCGTGTGCAGTCTTATGATCCAGTTTCCACCAGCTCAGCTTCTATAGCGGACTGTACAAAAGACAAGTTGACAAAACCCAGATGTGAAATAGGAAGTGCACTACTAACAAATGACTAACACAAGTGTATTACTGTAGTGAGTGTGCTAAACTGTAGGGTTGAAGTCACTGGGCTAGTCACTGATCTAGCCTTTATGACTATGTTGTGCATGATTTGGCAATAAGGGACAGCCTATACTGGTCAAAATCAGGCTGACTCCCCAATTTTTTTTAACCGGGTTAAATGATCTGGAGATTGTATAATACTCGAATCGCACACAATACAAGTCGTGACCACACATTCTCCCAAGAGAGAATACAGGGTTTCAGTAAGTCAAATTTAAGACCTTTTTACCATCAACATTGAAATGTAAGACCTCAAGTTTGTTATTTCAAATGTAGGTGCGCGGTATGCGCGCTCATAATGGAAGCGACGTGATCGCGGTGCGACGCGCTCGTTTTTTTCCAAACGCGTCTGGGCCGCATCGAGATAAAAACATTTAAACTTTTCAGAATGCCGCAAGCGCACCATAAGCGCGCAGTAGGTGTGTAAATGGCCTCTTGGCAAGCTACCTCGTATCAAGCCACGAGCTAATGCTAGTACCTAAGCGGCGTGTTTGAACTGATTTGAACCCCTGCACTGGAGCTCCGCTTTATAGGCTACGACTCAATACTTTTTTGCTGCTTTATAATAACTTTCCGCGGCCATAGTTTTGGCAGATGAACGAGGGTAAAATCTTTTTAAGACCTGACTAAATCAAATTTAAGATCTCGGATGAAAATCTAGCCGTTTTTAAGACTTTTTAAGGCCTTAAATTTAAAGTTCAGAATTTTAGACTTTTTAAGAGCCCGCGGAAACCCTGGAATATGCATTTATTCTTTTAAATGTATGAAAGCAAAAATCATACTGTGTACTCCCAACTTAAACTTGGAAACATTCCCAAAGGACTAAACTCTTTTTAAACAAAGAAAACAAAAGGTACCAAGTATACCTTTACCATTGAAAAACTAGGGGTGGGCATTTTGGTCCACATCTAGCAGATTTCACGTTCTTTGGAAGTGTGATTAGAGCCTTTTTTACGGATGTATCATAAGTGCTGTTAAATGCAAACTATGGTATGTAGGGCAAAACACGTTCATTAGTTGAATAATACCCAGTTTTACAGCCAGTTCTAAGGCCATATGTTTATTGCACGGCGCTTTCTAATCTGTACAATCTGCAACTTCTCACAAACAAGGATATTTTTGATTTGATTTTGACAACTGATAAATTGCAGAGCAGAAGTGAAAGCCTGGTGGTTTAACAAACCGTGGAGTTTTTAAAAGGGATGCGCAAGAGTACTTGAACATGACAGTAACGACTGATCATCAAAACGATGATTCAAAACTGTGACTTCTGATTGGCTATAATTAATACTTGATAAGTCTGATTGGTGTGATTCGACACATTGTGGGAATATGTAAATGGACATAGCATGTCAAGTAATGACAGGACGCCACTCTAAACAACATTTTTCAAATTCTCTCATAAATCCGTACACCAATACACATCATTTTAATGGAGACCGAGTACATGGATATGTTTTTTAAATTTCAAGATTTTTTTAAAGATTAATGCGGAAGTGATCCTAGTGATATGCCAAGATATGTGATATGCAAACACATTCACATACTCAAAATGCCATAGCACTAAAATGTTATAAATAGTCATGCTCCGGGTCTATTTGACTAATAGTGTCCAGCTTCCTCTTGTGCAATTACTGAGAAAACTGCATGTCAATAAGAAAGTAGAACATTCTGTGGTTGAGACTGACATGTGTGGTTTTAAATAAATCATATCACAAAACTAGAAGCTCTGACTTGAACACACATATGAAAGACTTTCAGACCTCTCTGCAAAGAAATGATAAGTGAAATTGTGACTGCAAGCAGAAATCCAAGAGGAATGCAGAAGAGGATGTGGCAACTACTGGTGATCTGATATCTGGGAGTGAGAACACACAAGCAACACTTGCTTAGATGCAAATGATAACGCATTTAACTGGTCAGATCTCGGGTTAAAAGACAGTTTGAGTGCATCAGCATCAAGGTAACGCTGATGAACAAGTTTCATGTACTGTGTCAACATCGAGACCCTGTCGTCTGTCAGAGCTCAAAACAAGAGATAAAGGTGATGAAATCATTTAACGTTAAATCGATCATGCACGAGACGAACGTTATAAGAAGTGATGAGTCATAATGCGGACATGATTCGCATCAAGTACAATTTAATTAAAATGTAAAAGTACATTAGTGACTATAATTAACCCAATTTATTTACATTGGTATGGTTTCAGACAAAACAATCTGCAGATAAAATTAAAACTCAGTCAGAGTTTAGACAGGTTAAAAAGATCTGACTGCGCTAAAAAAAATATAATAATTTACTCGAGTATTTTTTTTAAAAAAAAGATACTAGATAAGTAAACTCAAATAAATAATTCCGTATACGTTTTTAAAAACACCGGAAAGTCATAAGAGACTTAAGTTACGTAAGTTACGTAGGTTAGTCAGTTGTTTAAAAGCACTAACGTACGTTAATCGTTAGCGTTAGCACAGCACGTCAATAAACAAAACGGGAACACAATATCAATATCGCCATAATTAGGTAAAATTCTCTATTCTAGCTTTCTTGAGCAGAAGAATAACTTAAGACTTGTATTCGAAGATAAACACGGTAACCTACATGACATGTTTACCAAACACTTCCTCCGCCATTAACTGCGGCTATGACACACTTCTTACAAGGAACTAATACACACAATAATGTGGAGCTCAGTAAAACCAAAATATATATTACCCGTGGAGATAAAGAGAAGCGTGAGAAGCATCATGTCTTCGGAAACGCTTCTGTCGAACAGCAGCGTCGTGTTTTGTACGTTATATGGTCTGTGTATGCTGATGATGTTTGTGCTGCAGTGAAGCGCTAGGTCGTGTGATGATGATGATGAGGCTTTATGCTGATCTCACTGTCAGCTGACCGCGTGACTGGGGCGTGGCTTTATGGGGGAAAATGAAAAAGACCAGAGAGACCTTTATCATTTCGTGGACAAACTCAAGGAACATATAGACCATTTCAAAAGATGTAAACAACACTGGCCCAGAAGCACTTCCTGTTTCAGTTTGTAACTGTTTTCTTTATTTCACATGTAAAGAAAACATCTGAAAGATGTTTGTTTAACTCTTTGATTCAGTTTTAAATGTTCTGTTGGTTGTATTTTATCCCAGCTTTTATGTAGTGTTAAAAAACTGAAACAGGAAGTGCTTCTGGGCCAGTGTTGTTTACATCTTTTGAAATGGTCTATAGAGCCTTATGCTTTTTGTGGTTCATCTAATTTGCTCCTTAAATGAAAAAAAAAAAAAAAAAAAAAAACATCAAACATATTCCAATTCCAACGATTAAATGAGTAAAGGAACATTTGAAATATTCAGTGATAACCTGATATATACGATCTAATAGAAAATGTTAATTTTGGTCATATATATATATATTTTTTTGAGGAATTGTTTAGTTACAACAATGTTTCCCAGGACCAGTAAAGAGAACATATTTCCGTGATTATGAGAAGAAAGAAATTTGTCAAATTAGAACCGATTTTTGCTTCATTTCCTGTTAACTCTAAATGTAGAGACACACTTTGAAATTGTGAATCATACAAACCCTGCGAAAGAAGTATTTTAAGAATAAGATTTAATGTGAGGGATTTAAATTTATGTCAAATATGTATTATGCCAGTATTATATATATATATATATATATATATATATATATATATATAACATAATATCTAATAATCTAATAACTAATATAATTTTTTTCAGTGGTGCATGGATTTTGGAATGATGCATTCAGTTGGAATTAATTAAGGATAAAAATGTATCTTATGTAATACATAATTTGTTGCTTTTGTTTCAATTTTACATAAACAAAAGTAGAATTTTCAAAAATCATCTGCAATTACTATGTTTTAAAGAGGAATATATTTGATTTTGGAATATATTCTAAAATATTTGGAGACAATGAGAGGGATAAAAAGTCCCAAAACCAATATTTGTATTCTTTATCAGAGGATTTTTGTCTTATATAAAATAATAAAAAAAAACTCTTACTATACTTTTCATTTATTTTAATTCATTTACTTATTTATAGGGCTGTCAAACGATTAATCGCGATTAATTGCATCCAAAATAAAAGTTTGTTTTTACATAATATATGTGGGTGCACTGTGTATAATTATTTTGTATATATAAATACACACACACATGCATATATATTTAAGAAAAAAAATATTATTTAGATACAAAAATATTTATATTTATATATAATATAAATTATATATAAATCTATATACAGTATATACATGAAAATAGTTCTTAAATATACAAGCATGTGTGTGTATTTATATAAAGAAAATAATTATAAACAGTGCACCCACATATATTATGTAAACATAAACTTTTATTTTGGATGCGATTAATCGTGATTAATCATTTGACAGCCCTGCTTATTTATTGTTTTTCTTTCCCTTTATCTTCTTATTTTTTGGTATGTTGTTGTGGTGTGAAAATGCAACGTAATCTCAGTCTTTGTTTGTAAATCTTTCAATTATGACTGCTTTTCTGTTAATATTCAACAAATAAATGATTTTTTTTAAATCACTTGAATTGTGTCTTTTTGCAGTAGCCTATTTGTGTGTTTTACACAAAGTATTGGTGCAATTTATGTCTTATATTGTTCACAATTTTACAATGCTTTAAAATTAAAACAATGGTTTGACACTTTTGGACAGAACCATTTTGTTATTTCCTGAATTTTGTTTAATATCTGCCAAAAAAAAAGCCAAGGATTTTAGTGGCAAAATCCATATGGAGCGGGTTAGGGTTAACCATAACATGACCAGCTATTGGTGCATATCGCCACCAAAGGCCATTGTGTAAAAGACCAACTGTATTTTAATGTTACATTTAATTTCCATTTGCTAGTGCCATTTCTACAATTACAATATCACCATTATATTCCCATGTTTAGTTGGACAAATACTGTAGTAACACAGTATATGTGCCACATAAACCATTATATACAACAATTTAACATAAATAAAGTATAGTACCATGGTCGTAAGTTTTAATCAAAGTTTGTGTGGCTTTTCCCCTCATTTAATAAGATTTTTTTTATCAAAAATTGTTTGACTAGGAATAGCTTGTCAGAAAATAATGCTATATCAAATATAACCCATTGATTACATGATGCATGTGTAGTATTGAACACCTCATTAATTTTAACCCTATAATACAAGTAACTTACAAGATGTTAAGACAATTTATTCAATAGATGTTGATGACATTCTTTAAGTGAGACACCTCTACATGAGATAAAGAATGAATTTAACCACTCAACCAAAAACGAGATTAAAGTAGTTTGAGATATTAACCATATGATAAGAGACTGAGAAAAAAAAAAAAAACTTTGAAAATTAACTTTGTATTGTTAATTTCAGGACCTTGTTTGATTTGCTTTTAAATCGATTAAAAACTTTTGTATACAGTAACTGGTGTTTATTTTATTTAATCTTTTCTCTGCTGACCTTTTTTTTACAATCTCTACAAGGAAAGGTAGAATGGATTTTTTTGAGTCTTGCACAACAAACTCACATGACTGTGTCCTGACTCCTGAGGATAAATCATTTATCATTATATAGCGTTCTTCTACTCCACGTAAATGTATTTCTTTATGTGTGTCCCTTTTTAGAGGAAGAGAATGACTTCTATAGACTGAAATAAAAAATTTCTAATGATTTATTTCTGAGCATGTAATTATTAAAGCAGATTCTGTCATTCTAAAGTTAAATAATACTCCAAAAACAATATTTATCCTGCAAAAATATCATATGTACAGAGTTCTTTGCAGAAATACACATTAGCTGAAGTAAATGCACTGCTGCAAAACCATAAAAAGGCTGCTGTCCGTTCACATAATCCAGCAGATGAGGTGATCTTCACAGTCCTAGGGGGAAATGAAGGAATTTACTAGTAATCAATAACAGTATTAATCAAAAACAAAAAAGACACAGAAACTACAGCAGAAGTGTGACTGTGAACCCAAAAGCATTTGAACACTTAGGCACAATTTCATTGCATATCAATCCAAGTGGCACCTGAAAAGTTTTTTTTTTAAAGGGATAGTTCACTTTGAAATTCATTTTTGATATGTTTTAGCTTACCTCAAAGGCATCCAAGATGTAGGTGTCTTTGTTTCCACAGTATTTTGACATTTTTCGGTCAAACCGTTGTTGTCTATAATGCAGGTATAGGGGGTCCACCACAAAAAAGCATGTAGAAAGTCAAAATTAAAATTTGTTTTCTTACACAAACCGCTCGTTTCGTGTCTTAGGCCATCAATGTGTACTTACATTTACGAGTCATTAAATCATGTGTAATTTGGACTTCTCTGTGCATGCTCTTTGAGGTGGTGACCATAGACCTCCATTATATGACTGACAGACAAGAACGGTTTGACCTAAAAATATCAAAATTGAAACTACTGTGGAAACAAAGACACCTACATCTTGGATGCCCTTGAGGTGAGCTAAAACATACCAAAAATTAATTTCAAAGTGAACTATCCCTTTAACCCTAACTTAATTTTCTTCATTTTTGCAATGACTTTAAAAAAAAAACAAACTTAATCCTTGTTTATGGAATATTGCTGTGCCCTTTGTAATCTAAATAACGCCGCCTCCCACTCGCAACGACATCTCGGCTGCATTCGAAATTGCATAATTCCCTACTAAATAATTGGTGAAAACAGTATGCGACAAAAATAGCAAGTCTGAACGCACAGTACTCATAAAAGAGTAGTCAAAAAAGCAACCGGATTTCGTACTACTTCCGGTAAGATTCTGAAGTGTGCAATACAATGTAAACTTAACTAACCCATGAGGCCACGGGAGAGGATTTGTGAAGCGATGTAACTGACGCTGGTGGGTCCCCAGATAATGAAATGGCAAATCAATGTATGTCCGGATTATTTTTTGGAAATTGGCTCATTTTACCACTCCCCCAGAGTTAAACAGTTGAGTTTTACCGTTTTCGAATCCATTCAGACGATTTTCTGATATTTAAAAGAATATGAGTAACCAGATAGTTTCTGGTCTCATTGACTTCCATAGTAGGAAAAATTATACTATGGAAGTCAATGAGACCAGAAACTGTCTGGTTACCGATATTCTTCTAAATATCAGAAAATCGTCTGAATATATTCAAAAACGGTAAAACTCAACTGTGTAACTCTGGGGGAGTTGTAAAAATGAGCCTATTTCCCAAAAAAAGTGGGGTATCCCTTTAAAAATCCAAGAAAAAGAGTAGGGGGTATAACCCTTGCGTCCTGCCCAAATTCCTGTCCATCATGGTCTCCTAACCACCCCCATATATACTAATTGGCTTCATCACGGGTTTCCTCTCCACCAGTAAGTGTGTGGTGGGTGTTCTGGTACACTATGGCTGCCGTGGCATCATCCAGGTGGAGCTGGACATTGGTGGTGGTTGAGGAGATTCCCACTTCCATGTAAAGCACTATTTAAATGTGACAAATTATTAAGTTAAAATAAGTATAAGGGTGGGACAACCTGTCACTCACACAACAACCATTCAGACCGCAACATGGTGTCAGGTACATGTGGATTCAACGCGAACCAGATGTGGGCCGACACTATGTTGCTGTCTGGGGCTGGGCAATAGAAAACCACAACCATATCAATTCCCAATGGCCCTACGTTTTCACTTGTTCGTGCTGCTTCAGATAACTGGGAAGAAAAGACTACTTGCGTTTCAACTTGTGATTTGTAGTGAAACTCAATTCTCCTTCAGTCCAGACTGGTGGGGTGAAGTTCATGACCTTAACCTCCAATAATGTTGAAATACAACATTTTGAACAATATGTTTAAGTATTTTCACATCTAAACCGATTCTCGCAAATCCTGGGAGTAAAAACAGATCAGGAAAACATGAAGATTCTCACATTTAACGGGATGTACTCTTTGCTTTGTTGTTCTGTAGGCCACAGCACTGCGTCTCGGAAACCTCGACGTCTTTCTTTAGGACAGTCGGACGCAGCACGTCAATGTCTCGTTCGAGGTGATCTAACAGCCCGCTGACGATATTCGGCGAGGCGTGGAAGTCCACGGAGAAGTAACCTCCGTGCGTGTGGAGACAGTTGTGTTTGGAGATTTTGTAGGGCAGCCTGCGTTCCCCGAGGTTCTCCAGACCCCGCACCACCGCGCCGCGCTCGAACAGCGTCTCCACCGTGCGCCGCAACACCGCCGCAGTCTCCGGCCTCTGCATCGCCTTCAGGATCACGCACAGCTCATAACGCGGCATCTCCCGGTGCTGAGGGAATAGAGAGGTTATCTAAAAGACAAATCTGTCACACAGCAGTGTGCATGTGTCTTCTTCAAGGATACCGTGGAAACGCATGTGGAGGATGATGCAGTGCGCCACCTACAGCATCGGAGGGTTTTGCTTTCTTCGTGCTATGTTACGGTGGCATCCAGCTCATTGGTGCATTTCCGCCACCTTATGCTCCGGAGTGTGAAACAGAAAAATAGGTTTACCGAAGTATAAATAAAATAAATTATAAAGTATAAATTGGCCTAAACCAGGCCAAACCATCATTTTTTTCTCCCCCACGCACCCACCCACACACACACACACACACACACACACACACACCTCATCCCAGTCCTTCTACTAATAATAATACTAATAATATCAACAATATTAATACTTTCAACTTTCAAAACCTTTGAAAGACATAAGAATTCTAGTCCACTTTTGATTTATTTTTTCCAATATCGCACATTTAACCTCAAATTTGCTAATATTAACTTGCAATTTCCGTTTGTTTATGCCCTTTTTGCTAATTCAGCTGCCTTTTCATTCCCCCTTATCCATACTGGGGGACCCATATCAACTTTACCTGTCTTCCTTGAATTACTGTTCTTGTTACTGACTGGAGTACTTCAAACAGAATATCTTGATGACTTCTTGAATTTGAATGACCATGTTTTTACGGATGATGAATCTGAGCTTATCAAAACTTTGTTCTGTCCCATCTTTTCTTGACATTGCCAGCATTTCCACTGTATAAACTCCTCCATACATTCTTAGCTCTATTCCTTCCTGAACTCTTTTAGTAAAAATAAAAACCTGACAGTTATAGAAAATCTAAATCTCCAAATAACCCCACTCCACCCTTTATCAATTGTTTAGGATTATACTTTAAACCTGGTGGTGACCTTTGAATAGGTTTTGAGGGAGAAATCGATACACCTAAAAATAATAATAATAAAGTGCAAATATAAATCTTGTCTACTTGCATTATTGCCCATGTGTGTAGCAAGTTTTAAACTATAAGAACAAAAAAATTAGGCGACTGATAAGTAAACCGTTAAAAAATCAAAACAAATGTGTTGAAATCTATAAACTGTAAATGTATTGTTTTCAGACCTTATTAACCATGTAAAGCCTTCGGGAACATGAATTCCCAAGGACTCTAAATTATCAACATGATTAAAATTATTAAAAACAAATTATTGTACACAATCTATGACATGCCTTATTTGGTCAGATTGTAGCTTATTTTCTTAAGTACAAGTACAAGCATCTATAGGTCTAATAGCTTTTTTCATCTGACAGAGTACAGGGATGGAAGCAAGAATTTTAAGTTGATTAAAGGAGGGGGAGGTTGTGGGGTTTCAAAAACATGAATTCATGAATACAGAATTTATCAAGTCCTATCTAAAGTCGAAAATGTTACAATCGTACATTTAGTGTGACGCACTCATCGTGCGCCATTTTCACCAGCTCCACGTGACGTTGAAATAGCCAATCGCACTCCTCCTCCACATGAGTGCAACGAAGATGGCGCAAGACGGAAAGGTGCCCAGCGATCTCTACCAGCATGTGTACTCTTTTCTCGTGGAGAATAAGTTCGCCAAAGCTGCGAAAGAGTTTATGAAGCAGTCTAAAGTGGTAAGAGCCGTGTACGTGTTTATTAGAAGCTCTCGTGCGCGTGGAGGCAGTAGTCCTGTGATGTGTCGACCGGGGCGCGTAGTTTTGCACACGCGTGGGACTGACACGCAGTTTCTGCTCAACACGTGTTTACGAGCCGCTATATAGAATAATGTTTTAATACATTTAATTTGTGCCGGTTGTTTTATAATTTGTTACCTATGCAAGTTTTATACGTTTACATTTGTATTCTATTGCAGATTTCATTATATTCATCACTATTCTCCTATGATAGACCTTAGCAACAGGTTCAGTGTTGGAATCAACCTATTAACGTTAAATGTATAACATTTTACAGACCTTACAGTAAAACTTTTAAAGCCTTGGATATTAAAACTTAGTAATACATTTATATTAAGTAGGCCTAATACATTTATACACTATTACAGCTGACAAAAATAAACAAGAATGCTAAATGGACATGCATTCATTATTCTTACAAATGTTTTATATTGCCACACATAACTTTTAGTTTTAGAGTGTCTCTGGTGCTGATGATCACGCCTCAAATTTGGAGTTTCTACTACTTTACATTTATATATATATATGCATGCATATAGCATTTGTGTAGTTAAGTTGTACAATTTTGTACAAGTATTATAATTTGCTATCTTATCTGTTTCCTCTCATAAGAAACCCCAGGACCAAAATGAGGACAGTCTCCTGGACATCTTCAATTTCTGGGTGAAGTAAGTCTAAGCTATCTTTTAATTGTTTGTATGGGAACTGTAGTTCACTCATGGTCATGCTGGTAGTTTTGCTGTCATTTCCAATGTTGGGTTATCATCACTACAACTTCTTTCCTCAAGGTCCCCAGAAACCAAAAAGCGTAAAGCGGTCACCAGCGGCCCTGTGGCTGTCAATGGCCCGTCAGCCAAGAAAGCAAAGAAAGATGCAGAGAGTTCAAGCAGTGAAGACTCCAGCAGTGAAGAGGAAGCTGCTGCACCTGCCAAAAAGGCAGTACAAGGTACATAGCTGTCACTTTATCTTTCTCATTGGGATTTAACAAGTTTCCACTTAATGGCCTTGTTCACCTCATATCGAGATGCGTTTTGGTCTATCGGATAGGGCGCTGAGGGTTGGGTATTTTTTTCGATTCGAGCGATTCCGATTCTGCTTATTGAATCCGGTTCTTATCGATTCTTGTTTCCGATTTCAATGTTTAAAAAAACGAGGGCGTCAAACAATTAATCACGATTAATCGCATCTAAAATAGAAGTTTGTGTTTACATAGTATCTGTGGGTGCACTGTGTATGATTATTTTGTATATGTATTTATTTTTTAAAAATACTTCCCTTGATCTGAGCGGTACAAGACTTGGCTACTTTTCCTAAGTTTGCCCCCTGAACACACACATTTTTTTTTACTCAATTCTACAATGTTAAGTGGGTGAAAAAAAAAAACCTCCTTAAAGGAGTAGTTCACTTTTGAAAAAACTTTTGCTGATAATTTACTCACCCCCATGTCATCCAAGATGTCCATGTCTTTCTTTCCTCAGTCGAAAAGAAATTAAGGTTTTTGATGAAAACATTCCAGGATTTTCTCCATATAATGGACTTACATGGGAACCAGACAGTCGAAGGTCGAAAAGACAGTTAATAACAGTTTCAGATGCAGCTTCAAATGTCTTTAAACGACACCAGACGATGAATAAGGGTCTTAACATGCGAAAAGATTGGTTATTCCAAAAATGTTCATTATATATATGAATAGAATGGACAGCATTTATTTGAAATTGAAACTTTTTTAACATTATAAATGTCTTGACTGACAATTTTGATCAATGTATCCTTGTTGAATAAGTGTTAATTTCTTTCAAAGGAAAAAAACACCTTGCTGACCCCAAATTTTTGAATGGTTGTATTTCAACACTACATTGTGCACTGATATGAAGTATTGTGTGTTTCCAGTGAAAGCTCCAAAAGCTCCAAAGAAAGCAGCAGCTGTAGCTGCTAAAGAGAGCAGCAGTTCTGACTCCAGTGACTCTGAGGATGAAGCTCCGGCTAAAACTGCAGCAACGGTCAGGAAGTTGATGATGTTTACATGAGCGTGTGTGATTTCTCTGCTAGAATGCCTCTTCCTGAATCTCGGCTTGTTGAATTGTTGTGCAGAAACCTGCAGCCGTGAAACCTGCTGTTCAGCCAGCACAAGCGGCGGCCAGAAAGAAAGACACCAGTTCCAGCAGTGAAGAGTCCGACTCTGAGGAGGAGCCTGCCAAAACTCCAGCTAAAGGTGAGCTGAAACACGAGGTCATGTTCTCAATCACTACTACACCCGTGTATTATTCCGGGCTTGCTCAGTCAGTTGCATGTTCAAAGTTGTGATCTGTGGTCTCCAGGAGCCAAGCCTGTGGCAGCGACCCCTAAACCGGCGTCCACTCCTGTACCTGCAGCTCAGAAGAAGCAGGACAGCAGCAGCAGTGAGGACAGCTCGAGTGAATCTGAGGACGAGGCGCCAGCTAAGGTCTTTTAACATTCTAACATGCAACATAATCATGCTGCAGAATTCACTTTTTTTTTTACCCCAAATTCCATGTTATTTACATCCAAATTCACCCCTATTTTAAAATGTTATCAAATGAGACTTTTTATTTAAATAGCAGTTTTTCTGAGGTTTAATATTCACATTTGGGAATTTTATTTAAGATAAAAAAAATAAACTTGTCTTATAAACCATGATTTAGTGAAGAAACGTTCACAAATTTATATACAATATATATATATATATATATATATATATATATATAAGGGCTGTCAAACGATTAATCGCATCCAAAATAAGTGTTTGTTTACATAATATATGTGGGTGCACTGTGTATAATTATTTTATTTATATAAATACACACACATGCTTGTATATATTTAAGAAATATTTTCATGTATATACTGTATATAGATTTATATATAATTTATATTATATAAAATATAAATATTTTATATATAAATAATATTTTTTTCTTAAATATAAATGCATGTGTGTGTATTTATATATATATATACAAAATAATTATACACAGTGCACCCACATATATTACGTAAACAAACACTTATTTTGGATGTGATTAATCGTTTGACAGCCCTTATATATATATATATATATATATATATATATATTAGGGCTGTCAGTTTAGCGCGTTATTAACGGCATTAACGCAAACCCCTTTCAACGACGTTAATTTTTTTATCGCGCGATTAACGGTCTTTTTGTCCTAGCAGACTTTGTAGTTTGTTCACGTGGACGCGGCATGCGTCCTGATCCATTTCGGCGTCTCGCGCTCGTCATCCACTCAAAAGCCGGCTCGCAAGCCGAAATGTGTGTTTGCGGCGTGCCTGTTGTTTTGTTTCCGGTCTAGATCCGCTTGCGCTTTGGTCAAAGAAGCAATAAAACGTCCTCGCGCGGCGCAAGCCATTGAAATGTATGTTTTCAGAGCGCAGCGCGAGGACGTTTTGTGCCGCACCCACACGTTTCGGCTTGCGAGCCGGCCAAATAGTAACGTTTTGACCTGGATGACGAACGCGAGACGCCGAAATGGATGCCCTAAGATTCTGAATGGAAAGTTTACTTTTAAAAGGTTGCCATATTGTCCCATTGACAATTGATCTGTGTTTTGTCGTTGTGAACTGAGCTATCATCATCGCAGCACGTCCAGTGATAGCCAAGCAAACACACACACACACACACACACACACAGATGATGCGAATTCTCCGCCCCCTCGCCAATATTAGGACCTCGTCAGTATTTCTTTCACCCTTTTATTGATAGACAGTGTTCCATTGTGTGAGAGATTATTTATAGGCTATATGTTAGTGTGAAATTGAACACTATTCCAATGTTATTTTCAATAATTTCCACTTTTCCATATTGATAAGAGCATTAAAATGAGAAAAAAATAATATAACAAAAAGAAATCAAGTGACATTTAGAATAGATAAAAATGTGCGATTAATCGCGAGTTAACTATGGCATTAATGCGATTAATCGCGATTAAATATTTTAATCGTTTGACAGCCCTAATATATATATATATATATATATTTTTTTTTTGATGATGATTTGAGATTGATATATTCCTTTGACTTTATCACAGAAAGCAGTAAAAGCAGCAGTCACTGTGAAGACCCCTCCAGCCAAACCTGCGGCCCCTGCAGAGTCCAGCAGTGAGGACTCATCCTCAGATGAGGAAGATGCCCCTCCTACTAAGAAAGCCAAGACTGGTATTACTGCTTTTCTTTCACATCTATCTTAAAGGTGCACTAAAAAGAGTTTTTTTCTGGCTTATATCACCAATATTACAGTGATCTTTGACTTTACACTGAAAGCTTTATCATGGGTGCAGCATTCACCAGATCATGTGATCTCAACATAACATTAAACGGCTTTTCAGGACAGTATGTGACTAGAGTCTGTCATGAACATACTTTATTTAAACATTTGTCAAAAAACTTTAGTGCACCTTATTTGAGATGATTTTCTAAAAAAGAGAGGACACCAATGTAAAATTGAGCATCTCTATTCACAGGACAATTCAGTGCCGTCCCGCCCCCTGCAGCACTGACAACTCGTGCTCCAGTCAAAGCCCCCGGTAAGAGCGTGAGGTGTCCTGTAGGGCTGCTCGACTAAGCCAAAAATCATAATCGCTATTAAACTCGATTGTGAGCGGGCCATATGACCCAATCCTTATAGTAATGTATATATTTTTTTACGATGGTGATGTATATTATAAATATGCAAGTATATATTTGCTTGAAATAAGGTTGCTATGACATCTACATTGTAATTTTGATACCAGAGCAGAATACTGTCATGCATTACACTGATTTTTTTGCCCAGGGCCGTTATAATTGTTGCATTGAGTTAACAGTAATAATAGTTAATAATAATATTATCATTGAGTTAACACTAACTAGTTTAACAAATTGAAATCATGAATCGATCAATCGTTCTGAAAAAGTCAAGATTTTATTTATTTGCCGTATCGCCCAGTCCTAGTACATTTGTATAAAAAAAGCAGATTTAAAGCCATTACAACAAAACTGCCATGATCATTAGGGCTGGGTATTGTTGGGCATTTCACAATTCGATTCGATTTCGATTCTTGAGGCTTCGATTCGATTTCGATTCGATTCAATATTGATTTATTAGCTTCGATATCGATTCAATAATAAGTAAATTCACAAGTAATTAAGTTCCTGAGTATATTTTTAAATAATGTGCGCAGTACCAATGTTAAAGAACAAATTGACCCCAGCATGTTTGTTTCCTGTCATTGTTTATTCATCAGAATAAACTGTACAATATTGTATGTGTTGAATACAAACACAACTGTGACAAGCACTGAACAGTGCTTTAACAACACCTCTAAAGTGCATGTAACTAAGTCGTAGAAAGTATATTTCTTTCTTCCTATACATTCAAGTTATAAAAGAAATGTAAACAGAAGCACAAAATGTGCATACTCCAAAAAAGTCTAATATTATAATTATAATTTTGTAAACAATAACACTTAACAGCTGATCACTCTTAACAGCAATTGCGAGTTATCAGGGGGAAAAAAGACTAACTTAACCTTATTCCCTCTCAGAATAGTTTATATCTCACAATTCTGAGTTTATATCATGCAATTCTGACTTTATGTCTCGCAATTCTGACTTTATATCACGCAATTGTGACTTTATATCGTGCAATTCTGACTTTATAACTCGCAATTCTGAGAAATAAAGTCAGAATTGCGAGATGTAAACTCCCAATTGTGAGGAAAAAAGTCAGAATTGTGAGATAAAAAGTCGCAATTACCTTTTTTTATTTTACATTCTGTGGCGGAAACAAGCTTCCATAGTTCCCGGCTTACAGTGGAATCCAAAATGAGCCCAAACGTCGGCTTTTAATGTTAGTGGGGCAGGCTTGAACGGAGTGCAGCTGCTGCCCGTCATCGCGCTGTTTTGCTAAAGCGCGTCTTGTACAACGCTGAACGCTCTCACTAGAGTGTAGCCCACAGCGCCGCCACTGGCCTGGATGGCTGAATCGATTCATAGGATTTGATGAATCGATATTGAATTGAGAAGCAAAGAATTGCAATGCATTGATGAATCGATATTTTTACCCAGCCCTAATGATCATGTACAAATACTTTATAGTTTATATTTAGTTCTTTAATGTGTTACTATCATAGGGTTTGGTTAGAAAATGTGCTTGGTTAAGATGTCCAAATATAGGTGTAATTTCAAGCAAAATCTAATTTCTTTTTCCTATTCTTTTCCCAAGCTGCCGCAGTAAAGACTGTGACTCCCAAAGCTACTGCTAAGAAGGACTCCAGTTCTGACAGCTCTGGTATGACCTCTCTACAGATTATCACCATCAAGTCACTACTGGGGCTTTGTTTTTTGAATGCTAATGAACTTTCTTTTTCTCAGATTCAAGCTCAGAGGATGAAGCAAAGAAGCCAGCGGTCAAAGCTGTGCCCGTGAAAGCAGCCCCAGTTAAGAAGCCTCCTACAAAGGTTGCTCCTGCTCAGAAAGAGGACTCTTCAAGCTCAGATTCTTCAAGCTCAGAGGACGAAGCAGCAAAGCCAGCTGTCAAAGTCACACCTGCAAAAGCTGCATCTGCTAAATCTACACCGGCTAAAGTCACTCAAGCTAAAGCCGTACCTGCTAAAGTCACTCCAGCTGCAGACGAATCTTCTAGCTCTGAAGACTCTGACGATGAAGAGGCCGAGAAACCAGCAGCTAAAGTTGTCCCAGTTAAACCTGCGCCCGCTAAGAAAACGCCAGCGAAAGTCACGCCTGCTGCAAAAGAGTCGTCTTCTTCATCCAGCTCAGAGTCTGAAGACGACGAACCGGCCGCAAAGCCTACTCCAGCCAAGGCGACCCCTGCTAAATCTGCAACTCCGAAGACGACTCCTGCTAAAGCTGCTCCTCAGAAGAAAACTCCTGCGAAAGCTGCAACCCCTGCTAAAGCTGCTCCTCAAACAACTGCTAAGAAAGATGATTCCTCCAGTTCAGGTCTGTTGTCATCATTATGTCCAGTTAGTTTATATCCAAAATTACTTGGAAACACATGGCCCACTCTCATTATGTAGTATATAGCAAATATCAAGATTGCTTGATAGTTATTTTTTAAATGAGGTCCTACAAAACCCTCTTTCAAAAAAGACTTATCAATGAAGAGGTACTTGAAAAGTTCTTGAATTATTGAAAGACAATATATAAAATTAGTTTAATAAAAAAAAAACACAAATATAATCTATTCACACTGAATTAACACTGCAGCCTGTCTGATATAGATATGGAGCCATTTCACTTGGCTGTGAGTGTGATGTTGCTCATATATTGATCTATAATATGAATTGATCTCTTTGTGAAGTGTCAATTCAGCTTTGCTTGGCGGTTGCACCTTAAGGTGTCGTTCAAAGTTAAAATAATAATTTCTTTGTTTACAACCTTGCTTAGTTCCAGAATGAGTCTGGATTTTTTTTTTTTTTTGGTTTAATGAATGGTCTAACTCGCTCTTAAAGTCAGTCTGCACTGAACCTGCACTGAAGTCGTTGATTAACCCCCATCAGACCGTTTCTCAATACCAAATACGTCAACATTATAATATAAATTATTATTTATTGAACAATAATAGTATTTAATATATATTAACTAATTTGTATTTGGATACCTTATATCTAATTTGAGTAAAAAACATAAAATCAAAAGTATTTTGGGCAAGCAAACCCTTTAAATGAAATGTAATTAAATTAGGGCTGAAACGATTCCTCGAGTTACTCGGTTACAAAAATTCCTCAAGGCACAAATCTGCCTCAAAGCCTTGTTAAATTCACTGTATTGTTGTATAATTGTTGGCACTGGCACTTATAAACACTAAATGGGTAAAAATTGCAATAAATAGGCTTAGTTTTGGAACCAAATGTTGGAATTGGAATAAACACCTCTAGTTTTTTAAAGAAATAAAAGCCAAACACCTTATTTTCGTTATACATTTGTTTTGGTTGTTTAAAAACACAGACAAACAAATTATCCGATTACTTGATTAATCGATCGATTAGTGCTAGATTAATTGATTACAAAAAGAATTGATAGCTGCACCCTAAATTAAATGCTTTACACTTTTACAAGTAAAGCCCGTTGTTTTCTTCTGTTATTACATCTTATTAAAAAAAAACTGTATAGGAAGTTAAAGGGATACTCCACTTTTTTTTTTTTTTTTTGGAAATAGGTTCATTTTACAACTCCCCCAGAGTTAAACAGTTGGGTTTTACCGTTTTCGAATCCATTCAGCTGATTTCCCGATATTTAGAAGAATATCAGTAACCAGACAGTTGCTGGTCTCATTGACTTCCATAGTAGGAAAGAAATATACTATGGAAGTCAATGAGACCAAAAACTGTCTGGTTACTGATATTCTTCTAAATATCTGAAAATTGCCTGGATGGATTCGAAAACAGTAAAACTTGACTGTTTAACTCTGGGGGAGTTGTAAAATGAGCCTATTTCCAAAAAAGTGGAGTATCCCTTTAATGCCCATTTTGCCATTATTCATTAAATTCTAGAGCTTTGTTAATGTTCCTATAGCCATACCATTACTCTGCACTGTCATTGCATACAGGGCTTAGATGAAGCCAGGATTAGGTCTTGGTTCAATTAGGACACTGAGTAGCTTTTATAAAGTCTAAGTGTTCCTTAGAAGAAAAAAACATTACTGGTGTGCATCTTGAGACAAAACAATGGCACATATTTTAAGACGTATTAGTGCAAGTTGGATAAGTTAAAACAGTCCAAACATGCATTTTAGTCTGGGACTAGCTTAAGCCTTGTCTGTGAAACTGGGCATACATTTTATTAGTATATTCTTATTTTTCCATTTACTTTTTTTAGAATCTGGAAGATAATAAAGATTGTTTGATAAGTGAGATCTCTGACTTGTAGTGCTTAAAAACCAAAATCCATAAAAGTCCTGGAATATGATTTGACAGGATCTGTACATACCCTGCATACAGTAGACTCGTGTAAAGGAATATATACTATTGTTTTTGTTCATATCATCACAAAAATGTTAGCCTAAATCATACAGTTTCATATACTAAAATTGGATACTTTATATCTAGCCACTTTTTCTTGCATGCAGTACTTGTGTTAATTTATAGCAAATAATAATATAGCCTGTTTTGAAATTTTTGCCATTATTTGAAATGGATCAACTAAAATTTGTTTCATCAATGAGTGAGTGAGTGCTGATGATCAAGATGTATTAGCTTATAAATCTGTTTTACCTCCCACAGATTCGGACAGTTCTGAAGATGAGGCACTAGCTAAACCAGCAGTCCCGTCCAAACCTTTGAGCGCTCAGAAGAAACCTGCCACCACACCGGTATCCAAACCTGCCCCAGCCAAACCAACCAGCAAACCAGCGGAGAGCAGCTCAGACTCGGACAGCTCTTCTGATGAAGAGGAACCTCAAAAGAAAGCCATCACCACTCCTGTATCCAAACCTAAACCTGTGGCTACCCCTGCAGCTAAACCCGCTGAAAGCAGTTCAGATTCAGACAGCTCGTCCGATGAGGAACCACAGAAGAAAGCCGCCACCACACCGGTATCCAAACCGGCTACCCCAGCGCAACCTGCAGCCAAACCAGCCGACAGCAGTTCTGACTCTGAGACTGACAGCTCCGATTCAGAGGCTGAGATCCCAAAACCAGCAGCCACTGCGACTGCTAAGAGCCCTGCGTCTGCTGCTAAACCACCGGCTCCAGCCAGTAAGACCACAGCCCAGTCCAGCAGCAGTGAAGACGACAGTTCCAGTGAAGACGAGAAGAAAGTAAAGGCTACTGTGACGCCCAAAGCAGCAGCAGCAGCTAAACCAGTCGTGAAGAAGGCCGAGAGCAGCAGCTCGGATTCATCAGACAGCTCAGACTCTGAGACGGAAGCGAAGACTCCCGCAAAGCCTGCAGTCGCCAATGGGAAGGCTGCGAAACAAACCCCCACCTCCGCAGCGAAGACACCGGCCAAAAAGACAGCAGAGTCTTCATCCTCGGATGACAGCAGCTCTGATGAAGAGGAGGCGTCTAAAACACCGGCTGTCAAAACTCCACCCGCTAATCAGGCACAGGCTGCTAAAGCCAAAGCCAGCAGCTCTTCTGAGGACTCGTCTGAGGAAGAGGAAACCAAGACTCCGGCCACTTCTGCAACAAACGGTATTGGCCGATGCAAACGTGTTACTGGCTCTCAGGCCGGTTAACACATTAACACAAAAAAATCTAACTTTCAACAATTTCACCTACAACAACGAGCACTACTCAGCACTTGAAAATAAAAAATCTAAGCCTCGAGACATTTTAACTAACCCGACTGATATCAGCCAATATTAGGCATTTTCCTAACTGTCGGTATCGGCGTTTATAATGGCCGATAAATTAATATTTTTTTTAAAATGCGGGTGCGGTGTAAGTGTGACGCTGCCAATAAAGCACATAAATGGCAAATTTTCTCAAGGAAATCAAATCTCTTAACTAATGCTGTAAACTATGGTAGTCTAGTTGTAGCCTACTAGCTTCATTAGCCTAATATGAAGGTAATGAAATTGCGAAAATGATGAAACATAAACTGAATTGGTTCCAGGCCAGCGTGTCAAGCAATAAGATTTGAGCTTTCATGTTTACCGAATCATATTTAATTGATAAGCTCTTATGAATGTGTGCTGTTCAGAGTTAAATAAAAGACAAAATTAAATCAGTAATGATGAACTCACCAGTCGATCTCTGAACTCTTTGAACAAGTCCGGATGAGCAACTGACGAGCGCTTCAGCAGATTTCATGTGTTGCCTCCCATGGCAACACTTTATTGAAAGCAACGTTTGCAGAGTGGTGCATTGAGGTCTGTTTCTTTACTATTCTCATTACTTTAGTAGGCAAAGTAATGTCTTGTTTCACTGATACTACTCTCTCTATTTATTCATTTCGGGCGTGTAGAAATTCGAATGAGCTTCGTTTGATCCATCGTGTTCATTTGTTTGCCGGTTTCGCGTGACCCGCGTCAGTTTCGGTAGCGCACTGCCGCCTAGTGGAGAACTTCGGAACAGCAGCGCATTAAATACCAAATTTAACAAAATGATATTGTACCGTTTGAAACTTATTATATACCGGTATTTTTGCAATACCGGTATACCGCGCATCCCTAATCTAAATTAAACATCCTTAAATTTGTAACCCTTAATTGTTAAGCTAACAGTGTAATATTCTAAAAAACAAACAGCACATTAGGTTGCAGCAAATCATGTTATTTTTCCATCTTGTGTGGTTAGGACACTGATGTGGCAGGACATAAATCGACAATTTTACACTGACATTTTAATTAAGCGTTTCTTGTAAATTGTTTAACAGAACATAATTTTAATGTACTCACATTTGTTTTTTGTCTCTCTCCCTCCTGATCGCAGGCACACAGAGCAAGACAACACCCAAGAATAAAAAAGTCACCACATCCACACCTCAGACCTTCCCCAGAACCAAACAGAAGGTAAATGCCTGTGATTGTGTGTGTGTGTTGGCTCAGTGCATATTCAAACACACCCAGGGGTTGAGGATTCTGATTCCTGGAAACATGTGACAAACACGTATATCGGCTTCAGTGATATGAAATCTGAGAGATGTCTCTGCATCTATTCAAAGTCCGTTCCACCAAAACCAAACTTTTGAAGCATCAAAGTAATCCACGTGATTTAGAGCTGGACGATTCGGAATTACATTGAAATAAACAAAATAACATTTGAATGGACTAAAGCAATGACCTTTTTGTCAGAACCTGTAGTTTACAAGATATATTAATTTGGACAAAATAAAAATTTGAAAACAACCTCATTCATCAAGACTCGTTCGAAATTTGATAAGTGTTTGTGTAAAAATCTATGAAGCACTTTTTTTTAAACACTCGTTTGTCGCCACCCACTGCCGTAACGAAAAGCACTTTTATCCCGTTATTTAAATGTTTGTAACGCATAAACAACACTAATGTGGGGTTGAAAAGACTCTCATACTGTACATTTACATTGCAGCTGCTTTGTGCAGATCAGCGGAAGCACGAACACAGATTTGAATGTTGCCGTGTAATGATCGTATTTTCAAAGCTTAAAGGGAAACTCCACTTTTTTTTTTTGGAAATTGGCTCATTTTACCACTCCCCCAGAGTTAAACAGTTGAGTTTTACCGTTTTCGAATCCATTCAGACGATTTTCTGATATTTAGAAGAATTTCAGTAACCAGACAGTTTCTGGTCTCATTGACTTCCATAGTAGGAAAAAAAAATATGCTATGGAAGTCAATGAGACCCAAAACTGTCTGGTTACTGAAATTCTTCTAAATATCAGAAAATCGTCTGAATGGATTCGAAAACGGTAAAACTCAACTGTTTAACTCTGGGGAGTGGTAAAATGATCCCATTTCCAAAAAAAGTGGAGTATCCTTTTAACCGAAGTCTTAGTTTTCCATATCAATGAATGAATGGGTCGCCCCTCTCACAGTGTGTGTCCACTGGCAAGGAGCAGAGCGTTTGCAGGAAGTTCAGCTTAACACAAGCGCTCTGCTCCGCACCAGTGGACACACATCATTCATTAACACGGGCAGCGGCAAATCATGCAATGTCGTGGCCATTTAGGAATAAGATTGTGTTCTTTTATTGATATGATTTGAGAATTTTAGACCAAGTCTTCAAGTAGAATTACATTTTTGTCTGGTGGACAAGTTTTAAAACTGGTAAAACGCATTATGTCAAACACATTTTTAAAGATGATTATTATTAATTTGACTGTTTGCAATTCTCCGTTCCCACAGTAGGAAGCGCCACACAGCTATATTGTCACGACTGTTTGGTTATGCACTTCTGCTTAAATGCATTTTCTGTTTGTTTCTCGGTTGTGTGGCTTTGTAAAGGAAACCAATGCTCCTTTCCGTAGAGTAAGAGACGAGGAAATTGAAGTGGACCCCCGACTAGCAGACAATTCATTTGACGCAAAGGTAAGATTTAGAAACATGTGAATGTCTATTCGGCCAATGTCCTTGTGCATGTTTCATTTGTTTGACTCTGATTATTTTCTTCAAGATGGGCGCCAACGGAGACTGGGGGCAGAAAGCCAACAATGTGCTTAAATTTACCAAGGGCAAATCTTTCCGGCATGAAAAGACGAAGAAGAAGCGTGGCAGTTACGTTGGCGGTGCCATCTCCACCTCAGTGAACTCCATAAAATTCGACAGCGAATGAATGAGAGCATAATCTAAACGAACTTGGATTCCATATGAATGAGCTCTCCCGCCTGTATCTCCCATTCTTTGCTGTGTCGGCTCTAGCAAGCACTGTTTCTTACCCATCTACCCTCCCGCCGCTGTTCTGCCATCAGTACTGAGGTGAAGAAGGCAGGAATAGAGGCAGCTGGGGGATTGTACGGTTTCATGATCTTCTACACTCGGTCCGTCATGCGGTTAAACGGGGTGACCACGTGGTGGCATCGTTTCATAAGTTTTGCAATAGAAAGTGCTTATGTCAAATCATTTTGGCTTTACTGTAAATGTTTCTTGAAGTTGGTTGTTCTAACAGGTAATTGCTAATATGCTAGAAATAATGGAGAGATTTTCTTTTTTTTATTATGAGTCTTAAAGAAATGTCATCGTTATGGTTACCTCATGAGCCTTTCCATGTATTTTGAACCTCGTGATCGTCGCATTTGAAGAAGCCATGTAATGACTCCGCCCACTTCTGTTCAACGGACCACTGGAAGACCGCCATCAGTCATCCTCATTCGATTTTAGTTTTGATATTTTATGGTTTCACTTCTGTTATGCAGGATTTTGTAATTTGATCTCCCTTATAAATCAGTCTTGTAACTGTAATTAAAATTTTGTCTGAAACTCAGCTGTCTTTTTAATCAAATGTTAAGTTCTGAGCTCAGTCATGTTTTGTTTGCCAAAATGTTTGCTGATAAACAGGTTTAAATCCATCACAATGAAATAAAAAAAAAAAATGAGTAAAAGAGGTGCAAGTAACTACAGCTGTGTGAGTTTAGCCTAAAAGAAAACTGCACTCAGTAGGGTCTAGTTCATTTGGGACCTGATATTTAATGATAAAGTGGATAATCCTGTATTTGGTTTGAAGAATTATTTACTGAATCCATCAGAGATCTACTCAACAAACTGAATACAGTTTTGTACATTTTATTGTTTTGGCATTCTAATACAAAAAACTTAAGATTTGTAAATTATTATATTTTCATTTGATTCACTTTATGTTGTCAAAAAAGATGATGTGCAACAGAAGTGAACTATAATTTTATAACAAAGGTTATATATATATATATATACACTCACCGGCCACTTTATTAGGTACACCTGTCCAACTGCTCGTTAACACTTAATTTCTAAGCAGCCAATCACATGGCGGCAACTCAGTGCATTTAGGCATGTAGACATGGTCAAGACAATTTCCTGCAGTTCAAACCGAGCATCAGTATGGGGAAGAAAGGTGATCTGAGTGACTTTGAACGTGGCATGATTGTTGGTGCCAGAAGGGCTGGTCTGAGTATTTCAGAAACTGCTAATCTACTGGGATTTTCACGCACAACCATCTCTAGGGTTTACAGAGAATGGTCCGAAAAAGAAAAAACATCCAGTGAGCGGCAGTTCTGTGGGCGGAAATGCCTTGTTGATGCCAGAGGTCAGAGGAGAATGGCCAGACTGGTTCGAGCTGATAGAAGGGCAACAGTGACTCAAATAACCACCCGTTACAACCAAGGTGGGCAGAAGAGCATCTCTGAACGCACAGTACGTCGAACTTTGAGGCAGATGGGCTACAGCAGCAGAAGACCACACCGGGTGCCACTCCTTTCAGCTAAGAACAGGAAACTGAGGCTACAATTTGCACAAGCTCATCGAAATTGGACAATAGAAGATTGGAAAAACGTTGCCTGGTCTGATGAGTCTCGATTTCTGCTGCGACATTCGGATGGTAGGGTCAGAATTTGGCGTCTACAACATGAAAGCATGGATCCATCCTGCCTTGTATCAATGGTTCAGGCTGGTGGTGGTGGTGTCATGGTGTGGGGAATATTTTCTTGGCACTCTTTGGGCCCCTTGGTACCAATTGAGCATCGTTGCAACGCCACAGCCTACCTGAGTATTGTTGCTGACCATGTCCATCCCTTTATGACCACAATGTACCCAACTTCTGATGGCTACTTTCAGCAGGATAATGCGCCATGTCATAAAGCTGGAATCATCTCAGACTGGTTTCTTGAACATGACAATGAGTTCGCTGTACTCAAATGGCCTCCACAGTCACCAGATCTCAATCCAATAGAGCATCTTTGGGATGTGGTGGAACGGGAGATTCGCATCATGGATGTGCAGCCGACAAATCTGCGGCAACTGTGTGATGCCATCATGTCAATATGGACCAAACTCCCTGAGGAATGCTTCCAGCACCTTGTTGAATCTATGCCACGAAGAATTGAGGCAGTTCTGAAGGCAAAAGGGGGTCCAACCCGTTACTAGCATGGGGTACCTAATAAAGTGGCCGGTGAGTGTATATATATATATAGAGAGAGAGAGAACGATATTGCTTAGAATAAACAATAATAATATTATTATTTTTTTTTTTCGAAGTACATTATAGTAAACAGTAGTTGATATATTTGTCATGATGACCGCATTTTTATTTTGACGGGTTGTCATTTCATATTAAGTGCATTTTTGATGGTAGTTTTTCTCAAACGAAACTGAAAAGCTGTTAAAGTGCAACATGCAGGTTGATTTTATTTCTGAATTAATACTTTAAATTGTCTGCAGAGGTCTTTTAAAAACACTTATGTAAAAATTACTAATGAAATCTCATTTGATGTAGAGCTTTTGATGAAAATGCACTAGGCTCTGGAATAACGCCTTTCCAGCAAGCAACGCGTCATATGACGTACCCCGAGGAAAACAAATCAGCTCGCGGCCGCTTTCTCATTGCTGGGTGTTGATGTAGTTAGAGCAGTAGTGAGAGACATATAGTTTTAGATCGAAGCCATAATGGTAAATTATTGTGTTTGTGGTTGTTGCACGAATTCCAGCCTGTCAGGACATCATATCCATCATTTTCCTTCAAGGAAGAACAAGGCTTTTTGGTCTTGGGTGCGTTATGTGCGGGTGAATAGAGCAGACTTCACTGCCGCGTCTGTTAACACACACACACTCGGTTGTTTGTGGCGCACATTTCACTCGCTTTAAATGGTATCACTAACTGCATTTGAAAAGCATTATTTATTTGTTGTTATGGCATGATCATTAGTCAATGTGGATAGTGCTAACCAGCTTGGATGGTCTGCATAATCACTGTCAGCATAGAATATGAGAAGACAAAACGTTGCTGGCTTAAATAAAGACAATCTAAATAGATGTTTAATCAAGAACAAAGTCAAATGTATGTTTGCTAAAGCAGATTTATTGCAAAACACCAAGGTATAGCCATACAGTAGATGAATCAGCGTTAGCCGCGGTGCTAACTTACATGAACTCACTTGCCCTATTCGCCACTGGTTTTCTCGACACCATAACTCTAACGTTACTTCTCTCCTCTGCCCATTGTTCGTCTCCCGATCTCCCCCTGACTTCTATCTCGCCTAGAAGGCTCATAATTATTTGCCTGTGGGTCATCATAGGCATATTCGTCAACATCGGAGAACGCGGTTTCGTCGTTCGCATCCATTGTAACCTGAGCCTGAACTTGAACAGACTGCCTCGCCAATCGTCACTTCCGGTTAGTGCGTTGTAGACGCGGGAGTTATTTTATCACAATTTTTCTCAAAATATCGTTAATGGCTAAATATATATTACTCCAGTTCAGAAAATCTTGTTGTTTTATCGTCAACTTACACTATGCTATATAGGGGTGTCCAACCTGCAAGTTGCACTTTAAAGTGACTCTCAAAGCCGTTCTGGAATGAGTTCGTGTCCACATATGGATGCTGGAAACACCATGTGTGAGTTGAGTATAGGCTGTTCATCCACATAGAGACAGAAATATTTGAATAATTAGCGACATGCAAGTCACTGACTAGCTGTTGAC
Source organism: Cyprinella venusta (assembly GCA_038021265.1). Lineage (NCBI taxonomy): Eukaryota > Metazoa > Chordata > Actinopteri > Cypriniformes > Leuciscidae > Cyprinella > Cyprinella venusta. The sequence continues at coordinate 6,838,644 of CM075869.1, forward strand.
ATATTTATTTGTGTTGTGTGATAGTTAGATAAATCCATATCGAGTAAAAATATCCAGAGCCTCATCATTATAGACGTAAATTTAATCGCGAACTCGATATATTGATCGTTTGTCGCCCAGTTACGACAACTGTATTTACTAAATCTTAATATTTATCTAACAGGATTGACAATGAAATATCAATGATCAAAACTTTAAATCATCAAATAGTAGAAATGTAACATTCATTTTATGCGAGAATTATTAAACATTTGTATTAGGCGAGTCACAATATATCGCAATGCAAAAATATGTAGGCCTCTCGTGGATAGTTCACCCAAAATGAAAATGTGAGAAAAAAATTGGGTTTACAGAGTTTTAAATATAATTTTAATAACAGTAGTGCAATGTCGGAATATTTGTGGATCCTGATAATGCCAAATGTTTTATGTTACCAGTAAAAATTGTGCCCTACATTCATTTTAACATCTAGCCTAGTCAGTGACAGAGGGAGAAATAATTCAAGGTAAGGACCCAGAAGTCTGCTTTTTTTATGTTTTCTACTATTTCTTGTAGGTTTTCTACTATTAAAACTTAGGTTAGCCTAATTTGATTCCAAAATGTAAGTTTACCACTTCTTTAACTGCTAGTTGATCAGATGAGTTATTTTCTATTAGGGGTTCAAGCGCACATCGCTGAAATATTGTTATTGTTCATTTTTTTCCAAGGATCAGCATTCTCCCCTAAAAGTGATCGGCCAGAACGATTCGTGAGTTGTAGAGACTTGAAACTCTGGGGGCTGGTAGTACTCACACCGCCTACATCACCAAGGCCCGCCCCGATCGGCCTGACGTGGGCGCTAGAGCGGCCAAAGGTACAAAATGGTTACTATAACTCCTAAATCGTTAGACATATAGGTTTAATTTGGGGTAATTCTGTGAAAAACCTACTTTTGTGCACTAGTCCACAGCTTTTGGCCCAATCGAAACCAAACCTGTGCCGCAAGATTCTGTTGAGTCTGATTGTCAATAATAATCAAGAAAAATTCGTAATTTCGCTGCACGGTCATTAGGGGTGCCAAAATGTTCTACATGTCAGCGGCCACTTTACAAAAATGGCTATAACTCATGATCGGAACTAGATATTTTGACCAAACTCAGGACACATGTATGAGCTCAAACTGAGGTCAATTGAAAAAAATCATGACGATTGGCCACTTGGTGGTGCCAAAAAAACAGAAATGTCTATAACCACCCAAAGTTTAGCCCAAATGACATGAAAATTGGCATGCGTCGTCTTTGTACGAGGTGCCTGAGGACATTGGCGTATTCCAAAAAACATGGCCGCCACTGATATTTGAGTAGCTATCAGACAAGGTTACCAAAGGCTGATCGTAACGAAACTCGGAGAGCATGCTCAACTCATGGCTCTAGAGTTCTGTAAGAATTTTGAAAGAAATCGGCCCATAGTTGTAGTCAGTTGTAGTTTCTTTGTTTTCCTTGTTATTTCTCATCCCTTTAAAGGGTTGGTTCAGCCAAAAGTGAAAATTATGTCATTAATGACTCTCCCTTATTTCGTCCCAAGCCCGTAAGACCTCCGTTCATCTTCGGAACACAGTTTAAGATATTTTAGATTTTCTAGAATGTCCCTCCATTGAAAATGTATGTACGATATACTGTCCTTGTCCAGAAAGGAAATAAAGACATCATCAAAGTAGTACATGTGACATCAGTGGGTTACTTACAATGTTTTGAAGCACTGAAAATACATTTTGGTCCAAAATTAACAAAAACTACGACTTTATTCAGGATTGTATTGTCTTCCGGTTCTGTTGTCAGAAAAAAAAGGTGTTTTACAGAGGACACTAGTGGTAAACATTTCAGCCTTTCATTCTTTTGTGAACGTGTTTTAGCATATTCTCCATCATGGATATGTTATGGTGTCATCCCTACATTTCTGGTTGGCCTAGACCTTAACAGCATAGTGTGCATGAAGACCTTAAAAAGCTTGAACCCATTAATTGCGGCTATATTTATTATTATTATCTTTATACAACTGGTTCTGTGTAAGAACGAAGGATTAGAGTTTTTTTTTACCTTTTGCTGACATTTTTTTTTTTACCTTCTGTTTACATCCCTAACCGCTTCATTAACTGTGAGAGCTGGCGGACACATCTGCATTAATACAACAGGAAAAACACGAGTCAACCCCCACATCTCTCTCCAGCCAGTTTAAATTTAAATAAATACTAAAGTTTATTAAGTTCATGGTTTATCAGAGATCTATGACAGATGGTGACTTTAATGTGTGTTAATTAAAGAGGCTCATGGGTATGTCATTAGTTCAGAAAAGAGCTGTAAATGCTGATTCAGCTCAGATAAGTGTAATGCTGCCCTGGGGAGGGTGTTTAAAACACTGCTCATACTTCAGCAATGGGGAATTAAATAATATAATCCTTAAAACCACAAACACCCCACTTTCACCTCTAAGTGTCTTCTTGAATCGTGGTTTCTACTCATTAATAAAAATATGCAGTCTAGACTGAACTGAGTTTTTTTTATCATTTATGGTCTGTTTTAGGATCTAACGATGGGATATTTCCCTATTAGTCTTTGAACACTATATATATATATATATATATATATATATATATATATATATATATATAGTTAAAAACTAAAAAAAAAAATTAAACCGGTTTTATTCTAGCTTCGTGCATTGGTTTTTATCAACACCTGAATGTGGGTGAGTTGAGTTTCATAAAAAAAAAGCAACGTTTTAAGCAAAAAGCTGAGAATTTTTTTTTTAATTTTTTTTTTTAAGACTACATCCAGATCGGATTCAGAATGATGCTCAAAACACAGATGGAGTAGGTCAAGTCCATAACACCCCTAATGCGTGTAGTCCTATACCTCGTCCTGGGTCGACATTGCATTCAGTAACGCTAGGCAGTTTTGATTTATGTGCAGTTTAATGTTGATGATCGTGTTATTTTACATGTGCATCTGCTTACATATGATATCGCTTGTTTCTGCTTGGTCTTCATGTCTTTTGATCTGGAGATTCAGAACTCAGAACTGTCAGAAGAGGTCTAATAGCGCCCCCTATTGTATGACAGCGAAAACACGGAAAGCAGGAATGGAAAATTTCCATCAGTGGTGAGGAAAGAGTTACGTTTTATTTATTATTTTGTCCTAAATATATGGTTTATTTGAACATAAGTTCAGATTGGATGAGCCGCATTGAAAATAATTGTAAACACAAATGTTAGCATACATGCTATATTAAGAAGTTCCATACATTGTTTAGTGAACATTGGTATTACACAAAGTAGACACCTTCATCTCTCTTTTTTTGTATGGAGGAATTTAAGCCATTAAAGGAGCATTTCACCCATTGCAACATTAATCTTTATTGAAAGTGGATAATATATGTAGTCCAATGTAAAAGAATTTTTTAATTTGGTGCCCTCTTGATCGAGAAAAGACAGAAAATAACCAAGGGGCGCCTATATATGAAAAAAATTACATGTCCCACAATACACAGCTCCGGAAGCCACACCCACTAATCCGGAACAGCCAGTCTATGGGAACCATAGACATAGACGCCCTATTGGCCGCTGGAGCGTACGTCAACGGCGCCGCCATATTGGGGAGAGCAACTTTCCCATACCGGGAAAAACTCTCTAATACCGGGAATTGAGAAAAATGCCTGTTTTGTGTGCTGCTTGGGGCTGTAAAAATCGCCACACAACTGAAAACAGCTTTCGAGGAAGTACCTTTCACAAGCAAGACTGAACGTTTGTTTTTGGTTGTATTTGGTCATGATTTAATCAAGCGTGCCGCACCAGCACTCAAAAGTGAAGCCAAAACGTCTCGATCGCCCCCCTGTGACTGGACCTAGTATAGCTCATAATCCCCGCCTCCCCATGTTATTCAATGGGACGCGAGACCAACTAAACAATTAAATTACACTTCACATATCCTTTTTCCAAAGATAGTTTCTGTCATTTACTGTAGTTTATATCACGTTTATGTAATTTCAAGTGTTCGTTTTTAAAATAAGTTTGTTTTTAGTTAGTTATGTGATGATAAAATAACGGTGCTCTGACATCATGATTGACAGCTGTGATTGACAGGTTCTCTGTGCGAGGTAGTCACTGAAGCACCAGCGAACGTTTTTTAATAATGTTGATTATGTGGTTAGTAGTTGTATTTACCTTATTTTAACAAGGTTCTGCAATCGGCAGACATCATTGGACAGGAAAGAAGCAGGCAGAGGCAGCTTAATGAAAGTGCGGGGCGTGTGCTTGCGTTTGATTCAGCGAGAATGAGGGCGGGGCCTTGATTTCGCGGCTTTACTTCCTGCTCACGACTGCGCATGACTGGTCCCCAAACACGCAAGTGCGCAGACTCAAGTTCGAGATGTCAGCGCCATATCGAGACACTGGCGGCCTCAGTTCTCTCTGATGGAAAAGAGCGAGGGGGCGTCGTCCATCTTTTTTTACAGTCTATGGATTTAATTAGTAAGTTACCTTTCGAGATTAAATACTACTGTCATTGTGTCACGAAATGTAGTTTTAATAGTTTTTCAGTCGACAATGTAGTTGTTTAAAGCTCAAATATGTGGTTTGTTTATAAAGATAGCGCCTATTTAAAAATTTGATCTGAAGTTTTCGGAGTTGCTGCGCCCCCGCCCAGCGCTCGTCTTCCCCGCCTGGAACAGCCGTACCACGGCCAGTGCTTCTGACGGTTGCCGCTCGCTCGGATGTCTCTAGTCTTTATCTTTGGTCTCATTAATCTATTAATGGTTCCCTGGTAAATAGTTTGGCTGAGGGTAAAGTAAAGTTTCAAAACTTTATATTTAGGCTATTTTTTAACATTGCATGTTTGACTGAAGCTACTTCTGTTATAATGGCTAACCTATTACTGATCAATAAAACTGAAATTTAACACAAAGAGCTAAATATTAAATATATTTTTTTTGTGTATATTCTGTAGTTGAAATGTCTTATTCTTTTGCTATTATTATAGAATTATTAATAAACTATTATCAATATTTTTACATGTATTCATTACCATTTTATTTGCTGTATACTATTTGTTTATTTTATTGACTAAACTATTTACTATTACTTTTCACTTTATGTTATAATTACTATTTGCATTGCACTGTATGCCCAGTTGTACCACAACATATTATCATAAAGGATCCATCAGTTATCAATGTTATTGCTAAAATATGGTCAATCACATAAAATGCTTTTTCCACAATGAGCAAACTTAAATATCTCAGTATGGGGATCTTCACCATTCTTATCCAATAATGTTTGCAGAAAAACGCAGCTCACCCGTTTACTTACATTTAATTACAATGCAGTCTTGACCTCCGCAAAATGGCGGACCCGTTGACGTATCGCAGCAACGTTCCAAAGGGCGTCTTTGATGGGAACAGCGCAAACAGAGAATTCACTCTTCCGTCTACAAGGCTAACATTAGCTGTCACCGACGGAGTTTGAAATTCATTTCACACAAAATGTCCAGTTGGCTGTGGCGAGCAGGACGATCGAGGGCGAGGGATGTAACTTAAGAGGACGGCGTTTCGCGCGAGGCTGGTGGCGTGAGTTATAACAGAGACTGATAATGAAAGACATCTGTGAGGCGCGCGCCGATCTTGCGTCTCTCACGGAGAAGCGAAAGCATAAAACGGGGAGCGACGACGGCAAATCGAGAGAGAAACAGGCCTGATTTTATGTTGTGTTTTGTTTCTGTTGTGTGTAACGTTACAGCAGTCGTCAATGAGGGGCTGCTGGCTTTGGCTTATACTTTCGTTTTGTATTTGTTCATTTTACTATTAAAATGCTTAAATGTTCGCCGGTTCCTGCTTCCTTCTTCCCACAACAACAAACCCCGTTAACGTTACATTGGCAAACTCATTAGTGAATTACCCCTCGTTTGTATTTATTTCTGTTTGGTGAATTACTGCATGTTACCTGGATGTTTAGTCGGGCGAAACTATCACAACACAAACGTCCGTGTGCTCGTCTGATTCAGAGATTTCCTCCAGGAGAAATTGCCATCGTTTAAATTCTCTGCAGCAGACGGGTTGTGTCCGTAGGCCGTAGCACGCCGCGAGAGTACAGTCAACAGCAATCCGCCCAGCGCCAGAGTCAGTCGGGGCTCCTCGACCGCGACAGGCCGCCGCCTCGGCGTCTCCTGCTCCTCCATCAGCCTCAGCTGCTCTAAACTATACTGGACTCGTAAAGATAGCCACGAACATCGGATTTGAGCAGCAGAACTTCAAAATCCTCTTCTTCCATGTCATGTTTAGTTTCTTCCGTCATTGTCATAACTTACTATCTCCACAGCGCTTGTTAGCTTAGCTTCCAAACAAGATGGCGGATATTGAGTTCAGTTTCTGCAAGTGAAGCCCCACCCACTGATCTGTAATAGGCCTGTAGGGTGAGTGGTCCAACACCCTGGCATAATAATGAGCTCTGGTTCTAAAGATTTTAATGAAATATGACTTCCTGCTTATCGTGACGCAAAATGACGATTTTTATATCACGATAAGCAGGAAGTTAAACACTTAACTCCTTATTTCTCTCATCTCAGGGGAAAATAAGGCAATAAACCATGACCATTCAAAAATATGACTGGGTTTCTAAAGATACAAAGCTTAATGCAAATGAGTGAAGTGACCCACATCCTCATATCCAATTATATTATTAAATAACACGCATCAATGCACCATAAATTCAGTACTGTAAAATATTTTAATAGTATTATCCTTTCAGCATCACTCTTATAAAGTCATTTAACAATGAGATTTCCAAAATAATGCAGTTTTATAGTACAATGGAAATTGCTAATAATTCAGTTCTGAAGAGAAGACTGGGACACAGAGATCTTTGAGAACAGGAGCGCAAAATAGGGAGATTATTGCTTAAGAAGTGACGATGAACGTTTTAAAAATCAAAGTTGAATATATGATATTATCTTATATACTGAATAATCTGAGCAAGTCCCAACATTCATTTCAGATAGCAAATCATGGCACTCGAGTTGTTGTTTTTACATGCCAGAGTTACATTCTAGTGTATGTAGAATTGTGTATCCAACTCTAAAACTTGCAAACAGCAAGATATAAATACAAGATAGCAAGCTCTGTCTGGATGTTGAGTTGAAGGTGGGCACAGAAGGGCTGAATGCATGAGAACTAGCATGCTTGTTATCAGATGTGCCCTCCAAAGTAGTTGATCCTTTAATGATTAATTAAACCCCATGTGGAGTGTAACATGAGGGGACTTTACTGCTGTTTCGGCATGGCAAAGTCCCAGGCGGTATCCTGGGCACACTTCCACATGGCGCGCACCAGCCGGGTGAAACCCATATCCTTGGGCTTCTCCAGCCCACGCATCAGCCGCTGTTTCATGATGGAAATAAACTCCTTATTACTCAGCTCCCCATTTCCTGAAAAAAGTGCAAATGAAATAGAGTGTGAGAGAGAAATATGATGGGTAATTATCACCGTCAGTGCCACTCAACTCCATATGCTTATCAACCCTCAGCAGAATTCAAAGTAGCGATTCAGCAGGTCCGATGCCGTGCACATACATTTGTACTTCTTAAAATACTCCCATGCTAAAATATGATACTGTAAAACTCATTTACAACATTTGTTGCATAAATACCATTACACAAAGAGAAATAGAGTGGTCGAAATTGGAGTTATTCCATGGTTAAAGACAAACAAAAACAAAACAAATAAATCCAGAATCTGTGTAACGAAACAAAAAAAAAAAATAGGTGAAAACCAAACACAAACAAAAGCAAAACACAACAGAACAAATCTAAAACAAACAAAACAAAAACACAAAAAAAATCAAACACAAACCAGAACACAAAACGAAAACACAAAACAACAACAAAACACAACAAACCAAACCCCAGAATAAACAAAATTAAAACCCTAAACAAACGCAAACCACAAAACGTATAAAAACCAAAACGCAAAACAAAAATTAAGCGAAACCACAAAACAAAAGCAAAACAAAAAACAAATCAAACAAAATCACAAAACGCAACCAAAGCACAAAACAAAAATTAAAATACAAAACCAAACACAAAACAAAAGCAAAACACAACAGATTCTAATTCTAAACAAAACTAAACACACAAAAAAAAAAACACAAACCAGAACACCAAATGAAAACAGAAAAAAATGAAAACACAAAACAACAGCAAAACACAACAAACCAAACCCCAGAACAAACAAAATTAAAACCCAAAACAAACGCAAACCACAAAACGTATTAAAACCAAAACGCAAAACAAAAATTAAGCGAAACCACAAAACAAAAGCAAAACAAAAAACAAATCAAACAAACCAAAACGCAAACACAAAAAATAAGCGAAACCACAAAACAAAAGCAAAAAAAAAACAAATCAAACAAAATCACAAAAAGCAACCAATCAAAGCACAAAACAAAAATTAAAATACAAAACCAAACACAAAACAAAAGCAAAACACAGCAGAACAAATCTAAACAACAAATCAAAAACACAAAAAAATCAAACACAAAACAGAACACCAAATGATAACAGAAAAAAATTAAAACACAAAACAACAGCAAAACACAACAAACCAAACCCCAGAATAAACAAAATTAAAACCCAAAACAAACGCAAACCACAAAACGTATCAAGACAAAACGCAAAACAAAACCAAACATAGACAACAAAAATTAAGCGAAACCATAAAACAAAAGCAAAACAAATCAAACAAAATCACAAAACAAAAATTAAAATACAAAACCAACCACAAAACAACAACAAAAACAAAAACTAAGTAAAACAAAAGAAAAACACAAACCAAAGAACAAATAAAACCCACAATGAAAGAACAAAACAAGATCAAACACACAAAAAACACAGGGTTGCCAGGTCTGCACATTAAAACCATCCCAATTGGGAAGAAATCAACATATGGCACCAATTTAAAAGGACCTGGCAACACTGAAACCAACACAACCCCCAATTTGACAAGATACAAACAAAAATAACTATTTATGAACAATTAACTAACTGAAACTCAAAATCAAAACACTGATATGAAATCTAATATGATTGTAATATTTAAAACATTAAAGACTAAACAATGCATTTTTTTACGTAAGTAAACAGTGTGATGTTATTACTAGCATTTTATAGTATATCATTAAAGAAGGTACTAGTACTCGTCCTCGGTCTCAAGAAATGATATTCAAAGAGGAACCTGATAAACACACACACTCACCGTCACAGTCGAACAGTGCGAACACCACGTCACACACATGGTCGGACAGCTCTACCTTGGCCACAGTGCGGGCCACCTGCTTCATGGTGGCTGAGGAGAGAGGAAGAGAACAGGGATGAATGAAGACAGAACTGTGTGCCTGAGCACGAGTAATCAATACTGGACACGGACTCATTCCCTGTGAAGGACATCACACCAAATAGGAGAAGAAAAAGATGGACAGAAACAGAAGAGGAGGATAAACTGGTGGTGTGTCCACACCTTATTAAAATGATTATTTAGAGATTGAGGAGGAGGGGTATATTATCAGATGAATCATTGCATTACTTACTCAGTCACATCATAATGATAATTACTAAGACTGTCAAGAATTGTCATCCAATATGAGTTTGCAATGTCTGACAGACAGTGTTTCTAATACAAGCCTTTTTGACCTTTTCTTTTTGCTGTTGACACAGAGTCTAGCGCTGTCACTGAGACCGGCGTGATTTCTCCCGACACGTCACTGATAACTGTCAGGAAGCAGAGGCATTTTAGATCTGGACCAAAACCTGAGCTGCCTTCATAAGAACATCTTAAGGCATGATGAGCGGTTTCCATCCACCTATTTTTATGTGCATTTTGACATGTCGTATAAAAAGTTATAAAAATGCACTCTGAAATGCATGTATTTATGATACAGTACAGCATAAAAATGCCACAGTGGCTTCCCCAATTGCAGCAACCATTTTTATTAAAGATATTTTGTGCCAATTTCTTTGACCATTTTGTTCTCCTGAACAACATTTGCTGCTTTATTCGCAAATGTTTTATGCGACATTCCAATTTTGACATTTGACAAAGTTAAATTTGCAATTTTAGATATAAACATTCTAAGATGACATATATAATTATATACTGCATTGAATACCAAAAAAATGGAAAATTTATATTACATATATAATTTTTATTAAATAAGCAAATATATAAAGTAGAAAAATATAACATTAAAAACGAAAATTTGAAATTCTAAAATGAAATAAAACAAGTTGAAGTACTAAAAAAACTAAACTACAATTGAAATCAGAAAACAGAAATTTAAAAAAAATAATAAAAAGCTAATTTATTTAGAAAACATAAAAATAAAAGCTAATTTAATATAAAATTAGATTTAAAAAAACAATATAATACAACAAACTAAAATAACACTGATTAAATGTGCCAAGTATATTTATTTTTTGAGTGTTATGTTATTCCTTTAATATTTCTTGTATTGAATTTCCTGTATCGTTTTTCATGCACTTACACGTTACCCGTTCAGAATATACCAAATCCGTTAATTTTAACTTTCCAACTGAATTAGAATAAAAGGTAGAAGAGCTTACTAGGTTTAGGAACAAACCTTAATTTTTCAACCAAATAATATTAAATTATCATCAAAGCACAGTATATATCTACACACGACCATCACTGGGTATAAACAGGAATGAGAAGCGTCCAGAGCATGTCATTTACAATCTACCAGATTATTCAATTATAATGAATATAATTAGCCTGGGAAAACCCAGACAACTTCCAGCAAATTTAGATTTGCTCTGAAAGTTAGTTTCCAATCCAATTTCCAATCCGCCAAAATTGCGCCACCAATCGGAAACGTTGGGGTGGGCTTTACACGATGACGATAGCGATTTTGAAGCAGATTTTGTTGCCTACATTACAAAGATGGACGCCGCCATCTTGTCTCAAATTGGGCCAGAGATGCTGTCCTGTAAAAAAAAAAAAAGATGGACGCCACCGTTGAACATCACTCGCTTGAATCAGCTATCACGTCTGTTTTAAGCGATTTGAACTTTTCCTTTTTGGTTAACAACTGAGCAAAGAACAACACTCGGAGCATACGTCATCTCCTTCATCGCTCTGATTGCGTTTAGGTCTATCTGCGATGTCCATTGGTGACGCCCTTCTCGAAATGATTTATCTAAGACTCTTTGCCAGACCATAACTCAGTTACAACTGAGAATGGTCTGGTTTTAACCAGGCTAGAATATGATATAAATGTTAGACAAAAAACTTGGCAAATGCTACCTTGGCAGGAAACTTTAATACACCTGCATGTTGAAGACCTATGGACTAGTCAACTAATCAAACAGACAACCTACTATTAATAAACAATTTTCATAATTAAGAATGTGTTGTTTTGCACATCCTGGTGGAAGAGTGAGCAAATGGCCTGTTGTGAACATAAGAGAAGGACAATAGTGGACCAAGGACCAGGAAATATGAAGTTTGAACTAGATAAGGCAAAAGACATCCATCAGTGGCCAGCCTTCCAGCCACAGCCTTGACATCAACATATACAGAAGAGAAAAGAGCCATTCTGAAGATGACAAGCTGATAAAAAGCCTCTTATGTCTTCATAACGATCAGTGATTCAGAGTATATCTGAGTGTCAGGAGCTAGGCTTCAGAGAAATGTAAGAAAGGTTATCGAGAGACATCATTCTGCACAAGAGGAATCAATCCTGATATAAGGACTGTGAGGAAGTGTGTGTATGGAGGGAAGTGATGTGCTGACGAGTAGACACTACGGTACTGGGTGTTTATTAAAGTCAGTATTACTGATTTTTTTGAGACGTATTCATTTGTGCGTATACGCTCACCTAAATGATTATTACGAACACCTGTTCAATTTCTCATTAATGCAATTATCTAATCAACCAATCACATGGCAGTTGCTTCAATGCGTTTAGGGGTGTGGTCCTGTACAAGACAATCTCCTGAACTCCAAACTGAATGTCAGAATGGGAAAGAAAGGTGATTTAAGCAATTTTGAGCCAGACGGGCCCGGTCTGAGTATTTCACAATCTGCTCAGTTACTGGGATTTTCACACACAACCATTTCTAGGGTTTACAAAGAGTGGGGTGATGAGGGAAAAACATCCAGTTTGGGGCAGTCCTGTGGGCGAAAACGTCTTGTTGATGCTAGAGGTCAGAGGAGAATGGGCCGACTGATTCAAGCTGATAGAAGAGCAACTTTGACTGAAATATCCACTCGTTACAACCGAGGTATGCAGCAAAGCATTTGTGAAGCCACAACACGCACAACCTTGAGGCGGATGGGCTACAACAGCAGAGGACCCCACTGGGTACCACTCATCTCCACTACAAATAGGAAAAAGAGGCTACAATTTGCAAGAGCTCGCCAAAATTGGACAGTTGAAGACTGGAAGAATGTTGCCTGGTCTGATGAGTCTCGATTTCTGTTGAGACATTCAGATGGTAGAGTCAGAATCTGGCGTAAACAGAATGAGAACATGGATCCATCATGCCTTGTTACCACTGTGAAGGCTGCTGGTGGTGGTGTAATGGTGTGGAGGATGTTTTCTTGGCACACTTTAGGCCCCTTAGTGCCAATTGGGCATTGTTTAAATGCCACGGCCTACCTGAGCATTGTTTCTGACCATGTCCATCCCTTTATGACCACCATGTACCCATCCTCTGATGGCTACTTCCAGCAGGATAATGCACCGTCACAAAGCTCGAATCATTTCAAATTGGTTTCTTGAACATGACATTTATTTTAATACATCTTTTCAGACCTCATCATTTTTAATCAAAATGTCTTAACTCGTTCTTCCACTGATATAAGTGCCACCTCTCTGAAATATGCAAGCCCATGCAGCAGTTAAGCCACATCACATTCAGATTTGACTCCATTCCAGTATGCACCGCTCACTTTTCACTGTTTTCTTTATACATAGTTATATTTTTATGATTAGGACAGTAGAAGCAGAGACAGGGAGTGATAAGAGAGGAGACAGGGTAATGGGACCACAAATCTCGGAGCACTGCCCACAATGCTTTTTTTATCGTTTTATCGTTTAACCCATTTGTGCCCAAATTTTTCTTAATGGTTTCATGCATATAATTGTGTTAATAGTGTCCTCTGTAAACATGTTCTGCATTTATTTCCCCCAGTTTTGTTTTTCTTTTTTTGAAAATCGTATTTGAATGTGCGGCAACTATAGTTGCCGGTGGGAAAATATGTTGTATGCACCCCTTCAATGTCAAATTTGAATACATTTGGCATCTAACTCAAAATAACTGCTTTCAACAGATCAGCCTTTATTCATAAACACATTTATTAATGCTTCAATCTGAAATATTATAATAAGTTAGCAACTTCAGCTTTCGCTTCATGGCAATATTAATGGTGTTTGCTACTCTAGCTCTAGTCTCGCGTGGCCAGATCTTCAGATTGACGGCAGAAAGTCTGGACTCAAGAAAACGTTTGACTGACATGTTGTAACATAACCAATCACAGTTCGTTTTGTTCCGCGACGTTTAGAGGCATGAAAATGTGAAGTCGATGTCCCTGCAATAACAGTCTATAAATTATTCATTGGAGAACATTGTGTAAGATATAATGCACCAATGAAGCCGCCAATGACATTCTTTTGAAAATCCAACGTAAGCGCTCATTGTCACAGTTTTAAACACGACGGCGTTCTTCTTCCACGAGGGGGTTTGAGCGTCATGGCATTTGAGAGTTAAAGAACGTGACACACACGTCTCCCAGACATCCTATGGAATTCAACCAATCAGATCGTGACTTCGGAACTCCGGAAGTGTTTGCAGAAGAGTGTGGCGTATGCATCAGACGTTCATCCAACGGTCCAAGACATCTGAGGCTGAGACTACTCTGAGACCAACATGACTATTACTCATGCTTAGAGAAATGGTATATATATATATATATATACACTGACCGGCCACTTTATTAGGTACCCCATGCTAGTAACGGGTTGGACCCCCTTTTGCCTTCAGAACTGCCTCAATTCTTCGTGGCATAGATTCAACAAGGTGCTGGAAGCATTCCTCAGGGAGTTTGGTCCATATTGACATGATGGCATCACACAGTTGCCGCAGATTTGTCGGCTGCACATCCATGATGCGAATCTCCCGTTCCACCACATCCCAAAGATGCTCTATTGGATTGAGATCTGGTGACTGTGGAGGCCATTTGAGTACAGCGAACTCATTGTCATGTTCAAGAAACCAGTCTGAGATGATTCCAGCTTTATGACATGGCGCATTATCCTGCTGAAAGTAGCCATCAGAAGTTGGGTACATTGTGGTCATAAAGGGATGGACATGGTCAGCAACAATACTCAGGTAGGCTGTGGCGTTGCAACGATGCTCAATTGGTACCAAGGGGCCCAAAGAGTGCCAAGAAAATATTCCCCACACCATGACACCACCACCACCAGCCTGAACCGTTGATACAATGCAGGATGGATCCATGCTTTCATGTTGTAGACGCCAAATTCTGACCCTACCATCCGAATGTCGCAGCAGAAATCGAGACTCATCAGACCAGGTAACGTTTTTCCAATCTTCTATTGTCCAATTTCGATGAGCTTGTGCAAATTGTAGCCTCAGTTTCCTGTTCTTAGCTGAAAGGAGTGGCACCCGGTGTGGTCTTCTGCTGCTGTAGCCCATCTGCCTCAAAGTTCGACGTACTGTGCGTTCAGAGATGCTCTTCTGCCCACCTTGGTTGTAACGGGTGGTTATTTGAGTCACTGTTGCCCTTCTATCAGCTCGAACCAGTCTGGCCATTCTCCTCTGACCTCTGGCATCAACAAGGCATTTCCGCCCACAGAACTGCCGCTCACTGGATGTTTTTTCTTTTTCGGACCATTCTCTGTAAACCCTAGAGATGGTTGTGCGTGAAAATCCCAGTAGATTAGCAGTTTCTGAAATACTCAGACCAGCCCTTCTGGCACCAACAATCATGCCACGTTCAAAGTCACTCAAATCACCTTTCTTCCCCATACTGATGCTCGGTTTGAACTGCAGGAGATTGTCTTGACCATGTCTACATGCCTAAATGCACTGAGCTGCCGCCATGTGATTGGCTGCTTAGAAATTAAGTGTTAACGAGCAGTTGGACAGGTGTACCTAATAAAGTGGCCGGTGAGTGTATATATATGCAATATTTCAAAATGCACATAAAATAGGTGGATGAATAGCTAGTAAATGTGCAGGGTTAGAGACTTTTTTGGGTTGCCTGAAAATCCAGGTAATGTGTATTTAAAAGAGAAGATTATTAAAGGAAGAGCAGCAGCTGCAGTGAAATGGGACACATCTGGCTGAGCGGCTCTGCTAATGGTAGGAATGAGCGAGAGGGAGGAGAGCAGGATGAGCTGATGCAATATGGAAATTGCAAATGGGAATTTTTGCATTGCAAAGTCAGTCTTATAGTAGACTCCGAGTCAGCAACATGACCACAAACCGACCCTCTGGAAATCTGGAAATCTGCATTTGATTGCTTCAGTCAACTTCTGTCCGCTTCCAAACTAAAGGATTACAAGGAATTGGCTGAGGGATCATGTATTAGTGTGTGTGTGTACCTTTATCTATAGAGGCGCCCGCCATGTGGTAGAAACTCAGTGCAGTGTCGACATCATTGACGTTCTTCAGGAAGGTAAAGAAGTTCTCCACTTCCTCGAACGTGATGCCCTGTGTGCGAGAGAGAAATAGAGAATGACTCCCACGACCAAACTAATTCATTACATTGAATTCTTTTATGATAAATCTGGTCAGTTAGACCGTTGAGAGAGTGAAATGCAAGTCAAATGACATTAGCTCTCTCAAATAGCACTGATGAAACCATGCTGTGTTTGCAATGAGCACAGGGCCTGTACATATTGTTTTAATATCCTTTTAATAAGAGCATAAAATTACAGAATGGGAGCATTTGAGCGACATAAACACAAAACAGCTCTACGGAGAGAAAGCTCTTCATATTCCAGCGTGCCGGAGTGCTCTCATGATAATGTAAGGCCTGACGAAACAACAATCATACTGAAGACAGACAAACATACTAAAATTTCAGAGAGTATGATGAGCCATTTAAAACACTATCCCAATGCATTCTTACTCGCTTTACCAAGTATTCAATTCCGATCTAAAAATCAGCCTATGGGGTTCAAATGATCCATGTGACTGATCCATTTACCTCGGTTAACATCTAAAGACATTGATTAACAAGAAAAATCTAAATTAACCCTGGGGCACAAGAAAATTAAAATGGCACTCCAGGGTCAAAAAGGCTACTGACTTCTAATGCATATTCATTTCATATAATGAGGAATCAAACTTTACTTGAGCCTTGAAATGGTGGGGAGGACGTTGCCTACTATAAAAAAAAGAAACATACTGTAAATTTACAAACACCAAACTATGGAAGTTTCCCCATGGAATAAAAAAATGAAAAAGGTAACAGCGACTTTGTATCTTACAATTCTGAGAAAATAATAAACTCAGAAAAAAAAAAAGAAAATAAAAATAAAAAAGATTAAAAATAAAAAAGATTTTATTTTTTAAGAGAAAATAAAAAAGAAAAACGCAAGCAATTAAGTCTGAATTATGAGATAAAAAGTCAGTTACCTTGTTTAATGGCGAGTTTATATCTCGCAATTCAGAATATCTCACTATTGCGAGAAAAAAATTCCACACAAAAGTGTTTTAACCCCTTAACTGTCACTTTAGGCAACCTAAATTTACTTCACTATATTACTATTAAATCCTAATCTAGTCATGACAAACTATATACCGTTGGAAAGGTCCTAAATAGATATTTTAGCGCTGTTTTTTTTCTTCTTACAAATTATGAATGAACAGTAATATTTGAATTTATGACAAGAGTGCGCCTCAAAAAAATCGACTTCATTACAGGAGTTGACCTTTGTCACAGAAAAACTTCATAATAAAACATAATCTAGTATTTGTCAATTAAAAAAGATAAAATTATATTTTAAAAACTAAGGTAAAAGTCCTCTCTCTATATTTTTTTGTTATTAATATATCACATATTTTAGTAGTTATCATAAATTTGGTATCATTTGAAAGCTTACGAACTCAGAATTCATCCTGTGAAAACCGTTTTATAATTTGATGTTGCGTTACCATAGAAACGGTTTTTTTTTTATTAGGCCCCTCCCCCTTTGGGCATCATCTTTCATAATTTATTATCAAAACCTTTTCTAATCTTGACAAAACACATATTGTCAGAAAGGTCTGAGTCTCAAGGTTCCATATTTTGTGACAGAAGTTATATTTGGATTGAAATTTATTCATTTGTTATGAGAGAATGCAATTAAATTCAATGGAATTCAATGGCACCTGGTGGCTATTTTTGGTATAACGCCTAAACAAAATCTCATGGGAACTTCAATTTTTGTGATATCAACTTCAAATTTGGAACATAACTTTGTTAGCTATAGCTTTCATTTTATAGTAAAAAAATATTTTGTAAAATATTTATTTTATATAAAAAAAATATGTATTAATAAAGTATATTTGATTTACTGTAAATTATAACTTCCATAACTTTTTCATAATTTAATTTTTTGAAGTGCTTTCACTTCAGTAATAATCTGATGATTGTTTTCTTTAAAACAAGATGAAACGTAGGTCTATATACCAAAGCATTCTTGAATTACAACCATTTAAGTTTGTATAGTGCATTTTAATGTCAATTATCAAAAGGGGGGTGACAGGTAAAAGGTTAAGGAGGCAGTGACGTGAACAGCTGGACAGAAAAGGAACGGAACAGCTTACAGGGGTCTGGAAGCATGTTTTTTTAAATGTTACTAGAATTAGACAAGTTGTTTTTCACTTTAAAAGCGGTTTTAAAAACACAACACCATTGCAGGACGTTCAAAAAACATCACAAAGGATGACGCAACGCCCAGACACGTCTGTCTGAATGCGTTTGGCTGTAGTGGATGTGCGTTAAACTGGACAAGTGTAAAAATAGAATTTTTCAGAGAAATTTTCTTCAGAAAGGGATACTCCACTTTTTTTGGAAATAGGCTCATTTTACAACTCCCCCACAGTTAAACGGAAGTCAATGATACCAGAAACTGTCTGGTTACTGATATCTTTCTAAATATCAGAAAATCATCTGAATGGATTTGAAACCGGTAAAACTCAACTGTTTAACTCTGGGGGGAGTTGTAAAATGAGCCTATTTCCAAAAAAAGAGGAGTATCCCTTTAAGACTATTGAAAATTTACTTTCATCAAAGAATCCTGAAACTTTCAAGTTCCCACAAAAATACTAAGCAGCACAATAATACATTTTATTAGTATATTAGAATGATTTCTGATGACCCCTGTGACACTGAAGACTGGAGTAAAGATTTGTAATCACATGAATAAATTACATTTTAAAATATACTCAAATAATAAACAGTTATTTTCAATTGTAATAATATTTCAACAATATTACTGTATTTTTGACCAAATAATTTCAAATTGGCTGTAATTTTGTTCATTCTTTCTTCTCTCAGCAGGGACAGAGAAATGACTTGACTTTCAAAAGTTGTCACATGACACCAGGTTAGGAGTATATATGTGTATATTTATATGTGTATATACACGTGTATATTTTAAAAAGAGACGATGGGAAAAAGAACAGAGAAAATATCTCAGACACAGGCACTCAGACACATTGACAGTTGAGGACTCATTGTTCTCCTCTTACAGTGACACTTCACAACTTTTTCAGACTGGCGTCTCGCCCACCTGAGCATCCTTGAACATTCGTTTGAGGTTCTTCTGCATCAGTTTGAGTTTGCGAGACTGAACTCCACTGTAGGCCAGCAGCATCCCTCCAAACTGCTTCTCTGTGATCCTGCCGTCCACCGGATCATTCCTCTCAAACTAAACACACACACACACACACACAGGGGGAACGCTGAGTAATTGCTTCAGAAGTGAATCTTGTGATCAGCTAGTCAATATCATTTACAATTCATGTTCGACATGTGAATACTTAAGCGTGGGCACAGCTGAGAGTGGCTGACGGCAAAAGTTGAACAGCAATGCATTAGGGTTTGACCACTACAGTTATTTAACCCCTTAACTGTCACCGTCCCGGTACGCCTAACTTTACTTCACTATATTTCTATTAAATCCTAATCTAATTATGACAAATTATATATCGTTGGAAAGGTCTAAGACTTCTAAATAGATATTCTATCCCTGTTTTGTGTAACAAATTATGTAGGAAGAGTAATTGATGAATTTATGACAAGAGTGCGCCTCAAAAAATCTGCATCATAACAGGAGTTTTGACCTCTGTCACAAAAAGTCGACGCACCCACTTTTAATCATTGAAACTTCTGTTTTTGTGCTAAAAGTTCATAATAAAACATACAATCTAGTATTTTTCAATAAAAAATAAAAAATTGTAGTATAATATTGTCCTCTAAAAATGATAATATTTATATTTATTATCCTCTAAAATATAATATTATTTTTTTATCGCCTTTTTTATTATATCACATATTTTAGTAGTTATCATAAATTAGGTATCATTTGAAAGCTTATAAACTCGGAATTCATCGTGTGAAACTGTTTTATAATTGAACATTGCGTTACCATAGAAACGGTACTTATTTTATCAGGCTCCTCCCCTTTTGGGCGTCATTAAATTTCATAATTTATGATCAAAACCTTTTCTAATCTTGACAAAACTGATATTGTCAGAAAGGTCTGAGTCTCAAGGTTCCAAATTTTGTGACAGAATTGATATTTGGACAGAAATGTATTAATTTGTTAAAGCAGAATGTATACAACTAAATTCAATGGAATTCAATGGCACCCGGTGGCTATTTGTGGTACTACGCCTAAACAAAATCTCATGGGAACTTCAATTTTTATGATATCAACTTCAAATTTGGAACATAACTTGACAAGATTTATGGCTTTGACTTTATAGAAATTTTAGAGTAAACATATTTTGTAAAATACATATTTTATATAAAATAAAAAAATATATATTACAGTATATTTGATTTACTTTAAATTTAAACTTCCATAACTTTTTCATACTTTAATTTTTTGAATTGCTTTCACTTAAGCAATATTCTGCTGAGTGTTTTCTTTAAAACAAGACCAAACTTAGGTATATATTCCAAAGAATTCTTAAATTACAACCCTTTAAGTTTGAATAGTGCATTTTAACCCCCTTTCTCAAAAAGGGGGGTGACAGCTAAGGGGTTAAATAAAAGTGTGGCTATTATCTACTAAACAACCATCATGAATGTGCTACATCTGAAAACAGTGAACACTCGTTAGAAAACATAAGATAACTTTCCAACACTGAATCGGCCCCCATTTCAACATACATGAAAAAAAGAACGGCTGCTAAATAGCTCAGCAAAAGACTTTTCACTTGATTATTAGTGATTGTCAGGATTGTGAGATCTCTCATTTCTGATTTCTGTAATCTTGGATATAAATGCTCAGTCCACTGAGGTGAGGCTGTCCTGTGAGTGGGAGCTGTTAACATAGAAGGAGGAGGGAGAGATTGAGGAATATCTGACAGAACAGAGAGCTGCAGCCTCAGCACATCTCAAAGACCAGATAATGAGAGAGAGAGAGAGAGAGAGAGAGAGAGAGAGAGAGAGAGAGAGAGAGAGAGAGAGAGAGAGAGAGAGAGAGAGAGAGAGAGAGAGAGAGAGAGAGGTGTCTGTGAAAGGGGCTGCCTGAAACACTGACTTTATGTCAGACCCTAAGGAGGTTACATCACACTTAGTGTCACTCAACGCCACACTGCTGCCAACTGCTCTCACTGACTCCTACATTACAAATCGTCTTTTTTACAAGTCTTTTTTGGACATCTACCATGGTAGTACTATAGTTTACACTAGTGTACCTCAAAGAGTGGTTGACCTGGTTTTTCCATTGAGCAATATCTAAAGAGCAGGATGGCAGATGACTCGTATAATGACAATGTGTTATAAATAAGTCAGTTATAAGTGAAATGATTTTTTTAATCTAGATCCTTTTATCACTACCTTTAGGGATCTTGTGAGTATTATTTTCTTTCTATCATTTGTTCGTTCATTCCTTCAGTCGTAACGGTAACACTTTATTTGAAGGGGTGTGCATAAGACTGACATGACACTGTCATAAACATGACATAACACTTGTCATGAATATGAAAGAGTCTTTATGAATGTTTATGACTGTTGTCATTAAGTGTCATTTGGTAAATTATGACACTTTTAATGCAAAGTTGGCATTGTTTAAAATGTCTTTGTTATGACAACTTGACATTAACCAAGACAAAAATGTCTTTGTTATGACCACTTGAGATTAACCAAGAAATCAGAACCTGTCACAAATATGTCATAACAGGTCTAATTATCAAACTTAAAGAAGTTATTTAGCTTTGTGTTAACATTACATTACCCTGTCATATGTTATGGTTGGTTTTGATTTTGGTTGTCATGACACCATTATAACTGTGACATGAATATTTTACTTGTCCTCAAGTAAAGTGGAACACATTGTACTAGTTATAAAGTTGACATTAAGGGTTATTACACTGTCAAACGCTTTAACAACAGTGTCATTAATATGTTCCTTTACCTCAAGTAAAGTGGAACATGTTGGACTAGTTATGATTTCTTAGTTAATGTCAAGTTGTCATAAGAAAGACATTTTAAACAATGTCAACTTTGCATTAAAAGTGTCATAATTTACCGAATGACACTCAATGACAAAAGTCATAAACATTCATAAAGACTCCTTCATGTTCATGACAGGTGTTAAGTCATGTTTATGACAGTGTCATGTCAGTCTTATGCACACCCCTTCAAATAAAGTGTTACCGTAATGGGCACTTCTCCATCTTCCTCGACTTCTGTGCCATACCTCGAGTTTAAGCACATCGTGCTGTAACTTCCTCTGGAACTCCAGGAAACTGCCGATGGTGAGTTTGCCTTTCAGGTCAGCCCCGAAAAAGTATGTGGTGAGAGCTGAACTGCAGCCTCCTGTTTTCAGAGTGTTTCCTGTGGTGGAGCGATCTCTGTGTCTCATGCCCATACTGGTCTGAGAACGAATGATACTCTGAACCTGAAAAAGACCCAGAAATAATAATTAATGTCAGTAATTCATTACATCCACAGAGCATTTTTGCCACTCCTCACATAACACTTGAGGAAAATCTCCTTATCCACCAATGCGCAGCAATGTATGATACACTGATGGCCAGAGCGCACCAGAACACACACCACACTAACTATCAGTAGAGAGAAGAGAGATAACGATGCAGCAGACTCAGAAAAAGACAGGGAGCACAGGAAAGAGAAGGATGTGAAGGACAAGAGGAGGAGGGTGAGAGAAAGAATGAGGAGGAGGAAGGGTAGGAGAACAAGAAGAAAAAGAAAGACGTAGAGATGGAGGGACAAGGATGAGGAGGAGGGAAAAAAAGGAGGGGACAAAGGACAAGGAGCAGGAGGAGGAGAAAGAGGTGGAAAGGAGGATGAGGAGAGGAAAAATGAAGAAGAGGAGAAAATATTGAATAAGATGGAAAAGAAGGACAAGGGGGAGGAGAAGATAAAGGAGGAGGAGGAGAAAAGGAGAGGGAAGATGGAGACAAAAGATGAGGAGGGTGAGTAGAAAAAGGGTGGTAAAGAAGGAGGAGGAGAAAAAGAGGTGGTGAAGAATAAGGACAAAGAGGAGCAGAAGAAAAAGGAGGAGAAGATGGAAGGAGGTGGGGAAGAAGGACAAGGAGGAGGAGAGGGAAGAAAGAAGAGGAGGAGGAGGACAGGGATGATTAGAAGGAGAAGCAGGTGGTTAGGAGAAAAAGGAAAAAGCGAATATGGAGAAGGAGGAGGAGACGGCAAATGAGGTGGGGAATAAGGAGGAGATGGAGAAGAAGAAAATGGAGTTGGAGAAAAAAGGGGGAGGAGGAAAATAAGGACAAGGAGGAAAACAAAAAGGAGTTGTAGATCAAAGGCAAGGAGGTGGAGAAAAAGGAGGAGGTGAAAAAGAAGGACAAGGAGGAAAACAAAAAGGAGTTGGAGATCAAAGGCAAGGAGGTGGAGAAAAAGAAGGAGGTGGAGGAAAAAAGGAGGAGAAGGACAAGGCAGAGGAGAAGGACAAGGCAGAGGAGAAGAAAGGAAGACGAGGAGGATGGTATGATAAGAAGAAGATGGAGAAGTAGGAGAAGGAGAAAAGGGAGGTGAGGCAGAAGGACAAGGAGGAGGAGAAGAAAGAAAGAAGAGTAGGAGGAGGATGGGGATGATTAGAAGGAGAAGCAGGTGGAAGGAGAAAAATGTAAAAGTGAATATGGAGAAGGAGGAGGAGACGGCAAAGGAGGTGGGGGAAGAAGGAGCAGGAGGAGGAGGAGAAGAAGAAAATGGAGTTTGAGAAAAAAGGGGGAGGTAGAGACCAAAGGCAAGGAGGTGGAGAAAAAGGAGGTGGTGGAAAAGAAGGACAAGGAGGAAGACAAAAAGGAGTTGTAGATCAAAGGCAAGGAGGTGGAGAAAAGGAGGAGGTGGAAAAGAAGGACAAGGAAGAAAACAAAAAGGAGTTGTAGATCAAAGGGAAGGAGGTGGAGAAAAAGGAGGAGGTTGAAAAGAAGGACAAGGAGGAAAACAAAAAGGAGTTGTAGATCAAAGGCAAGGAGGCGGAGAAAAAGGAGGAGGTGAAAAAGAAGGACAAGGAGGAAAACAAAAAGGAGTTGTAGATCAAAGGCAAGGAGGTGGAGAAAAAGGAGGAGGTGGAAAAGAAGGACAAGGAGGAAAATAAAAAGGAGTTGTAGATCAAAGGCAAGGAGGTGGAGAAAAAGGAGGAGGTGGAAAAGAAGGACAAGGAGGAAAATAAAAAGGAGTTGTAGATCAAAGGCAAGGAGGTGGAGAAAAAGGAGGAGGTGGAAAAGAAGGACAAGAAGGAATACAAGAATGAGTTGGAGATCAAAGGCAAGGAGGTGGAGAAAAAGAAGGAGGTGGAGGAAAAAAGGAGAAGGACAAGGCAGAGGAGAAGAAAGGAAGACGAGGAGAATGGGTACGACAAGGAGGAGAAGATGGAGAAGTAGGAGAAGGAGAAAAAGGAGGTGGGGCAGAAGGACAAGGAGGAGGAGAAGAAAGAAAGAAGAGTAGGAGGAGGATGGGGATGATTAGAAGGAGAAGCAGGTGGAGGAGGAGGAGGATGGAAGAAAAAAGGGAGATTGAGCACAAGGGTAAACAGAATAAGCCCCCCCCTTTACCCTTATTCTACTACTAGTCTCTTCTTTTTCTCCTTCTCCACAAAGATATTGAGAAGGAGGAGAATGATGATGATGATGAGGAGCACACAGAAATTATGTCTTCTCTTTCTTTTTCTACATATCATTCACTGATGGACACTGGACTCCAAAGAATACTGAAAACAGTGAAGAAGACGACGAGCACTGGGAGAAAGTCAAGGACTCTTCTCAGGATGACGGTGTAAACGTTCAGTTGTTGACGGACTAGTGGAGCTTCAGAAGTAACTAGGACACTGTCTAGGACATCAAGGGTATTAGTTCCTGATGTTATCTGGGAATAAGGGCAGTGTGGCATATAGCAGTGATGTGTGCAGATCAGTCAATCCAAGAGAGCTGAAATGCTAAAAGATCAAGCAATTTTAGACTGATATATTACCTTAGCACATTAAAAGACTGTCACTAGAAGAATCTGTTCCCTAAGATGAATAGAACTAACCTGGATGATCTGTGATGAACACACTGCACATGTGACTGCACATCCCATATTAATTGGGAACATTTAAACAGCCAACATTTAGGATAACGACCTCCATTGGATTTTTTGACAATAACATTTTGTGAAGCAACTTTTTGTGAAGGTTCCTTTTATTTCTGTTGTGGTTTGAATGTCCCCCTCTTGGCTGATCTCAGATGTAGATCAATACACTGATTACTGGAGGTCTCCATCCATGGACAAGTGCATTGAGTGTATTCCCTGTGATGCGGCTAGCATATTTGCTCGGTTGAGGACCAATACAGTGTGTTTACCGACGGGTACTGCATGTACTCAGAATGCTTCGGGAAACTGAAAGACCTTATACTACCAGGTGAATGACTCATAGTGATTTTGCAAACGAAAGGCAAATGTGGCCTTAGGAGGTCAAGCGAAAACATGAGGGGTACAACAGCTTGTCACCGAGGCAGTACACTGAAAGGACCAACTTTGTCAACCTTATCAACCTCTAAAGGTACATATTAGTGTCTTAGGCCCCGTCCACACTACTGCGTTTTCGTTTAAAAACGGAGAATTAAAACGAATATGATCTCCGTCCACACCAGCGTTTCATCTGCGTATTAGAATTGATCTCCGTCCACATTAAAACGACTGAAAACGGGGGTCCCGTGACTATTCACCAACACTGGGCATGCGCAAGCCGGTGTAAACAGTGGTAGACAAATCAGGGAAGGACACGTAATGACTGACAACACCCAATCATAGAGCCTTTACCTACGACTGTGAGACGTAACAAGTTGAAAAAGTAAAGAAAGGCAGTAAAGCTATGTGAAATTGTCGTCAAAACTAATTTTCAGAAATGTGATTCGAATAGGATTTCAAACTACATATGGATGTAGGTTGACACAGATTTGTAAAAATCACACTGTTAACACTTGCTAAATATGATTGGCTTCCAAAAGGATATGCGCATAAATCGGATTTGGTCTTTCTTTTGTGTTCACTTACTTGCTCAAACTCCTCAAGGTCGACTTCTCCGTCTCCATTCAAGTCAAACATCTTGAAAGCAATTTCAAAGTTCCTCTGAGGAGCTGCAGAGACAAGAAACAGAGGATTTGCAACCCAAAGGTATCACACCATGTACAGGGGTTGGACAATGAAACTGAAACACTGGCCAATGTTGAAGGTTTCACATCTATATGCCTGGCGGTCAATCTTCAGAGTGAAGCACGGGTGGATCAGTGATGGTTTGAGCTCCAATATCATGACAATCCTGATTGTATTTGATGGACACGACACTGCCGAGGACTACCAAACCCTTCTGGAGGATCATGAGCACCTGATGCTCAAACCGTGGATCAGCATGATCATGCACCAGCACACACAGCAAGACTTGTGACAGAAGGGTTTGATGAAGATGAAAGTGACGTTGAACATCTCCCATGGTCTGCACAGTCACCAGATCTGAATATTATTGAGGTGTTTTGGAGGAGCGAGTCCACCAGCATCATATAGTGACCAGGACACTGTTCTGGAAGAGGAACGGCCCATAATCCCTCTGGTCACTGTGAAGGACTTCTATCTGTCAATTGGTGCTGTATTTGGAAGCAAAATGAGGCCCTCACCATTCTAACAAATTATTCTGTTGTAAAACCAGTTTCAGTTTCATTGTCCAACCCCTGTACTTTCACTTACACATAATGGCTATTTTTGAAAAAAAAAAAAAAAAGGCTGTTGAATAGTGAATCGGACCGAGAACCAAAATGCACGGGTAGCCAATCAGCAGTAAGGGGCGTATACAGTCATGATGGGGGAGGAACTACTACAGAAAGAGAGAGTTGGTGGAGTATATAGACCCCTTCATTGTTTGTACACATCGGAATCCTCTGTTGGGTGCGCGCGCAGCATGGGGTCAGAAAAATGGCACGGCAAATAGACCGGCATGATATTGTGTCAAGTTATGCACTGTCTTTACCACCACAGGAACGGGAACGTTACCATAACAAACTTGTTTTAGTTAATGGCGATTGTCTCCCTGATCCCGAGCTCATAACAGAATGGGTAGACAACCAGATAAGTGGCCAGATATTCACTGGCCCGCCATATAACTTACAGCTATCTGGTGGACAAGCCGAGTGTTTACACACGTGAAAAACTCAAAGCCTACAAATCGCTGGAAGCGTATAATTACGTGCGGCTAATTAACGATTCCAACAGCTGGCTAGCGGAGCATGACATTAACAAACTATTAACCTGCATGGTTTAACGTTATAGTCTATTGTACAGAAAATTCATGCAGTCTTTTGTTTCGAGTTTAATCTAAGTTTAATAGAAAGGGATGATGAAGGATGATTTTAACTTACCTGATATGAAGTGAGCGCAACAAACACGAGCCTCTTTGATCATCGCATTGTCCCAGTCTGCCCATGCATTCTAAAACGCTTAACGTGAAAAACGCTTAACGTGGCTTACTGTACAAAGACAGTGATATTAAAATACCAAATTCGTTACACATCATATTAATAAACCATACTATGTATAAAAAATAAGATGAGTCCGGAAAATCAACGCAACGCGATTAATAACACGTTAAGCATTTTCTTCCCATAGAAAACCGTTATATGAGAAAACGCTTAACGTGGCTTACTGTACTAAGACAGTGATTTTAGAAGACCAAATTCGTTACACATCATATTAATAAACCATACTATGTATAAAAAAATAAGATGAGTCCAGATATCAACGCAACGCGATTAATAACACGTTAAACTATGGTTACAGCACGATGGAATGAACTTTTCTGACCCCGACATGCGCACTGCGCACCGCAAATTTTTCTGTGACGTCAACCGTGAAGGGGTCTATACAAAAGAGGAAAAGGTCAGGGGGATATAACTTTAAAAAAAAGGGTTACGATCAGGCAAGAGGTAGGACCCGCAGTAATATTGGAGAGACCTGAAAGCTGACGACGATGTTGCTTTATTTCTTCTCGATTCGTGAGTAATGTTGGTTTTGCTGTGTCTCATAGAACTAAGATATGCCGTCTTTTGCTTGAATACACTCGTGTGATCTTTCCTTGTTTGTTCATTGCATTATTAGTAGTATAACCCTGGAACACCTTTACCTCCTCCATCGCCCGATTTAAGCATCAAGTGTTTCTGAAAAGTGAGATAATATACTCCCTAATATATGGTTTTTATTTTGGTTACCCCTTTTAGTGATTGCTTTGACCCCTTAATCTTGTCACATTTGTAATATATTAGTTAGCCTACTTGGACTACCGTGATATGCAGGGAGCTGCTCATAAAAACAGTGTTTGTTTGTTTTTTGAGATGGAAGGGATGACTTTGCCGTCGAAGGAGTAGAGGAGCTAAATAACAAGATTCAACCTGAATTATTACAGTAACACAAATTGCATTCGCATCTTGATGACATCATACCCTCGGGCGGCAGGCATGGCAGATTCCATCATAGTCATTGGCTGTGTACGTGAATGTGGGGGCGGAAGCATCAAGATAGGGGTGTGTTAATTTCAGGTTGAGGCGTGTTTTGGTGATTTCAAATATAAACTGTGTTTACCGGATATTGCTTACTGCATCTTTATTGGTTAAAAATATAATTATCAATAATGTTTCCACTTGTGGCAAGCCGGGCAGGGCAGAGAGCTGGTGAGCGTTAATGAGCGTCACCACACAGGTCTACAGTCTCATGGAGGAGCTCAGGAAGGATAAAAGGAGGAGTGATGACAGTGAAGGATAATAGAAGACCAGGTCTGGGACATTTATGTTGTTGTTTTTAGTTTAGCGACAGTCATTCGTAAGGGGCTGCCACTTTACTTTTTGTTGTTGTTTGTTTATTTTGGGATTAAAGATAATGTTTAACGTTCGCAAGTTCCCGTCTGCTTCTTCCCATAGCCTTTAAATTACAACACTAAATAAAGTATTAAAGTATCTTTGACCAAAATATCACTCCATGATCTCCACTCACGTCAGGTGAAGATTTCAGTATATCAGTGGCCTGATAAAAGCTGTTTAATCCTACATAAAGGCCCCTACACACCGGGACGAATATCAGCACGCATTATTCGTCAGCGTTTTCAACACGTTTTTTGTGTTCACACCCAAGCGATTTTCACTGACGATGAGCCAAGTGAACATGCAAATTCATTCCCTGACATTAGATGGCGCCAATAGATGGCGAAGCGTGTAGATGGCGAAGCGTGCTCAGCAAGACCGTTTTGTGTTTGAGCACCCCAAGTTGTTTTAGGCTGAATCCCAATTCACCCCTTTGCCCTACCCCTTAGCCCTACCCCTTGTTTTCGAGTGTAGCCTTGGCCCTTAAAACGGAGTGACAAGGGCCAAGGGGTTGGAATATTTACCTACGAAATGGAACGACCCTTCATGAACCCGATATGTCATCAGTCGTCGGCGATGTACAGGATTTCTCCATGACAACAACTGACAATCATCAGCGCAGCTGCTCTTAACTTTGAATAAACATGATGATTATAACATCCCTTCCTCAAAATGTATGTCTTTTCTGATCGGAAAGGTAATTTATTATACCATTTCTTAATTTAAATTACTATAGTGTTATTATAAGAGTAAATAAAGTGCGTGGTGGAATCATCTGGCGCTAAATTTAAATGTTTAACCGTTTGCGATCCATCTCGCCGGTGATTTCCGATGCAATCCGTGAACTTTTCTCTTAGCCCTCCATTTGGAGTGTGCCTCTGAAAAATCTCCGTTTCGAGGGCTATGTAGCCCTACCCCTTCGCCCTACCCCTCGATCTCAAGAAGAATCGAGACACCCTACCCCTAGACGTGATCGCGCAAAATGGAGGGGTATGGCTAAGGGGTAGGGCCAAGGGGTAAATTGGGATTCAGCCTTACTGTCTCTTCAGAAGCTCCAAACATGTGAGCAAAAGCGCCGATCTCATTGGTCAAATAGTTTTTGACATGGCGCATCAAACTAAAAAAACGAACCCGAGGCGTTTTTTTCAAAAATGACGCTTTTATGCGTGGCGTTTTATGCGTCGGTCTGAACACTCACTTTGGTGCCCTTTGTTTAGTCACGAGACGTTAAACGTCGGCAAATAACGCGCGCAAAATTCTTACCGGCATGAACAGGCCGTAAGGAGTTCACACCAGAGTGCAAGTCGACCTTTCTCAATTTTCCACTTTCGTGACATGTTTGTGGCTGCCATGTTTCAGCTATAGAAGCACTCAACATCCGATTGGTGAAGCTTGCTCGCACTCATTGGCTATAGTGGGTATCCCGTTGGAGGCAGCCCGATCAAGAGTCGTAAACATCGGATATATTGGATCGGGGTGGCTCCAACGCAATCGGGAGCACTAAAATAATCTTAATTACACCACACAATTGAATTTTTGAGAACAAGTTTCGAACCGGGCCACGCCCCCCGATCGTTTTGGGGTGCGAATCGGGCCCAAAATGGGGTTTCAAATTTTCCAGAATTAGCCAAACAAAAAGTGATACAAAAGAGATACAGACAGAGACTTACTGGAGAGGACGGTTGTGAGGAAGATGTAGTCAGAGAAAGAGATGAGTCCACACTCCCCCAGTGTGTAGAAAATGCTGTCCTCGTCTGCAAACCTCTCCCTGTCCTGAGAGATCTTCTGTAGGTGCCGAGAGAGAAACAGAGAGAGAGTCAGCAATGCTTCTGTGGAGCACCATATAGAGCATCTGAGTTCTGTTTAAGAGATGAGCTCCACAGACAAGCAGATACAAGGGAACTAGCATGCTAACCCTGCACAGTACAATCATGCAAGTGATGCAGTCATACAAGACACAAGCAAAAGAGATAACAACATGAAAAGATCAATAAAGCAGACATTTCAGAAGTGTCGCTTATCGAACAGCGCATGAGATGGGCTGTTTCAAAACCAAGTGAGCTGACTACCAAGACAGCATTTTTTGGCATGGTCAAACAATCAAATCAAGGGGGTCGCCATCGTAGATCTCTTTAGTTCTCTCTCATAGATTTAAGGCCAAATGTTTGGCCAAAGTAGGTTTCATACCAAAATAGCATTTTTGGCCATCATATGAATGTGCAAATGCTCAAATTAAGAGGGGTTTCTACCTAAACAACATTTTGGTCATCGGAGAAGCATTTGACCATTTGAATCAAGGGCTTATGCACATTTTCATAACCATATGTGTGTTTAAATGTTCAAATCAAGAGAGTTAACCATCTAAACTGCAGTTCTTAACATCGTAGGTGCATACCTAACAGCGTGTGATAATGATGCCAATGATGCTCAACAATGTTGTCTAGGTAACCAGCTCTGAAATGCGTATATTTGACAACAACACAGTAAACCACTGATTTGGCTTCACAAATCGCGAGATCACACTGTATTTGTCATTTCTGCAGTAAACTGTTCACATTCTATGAGCATGTGCGAAAGTGACTCCACAGTGGTGTGAACACAGTTTTCTACCTGTTTTTGACATAGAAAGACACAGAAAATGTACTCATTAGGACCCTCAAGTGTGAAAGTACAAACACAAATACTGTACACACACACAAATAGCATGCCAGAGTTCAGCTTTTTGCCGATTTATTGTTACCTCTGTCTGGGGTGGTTCCCATCAGTGTGTTGTGGGGAAGAGAGAATGGATTAAAACAACCTGACCATTGGCGCAGACAATCGGGCCCACCACACACCATGTGTGTACAAACACACCATAACATACACCCAATTCCAGCCATTTTCACTTCATGCTAACACACATTTATGCAGCGTCCCACACATACTTCCCACTCTTCCTCTGTGGCAACATGATTCAAGCTGATAACACATGATACATGCCTCCATTTTCACCGTAGCATCAGTAATCAAAAACAGAAAGTTAAGATTTCTGAAAAATGAAAACTGAAACTCTTATTAGCGGTGTTTGCTAATGCTAGCATTGCTACTGCAATAGAGCATTTTGCAAGACGTAAACAACACTGGTCAAGAAACACTTCCTGTTTCAGTTTGTCACATGTAAAGAAAACATCTTTAAGGTGTGTTTAACTTCTTGATTCACTTTTATATGTTCTGTTGGTTGTATTTTATCCCAGCTTTTATGTAGTGTTAAAAAAACTGAAACAGGAAGTGCTTCTGGACCAGTTTTGTTTACATCTTGCAAAATGGTCTATTACTTAAACCCCTTCACCGAATTTTTGCTTGAAATACCTTCAGCAAATATCTGTCAAACATTTTTGGGTAATGACACTGTGCTAGTTGTCATTCGTATCACTTTCTCACCAAAAAATATAACAATTTGAACTCGACTGTTGAAAACACATGACTAACCAAATACTACTCACTTTATCATCATCAAAATATTTTAAATGACTTCCACTCACATCAAGTGAATATTCCAGTAATACCATTGGCCTAATAAAAGCTGTATAATCCTACAGTATTAAGGGTGGTCCATCCTCATGGTGGCTGCCATGTTGAAATCACATGCTACACACTTATCTTGACACAACTTCCCTATTACCAAATGCTTCTAGGTTGCAGAATAAACTACTGGGTGAAAAACACGCCTGTGAATAATAACTTCAGATTTTTGTGTGATGCACACAAATATATGTTAGTATTAAGTCTATTTGAATCATTATTTCATGTCCATTGATTAAGTAGCATTTTAATTATTCAGATCAACATCCTGATCACCCTGTGAGGCTTAATTTAAAAGCTGACTGCATGGCACACTATTGTTTACTAATTATATCTGCACCACTTTTGCTGTGGACATGAATGCTAAATAAAATTGTGCGTTGAGGAGAGGCATGATATTACTAATCTAAATTTTACCTGGTGGGTAAAAAGATGTCAAAGGCTTAATGGTAGCAATTTAATGAAAACGAGTGAGAAATTATTCTGCGTGATGCTCTCAGTGCATAGATATTCTGTAGCAGCTACACGTTCAGAGTACATCAGTCGTATGCTCGTTATTGAGGTCTATTATGGGATGTAATGACTGCACTCAATAATGTCCACAATGGTTTCGGATACCACTGCAAATGTCTTTCCCCGCAAACAGTGCACTATTTAAAGGGATACTCCACCCAAAAATGAAAATTCTGTCATCATTTATCTCACCCTCAAGTTGTAATTGTTTTATTGTAAGTTGTATTGGAACTTTGGCACCATTGACTTCCGTAGTATTTTTTTTTCTTCTACAATTGAGGAATTGAAACTTGCTGGCCTCGAAAAGTTATTAAATACATCGTTAAAATAGTCCAAGTGACTACAGTGGCTCAATCTTAACTTTATCAAGCGACGAGAATACGTTTTGTGCGCAAAAACAAACAAAAAATAACGACTTTATTTCAACTATTCACTTCCTTCTCTATGGGCCTCTAGTCAGTTAAAGGGATACTCCACTTTTTTTGGAAATAGGCTCATTTTCCAACTTCCCCAGAGTTAAACAGTTGAGTTTTACTATTTTCGAATCTAATCAGCCGATTTTCTGATATTTAGAAGAATATCAATAACCAGACAGTTTCTGGTCTCATTGACTTCCATAGTATTTTTTTTTTTTCCTACTATGGAAGTCAATGAGACCAGAAACTGTCTGGTTACTGATATTCTTCTACATATCAGAAAATCGGCTGAATGCATTCGAAAATGATAAAACTCAACTGTTTAACTCTGTGGGAGTTGTAAAATGAGCCTATTTCCAAAAAAAAGTGGAGTATCCCTTTAACGTAGTGTGATAGCGTAGAGCTACGTCACACGTAGGCTCACTATTGGCCGACACTGGTCATGTGTGTGATGCGTGTGACGTACAATAACAGAAGCTTACGTTATTAAACTAGTAACCTGACTCGAGGCAGAGAGAGAAGTAAATGAATAGTTGAAATGAAGTCGTTATTTTTGTTGTTTTTTTCCACACAAAAAGTTTTCTCGTCGTTTGATAAACTTAAGATTGAGCCACTGTAGTCACTTGGACTATTTTAACGATGTCTTTAATTACTTTTCGAAGCCAGCAAGTTTCAATCCCTCAAGAAGCCTATATGGACTAGTATGGAGGAGTGATCCAGCTCTCAGATTTCACCAAAAATATCTTAATTTGTGTTCCAATAATGAACAAAGATCTTATGGGGTTGGAACAACATGAGGGTGAGTAAATACTGACAGAATTTTCATTTTTGGATGGAGTATCCCTTTAAGTGTATATAGCGTGTGATTTAAGAACACCCTAGCAGATGCAAAGCAATGTCACAGCAGCCACCTAGAACACCCAAGCAACTGCATAGAAACCATATTGTTTTCAAACCATTGAATTTGACCACATGGAGGGTCAAGCGTGTGCATTGGGGACAAGGTAAACAGGTTATTTTTGTACCGGCTCTGAAACTAGTCAGAGCGGGAATACGCTTAAGCAGCTATAGCAGGTGTGCCGCTTGATGCTGACAAAAGCAAATGTGTGTGTGTTTGTGTGAGCTAATAAGCTCTGGGCACACTGTGTCCCTGTTGTCACCTTCAGAGACACTCAAGCAGTCTTACCCAACATTAGCAGTGCGGGTGTCAAACACACTGGCATTTCAGTGCAAAACTATAACAGCCTTTCTACAGTCTCTGTAACCCACAATCTCAATGTAGACATATTGTCAAGATGTTAACGTTTTTGTTTTATATATTTATCTTTTACCCATGACAGACAGAATTTTCCATCTTTCTCTGTTTCCACTGTTATATGGAAGAGAGCGTTATTATACATCTTTTGAAAGAGTACAGAATCTCTAGATAAAAAAAGCAGTAACAAGCGATAGCAAATGTAAGCAGATGCATATGTAAAATTAAATTTAAAAAAAATTGCCAAATGTTATTGAATGAAATGTCGACCCAGGATATTTCTTTTTCAAATGTTCTTTTTTTTTTTTCTTTTGATATTTCAACAAATTATTCTGGGGGGCATGAAACTTTTGTGAAATTGAGTAAAAATGCTGGCTGACAACTTTTTTGGGGGAAAATTGTTCAATTCCGTATGCATTTTTATCTGTGATATCAAATGGTGAAATTTCTCCATATTTTTTTCAGAATATCATCTGAAATTTTGTGGTATCATAACACTATGAAACGGCGCCCAGCAGGACGTATGTTTAAATCACGTCAAACTCTTTGTGCGGAGATGCCATGAGCATGGAGAGGTGAACCTTCTCAGACACTCGTCTGAATGGAAGAAAGGATGTGGGTGGTGAAACAAACGAGAAAGAAACAGAGCGGTGAAAAGCTTTTAAGCAGTCATCTCCAGCCAGAGAAACAGGAGACATATTCAGAGCTCAAATACCTATCATTGGTGCTCATATCAAACTGGGCATGAAAGGTTTTATCTAGGCTGCTTAATTAAAATTCTTAAATTAACTTTTTTTTATTTTATTACGGGACAATAACTGACACCTAAAGCTCATTTTTATGAGATTGTTTTAGCAACTCTCACCCCTGAGACAGTAAATACAGATATCTGACAGCTGAAGGTCACTGCAGAAGCAATAAACTCAAACTAAACGCATAAATAGATTAGAATAGAACATCATGCTAGTTTATATGACAAATATAGCTAACACAAAAACATTAACAACACACTAATTTACTGCTGGCCTAGGGGATTTTTTGCTCTATTTTTTCCCTAGATCTTTTAAACAAAAGAGATATTGCCATAATGGCAAGAATCGACTTGTATACTACACTGATTTATTGAAATTTGTTTTCTCCAGGTTTAACTACCTAAATAAAACTTGATTCTGGTTTTGAGATGCAAAGTATGTGAGCTTTCCAACGGCCACTTCTTCTAAGACAATGAGCATTTGCTGTTAAAGGGATACTCCACTTTTTTTGGAAATAGGCTCATTTTACAACTCCCCCAGAGTTAAACAGTTGACTTTTACCGTTTTTGAATCCATTCAGCTGATTTTCTGATGTTTAGAAGAATGTCAGTAACCAGACAGATTCTGGTCTCATTGACTTCCATAGTCTATGGAAGTCAATGGGACCAGAAACTGTCTGGTTACTGATATACACTCACCAGCCACTTTATTAGGTACCCCATGCTAGTAACGGGTTGGACCCCCTTTTGCCTTCAGAACTGCCTCAATTCTTCGTGGCATAGATTCAACAAGGTGCTGGAAGCATTCCTCAGGGAGTTTGGTCCATATTGACATGATGGCATCACACAGTTGCCGGAGATTTGTCGGCTGCACATCCATGATGCGAATCTCCTGTTCCACCACATCCCAAAGATGCTCTATTGGATTGAGATCTGGTGACTGTGGAGGCCATTTGAGTACAGCGAACTCATTGTCATGTTCAAGAAACCAGTCTGAGATGATTCCAGCTTTATGACATGGCGCATTATCCTACTGAAAGTAGCCATCAGAAGTTGGGTACATTGTGGTCATAAAGGGGTGGACATGGTCAGCAACAATACTCAGGTAGGCTGTGGCGTTGCAACGATGCTCAATTGGTACCAAGGGGCCCAAAGAGTGCCAAGAAAATATTCCCCACACCATGACACCACCACCACCAGCCTGAACCGTTGATACAAGGCAGGATGGATCCATGCTTTCATGTTGTAGACGCCAAATTCTGACCCTACCATCCGAATGTCACAGCAGAAATCGAGACTCATCAGACCAGGCAACGTTTTTCCAATCTTCTATTGTCCAATTTCCAATGAGCTTGTGCAAATTGTAGCCTCAGTTTCCTGTTCTTAGCTGAAAGGAGTGGCACCCGGTGTGGTCTTCTGCTGCTGTAGCCCATCTGCCTCAAAGTTCGACGTACTGTGCGTTCAGAGATGCTCTTCTGCCCACCTTGGTTGTAACGGGTGGTTATTTGAGTCACTGTTGCCCTTCTATCAGCTCGAACCAGTCTGGCCGTTCTCCTCTGACCTCTGGCATCAACAAGGCATTTCCGCCCACAGAACTGCCGCTCACTGGATGTTTTTTTCTTTTTCGGACCATTCTCTGTAAACCCTAGAGATGGTTGTGCGTGAAAATCCCAGTAGATTAGCAGTTTCTGAAATACTCAGACCAGCCCTTCTGGCACCAACAATCATGCCACGTTCAAAGTCACTCAAATCACCTTTCTTCCCCATACTGATGCTCGGTTTGAACTGCAGGAGATTGTCTTGACCATGTCTACATGCTTAAATGCACTGAGTTGCCGCCATGTGATTGGCTGCTTAGAAATTAAGTGTTAATGAGCAGTTGGACAGGTGTACCTAATAAAGTGGCCGGTGAGTGTATATTATTTAGTTGGATTGTAGAGTTACGCTTAAACTAAGTTTAATGGTCCAACGTAAAAATATTTAGTAGTGCTATATAGAAGTCGCAATTTAGTGCCCATTTACGTCAAAACTAGGCTAAGTTGTAACTTACGCACAGCTGGTGCAACCAGGCCTGGAGGCTTCATGAGGTGCTGTAAATACTACTGTAAATACATTAACTGTGGCGTCAGTTTTGCTGTTTCAGTTTGAGCCCGAGTTCAATAATGACAGTCAAGAAGAACAAGCTGATCGACCCAAACCACCTTTGCAACAAAAGGTTGTGGTTACAACGCTGAGGAATAGCATTTTAAATGTCAACGTAAATGTGGTTTTGACAAAGTGATAAACTCACAGTAAATCACTGAAAATAATGGCAGCGCTACAGACAAGGCATTTAAAGCAGGCGTTTTCTGTTAGAGAGATTCCCTCCGTTTGGCATAGACTTTGCGCTTTGTAACTTAGCAGGTCGTTTGAATGTATAAATAGTTATAATACACACTAAAGGAAAGGAGAAAAAAAACAAACAATCCCCCTTTAAACCATTTTAATGAAACCATACTGTTGATGTAAACAAATGAAGAAAGTTATAATTCATTTACA
Organism: Cyprinella venusta; assembly: GCA_038021265.1. Taxonomy (NCBI): domain Eukaryota; kingdom Metazoa; phylum Chordata; class Actinopteri; order Cypriniformes; family Leuciscidae; genus Cyprinella; species Cyprinella venusta. The sequence goes on from CM075869.1 coordinate 6,876,333, forward strand.
TTTTATATTAATGTATAGGTAAGTTATATATTATGAACTAATAATGTTTTAAAGGAAAGAAAATCCAGAAAGAGTTGATTCAGCTGATCCAGCAACAGTACGTTGGACACTGACCCACTCGAGCTGAAAGAGCTGAACAGCAGTTTGAACCACTTTGCTAATTAGCTTCCTCAAACACATCTTATATGATATTAATCAGACACATCCACAACATAAATGTACTATTACGAATTACATTTCCACCAATAATGAAGTGAAAAAATGTGCTACATATATTGCAATATGCTAAACAGTATTAAAAGTGTTAGGAAACTAGTACTCTAGTAACTTAAAAATGCATGCTTGCAGGACATCACTTGTCCTCATAAATTGCGGTTCCCTTACAAGATCCTCTGGATTACTTTCAATTGGGAATTGTCCAGGAATCCAGGATAGCATCAGGGTACCCAGACATGCCATAATAAGAGGCATCACGTCAAATAAATGTTAAAGTTTCGACTCAATATGTCTGAGGTTCTTGACCCTCCCATATTAACTTTCATTTAAAGGAGACCTAATATGCAAAATTCCCTTTTATATTGTTTTTGAAGAAAAAAAAATGTGTCTGCTAACGTTAGCCAGCTTATAGTATCTTGATTCAGTATGCTAGTATTTATTTGAGATACATTTTTTTTTTGATTAATTGAGCAGCAGAAAAATATTCTTTATATTAGTAGTCCAATTAGTCATTAGATTAGTCGACTAATCGATAAAATAATCGCCCAACTAATCGTTTAGTTAATAATCGTTTACCCCAGCCCTAGCTGTCACTTTAATACACAGATCTAATATACACACGTGATTTCTTTCCCTGTTGTTTACATTCACAGAAACAACCAATTGTGTTTGAGAATTTTGTGTGTTTTTGACATGACCTTGTGTGTATTTGATAGTTTAAGTGCAATAAGGCATGAAAGAGTACTTATGGCGCTTTTCCACTGCATGGTACGGTACGGCTTGGCTCGGTACGGCTCATTCGTGGCGCTTTTCCACTGCATGGTACGGTACGGTACGGCTCGCTTCGGCTCACTTTAAATGGTACCTGGTCAGTTGAGGTTTCAAGTGTACCTTACCGGTACTAAATGTGACGTGAAACACTGCAGATCACTGATTGGTCAGACAGAAATCGTCAGTACCAGCGTCATTGTATCTGCGGCCAATAGACATCGACACGAGAAACCAAACCCGCTAGATTTAAATAGCCGCTGTTATCGCTCAGTCTATAATCCCACCCACTTTAAAGTGGTACTAACTGTAGTGGAAAAGCAACCAAGCTAAAGCGAACCGAGCCGTGCCGTGTCGAGCCGAGTCGTACCACGCAGTGGAAAAGCGAAGCGAACCGTGCCACGCCGAGCCGAACCGTACTGAGCCGCACCAGCAGTGGAAAAGCACCATTAGTTTAGTACTCACAGGAAGCTCCAGCTAACATCCAGCTGTGCAGATGCTTCAGATGTGTGCACTCAGAACATCATATATCAGAAGTTTAAACTAATATGGCTTTAAAAAGTTCGTTTTTGGCAGAGCATCCAAGGCACGAGATGTAAAGCCTCCGCCCTCTACTGAACAGTGTCTGGGGAGCAGCAGCTCATTTGCATTTAAAGATACATGCACTAAAACAGCATATTTTTGAAATAAATGATCTCTGGGGTATTTTTAGCTTAAACCTCACAGACACATTCTGGAGAAGCCTGAGACTTGTATTACTTATATTATCTTATAAAGGTCCCCTTTAAAAGGTTACGATCATTTCACTTGAGGCTCTTTTCTTGAAAAGACAGCCAGATTAATTTCCAGTGCCACCGTTTATATGGAAAGGACAGAGAGCATGAGCACAGACCAGCAATATCCTGTACGAGCACTAGCAAGCAGGCCTGCGGAAAGCCTTGACAGGTCCTGTTAAGGCCCAGATTCACGCCTAGCCGAATCGAAGAACAAACTTCTATGATGTCATTTTTTAACGAAATTATGTTTGTTTGGAGTTTGTTTTAGGACTTCAAAACACCTTGCTAAAGTGAACTTTCCAGAAACGTTCGATGCGGCTGGTGAACTACAATTGGTCCATGGCGATTACGTAAAAGGTAGGCGTGGCTCTGAAGCTCCGCCTTCTCTGATGTGGAAATCTTCTCTGGTTGATTTCTTCAGTTCAGTCCATCAAGATCAGACGTCCACGAGTAAAAACATGAGCACACTAGAGCTGCTTCAAAGACTTGTAATTCTAATTCATAGAGACACTGAAACTAATAACGAATTCATGGTTAATACAGTAAAGCTGCTTGCTTAAGCAAACTACTGCATTAAGTTCTTTAAATAAATGTGACGTGACATGACTGGAGTTCCGGTGAATTGCAGAGCTCATTCAAAAAATTTCCACATTGCTTCAGATGCTTTCTTAAAGGGGCATTAGACGACAATGCTGTCAAACAGCGACCCCTAGAGTAACTGTGGAGTACTTGTTTTTAACATTACTGTTGTAAATACCACTCACGGAGGGCATGACGTGTTACATAGTATACTACATTGTGTTTATTTTGTTGTTTAATGAGATCTAATATATGTTGTTAGTGGTGAGAATTTTCACGTGATTAAATACATATCCCCATGAACTTTAGTGGTCCAGAGGATGCAATGAGCGCGCGCCGTCCGTTTGAATATCACAACAGAACACTGAATCCACTGAAACTGATCGCAGCGGCAACGAGCACTTGGATCACTTTGGTCACTTGAATTCAAAAACAACACATTTCAGATCGCCTCTTATTTAACAAACGAAATAAATGAATCTACTAGAGTTACCTGGAGATGTTTTATTTGTTTGTATTGGTACATCCGTGCTGCGAGATGCTTCAATGGGGACATATCACATGCGCATTATGGCTATTCTCACGTCTGACTCCTCGCTTGGTCAGTCTGCTTTTTCCTCTTTCTCTGTTCCACCGACAATGCTTTCCTAGCTTTCTATATCTTATATGCCGGCTCCGCCATGACGATAGTGTGACAAAATCCATCCTTGTCGACCTTGTTCCTGGATATGTGCGGTGTTGTCGCAAGACTCGCAAAGGAATATGTTACATCGCGAGAGCTGATATCACGCGATACTTCAGGGCGGCGGGCCGCCGGCCTGAAACTGCAAGTGAGATTTTTCCGCTCACAGGCACCAGGGGGGGTCGAGACACCCACCATTCAACCCGAAAGAAGTCATATAACCATTTCAATAACTCTGAAGCTGTTAAATTAAGCTAAAATAACTGCCTTGTGTCCCTTTAACTGCTGTTTTCTCACCACTGTCATTTTTATTTTGTTATTGAGAGGAAATCATGTTACACATTTGTCTACATGGTGCTCTCAAGATGGCGAACTTCACTGTGAGTATATAACCACTTGTTTCTTTCTTTTTGGAAAGTTGGAATAGTTTTTTTTTTTCTTTTTGGAAAAGGCCCTTAGTTCCTCAGGAATTCTCCAAAAGTTCTTACCAGAAGAAAGTTTCACTGCAGAGCTTTAGAACGATTGAAATGTTAGTTGAAGAGAGGAAACATTTCTACTTCTTGCTTTTTCTCGCACGACGGAATTGACTGGAGTACACTACGGAGTCATGAGGATCATCAGTTGTCCATGAAGTAGGCTAAAAAAGAAATAAAGTTAGCTGCTCCTTTTTTCCAACAAAAAGGCCAGTTGTCAATGAAGCATAAGAATGGCCCATTACTATTGATTTTCTGGCTCATGTATTCAAATGTATTCCTTTCCTATTCCCCCTCTGATATTTGAATAGAGATATGCATAGCAATTTGCTGTATGATGGTAGTGCTGGATATAATAGCCTCTGTGGGATTTTGGAATCACTTGACAGGTAACACAGGGAAGCTTTATACTGCCAATCACAGGGACTGAACCGAGTTATGGCAACAACATCCCAGAGTACTCTGTGTTAAGTCCAGATATTCTATTCTACCTTCCTCTCAATAACAAAAACAGCAGTTTAGAAAGCATCTGCACTGTAAAAAAATAAATAAATAAATATTTTCAAGATTTGTTATCACAACATTTTTTCTTTTGTCAAATCAACTTAAATAATTTATTTAGTTGAGATAACGTATTATTTTGAGTTTCTAATAATTCAATTAATCTCCTTCATTGAATTAACTCACTTTTTCCAGTTCAATCAACTTAAAATTTTAAGGCAACCAGGTTACTTACTTTTTTAAGTTAAACCAACAATATTTTTTTTACAGTGTGATCATAACAACGGCAATATGTTTGCATGAGCTCTGCAATACTGCGCTCCAGCCAAGTCACATTTATTTATATAGTATGTTTTGCCTTAAAGCTACACTGTGTAACTCTTTTAGTTTATTCTTGGCTAAAAACACTTGGTTCTTTCGAAAATAAATGTGTTTATTGATGTATATTTACTTCGTTCGAGTAATAAAGCATTCTCGTGAGTGTATAATATGCCATTGAAAATACATACGGGTAAGGGGTTCTAATGTCGGTCGCCATGTTGCCCCTCCATCTTGAAAGTACATTAGCCAAAGAGGGACATACCTGTTAATTAAAGCTTCGCCTTTTGCGTTTACGTTTGAGTTAACACTCATGGACGAGGTCGAACTGGAAGTCATATTAATCTTGGACTACATTGCCCACCATAATAGTTAAAGGGATACTCCACTTTTTTTGGAAAATAGGCTCATTTTACAACTCCCCCAGAGTTAAACAGTTGAGTTTTACCGTTTTCGAATACATTCAGCCGATTTTCTGATATTTAGAAGAATATCAGTAACCTGACAGTTTCTGGTCCCATTGACTTCCATAGTAGGAAAAAAATATATACTATGGAAGTCAATGAGACCAGAAACTGACTGGTCACTGATATTCTTCTAGATATCAGAAAATCGGCTGAATGGATTCGAAAATGGTAAAACACAACAGTTTACCTCTGGGGGAGTTGTAAAATGAGCCTATTTTCAAAAAAAGTGGATTATCCCTTTAAAACGAAATCGGAAGTTTTCACTGGATGGTCATATACATTTTCACCACTAGATGGGGGTAAAAAAAAAATCACACAGTGTAGCTTTAAAGCAAGCAGAATTACAACTTCAATTTCAACACCTCTTCAGTGCTTTCATGTTTTTACTCACATTTCACCTCGACAGACTGAACTAAAGAAAGATATGGGGCCGTATCTTGCACCCGGCGCAAATGACTTTGTACACTGCATGTCGCATTCCTATTTTTGTTGCACTCGCGCACAGCGGGCTTTTCCCTCCACAGACGCACGTCGGTAAACTAGGGAGTGAACTTGCGTTCCCTGGGCAGGTCGGCGCAAAAAGGAGGCGTGTTTCGGCGCAAACATTCCCTGGTGCTATTTTGCAGTTCCAGAAAACAATTCCTCCACTGACCAGAAAAAACCTAGTCTAAAGTCAGTGGCGCGGTGCGTGTTGTTCATAATGCTATTTTATGCGCGAATGCTTGGCCTTAATGAAGCGGGTGCACAGATGCAGCAGTTTTTATTTTTGCAAATCATACATTATAACAAGGAAAAATATGAACACATGATGGAAATCATTGTGGTGTCCATGAAGATGTAAAAAAAATGTAGTCTGTTTAACCAACGTTGATTTGGGTGGGGGTTTCTCCCATCCACATTCAACGTCACTTCTCTGTCTTTCACTGCCCTGACAAGAACGTCGGTCTCCTCGGCTGTGAACAATAATACCGTAATAACAATCTGCCATGCAACATGCACACCTGCTCTTAAACGTACAATATGTAATTTTTTTTGGCCACCAGGGGTCACTCATTTCACATAATAACAAAGACGTACTTTGATGACGTCAGGAAAGAGCGTGGGCTCACGGGAATTGTTGTCGCTGTCAATGACAAGCAGCTCAGCTCATGACATGACATGATCGTTTTTACAAAATATACGGATATACGGCATCTCTCTTCAATGAATGACCTATTTTAGAACATTTTTCGGGCACACCGGATTTTATAAGCACGTAAGATACTGCAGTCAAACGTTTGACTGGGTTTGCGTTATGCATCCACTATGTGCTTAAGGCTAAAGGGAATGTAGTGAGAGGTGGTGAGGCGTTTATTTAGTAAGCATGAGCGCGCTAAAGCGGGCACGTACATTCGGAACCTGACTCATATGAGTATTCAATGTGCGCGGCTCGCTAACAGCAACAGTTGGCTGATTTGAATGAGACGACCGGAACGGGGAGCGCTATATGCGCGAGCAGCACCGGGGGACAGTGCATCTCGTCTGAGTGAGCGCTCGTGAGCGGGCACGTGATTTACACGCATAAAAATACGTCTTACTTTTTTTTCTTCGTCATTTTCTTTGCTTTCTTGGCGGTAGTCCAGTGTTCCCCTTTGTGTTTGGTGGTTTCGCCGGGTTCCGCAAGGAAGTTAGAGAAAATAGAGGAGTCAAATGTTATATGACGCCATAGACGGACGACGAAACGGAAATAAAGTAACGTCCCGTGTCTTCGAATTAAACTATAAATTTCTCCGTATTTGAAAGTTGGTGGAAACTGTCGGGATAATGTAAGTACACATCTAATAGAAATATATAACATAGATACAGTTATTTTTGCTATTTTTAAAGCCGAAAAAGTACAGATTGTGGCTTTAAAGGGTATGTTGGATGACGCTCTTATTGGTTTATTTCACGTTACGCCCAAACCACACCTATGAATAATGAAGCCATTTCAGACCAACCCCTTTTAAACTTACGTTGGGCGCAAGAGTCATTTATCCCGCTGGTAAAATAGCAACAACGCCCAAGACCCGCCGACAAAGTCACTTGCGCTTCGCGCTTGATACTTGCGTTTCAGATCGTTAAAATAGGGCCCATGTTGTGGAATGTCGATAATCAGACAGTTTATGGACCCCATTGACTTAAAAATACTATGGAAGTCAATAAAGTACATCAACTGTCTGTACCGACATTCCACAGCATATCTTCCTTTGTGCTCAGCAGAAGAAAGAAATTCATACAGGTATGAATCAACTTGAGAGTGAGTAAATGATGAACTAATCCTTCAAGACAGCTGTTTTGAAGCAAAAACGAACTCCAAATGAACTTCGTTTTGGCCTGATTTTGTCTGAAATGTCATCAGATTCTCGCTCTTCGATTTTGCTACAAGTATTATCAGGGCCTTTGGAGTGCGATGTAGATAAATACAAGTGTGCATAAACTTTCTGTGGTACATGTGAACTGTGTCTTCTCTTGAGACACCATTAGAAATAGACACATACTGGGAAGTCGTTTTAAAAAAAGGAAAAGAAATGCCTGAATTCTGAGTGAGTTTGATTCAAGCATTGCTAGTCGGTCGTCATGTTCACGAGATGATTCATTATGAACTGCTGCAGTTTAAACACAAACCACACACTGTTCATTTCGATCAACAATAAATCCGATTCAAAATAAGAATGACATCATCTTTTTACTGACATACATCCCACTTCCCAAAAGTTATGGCCTGTCCTGCAGCCCAACAATAACATGACAGCAGCCAGCAGGAACATCCACTAAAACAAAGCCATTCAACAACACTCCGTTTACTCTTAAAAATAAAGGGATTTTCACAGCAAAGTCACAGAAGTACCATTTTGGTGTCCTAAAAGTACCTTTCAAAAGTTCTTAAAGCAAACATTGTTTCGTTGTGTAGAACATTTCAATAATCTGAGGACTAATTTTCCACTTTTGTTAAATGGAATGGTTCCATGGATTTGAAAGGTTCTTCATGGAACCATAGATGCCAACAAAGAACCTTTATTTTTAAGAGCGTGTTGAATTAAAAAAGTACTTCCTAAATAACAACAAAAAATTTAATATAGCATGTTAGTAAAGACCCAAAGTACCAAACAAAATGCCAGAGAGACTTTAGAAAGAGGTCACTGTACTCTAGACCTACTACACTCATTCATTCACAAATTGCACATGCCCCAAAAAAGGTATATACGATGTCCAATGAATTAAAAGAACACAGTTCAATAAGGCGGTTGATCATTTCAATCCATCATGTAAAAACCACTGTGGTAAAAACAAAAATAAGTAAATTAATAAATTATAGTCTGTCTAAAGTATCTTTTTTCCATGGAACAGAAAAGTGAAGGGAATCAGGATGCTTTCAAGCTCCAAAAAGTGACCCGGAAGTAAGTATTTTTCAAAAAAATCCCCCCATCCTAGTTCTCAAATCCCACTTGCACTTGCCACATCAAGACGCATCACTGCAGGTTTGACTGATTCTTGCAAGTCTTGCAACTGCACAGGATTTAAAAGTTAGAAACTAGGCTACATATGAGATCTGAGTCCTATGGTAAGCCAAACTTTTGGTCTGTTCCTCACACAAATGCATCATACGGCATCAGAGGACGTCATATAGGCTACTTTTAGTTGGTGCTATTTTACACCATCATTTTATGGAAAGGAGCAGCATGAACATTCTTCAAAAATCCTCCTTTTTGTGTTCCAGAGAAGAAATTAAATGTTTGAGGTGGGTGACTAAATGATCACATCATTTATTGTTATTGTTTATAAAAAGTGTACATATTTACACTTCAATATTGTTCATGGAAGGCCCCTACTGAACCTAAAGGTCAAAACAGGGTCAACCACAAGACATCAGACTGGTTTCCATTGTGATAGGCCCCATCAGCTTCACATAGCAGACTCCACCCCCTCCCGCCCATCCGTCATGTCCACCATACCCACAAGTGTTTCAAGGATTGTCCAAAATAACATGACCTCTGACCCAAAGTTAGTCAACTCATGCTGTGTGCGTGGTGTTCATGCAGGTATAGGCCCCATTGACGGAGGGAACATGTGTTCCTGGATCCAGGGTAAAGTGTGGTGTCACCGAGTGCAGGCAGGGGGTGCTACATAATGCCAGCTGCACCCCGTCCCACTAGCAGCCTGTCCTGCAGCCAGTCAATCGCAGGCATTCAGCGCAGGGCATGCACAGAGATCTAAAGCACAGGCACAGGTCTCCGCTTCTCACACAGAGTGAGAGAGAGAGAGATACAGAGAGAGAGAGAGAGAGAGTGGGAGAGAACATTCGTCTTTTTGAGTTGCCAGAGATCAGATACTATTAACACTTCATTCCAGAATCATTCTGAAATAACACAACACTTTTTTTTAACTATTTTAAGGATTATTGAGATTTATGAGAATAAAACATAAATTACACCTAAATGCAACCGGACATCACAGTAATGCTTTACTATTTTACAGGAAAAAAATTATATATATATATATATATATATTATAAATTATATATATATATATATATATATATATATAGGGCTGTCAAACGATTAATCGCATCCAAAATAAAAGTTTGTGTTTACATAATATATGTGGGCGTAGTGTGTATAATTATTTTGTATATATAAATAGACACACATGCATGTATATATTTAAGAAAAATGTGTTCTTAATATATTAAATATTTATATTTATACATAATATTAATTATGTATAAATATATATAAAGTATATACTTTTTTAGATTTTTCTTAAATATATACATGCATGTGTGTGTATTTATATATACAAAATAATTATATACACTACGCCCACATATATTACGTAAACACAAACTTTTATTTTGAATGCGATTAATCGTGATTAATCGTTTGACAGCCCTAATATATATATATATTATAAATTATATATATATATATATATATATATATATATATATGAAGAGTTCAGATGCAAAAGCCTCTAAAGGCCATTTGACATTTTCTTCTAAAATGATCATTTTTATCAAGCTTGTAAGTTCAAGTTCAGCAATTTCACTTAAATGGCAATGAAGATTACCTATTAATTGTCATTTAAGTGAAATTACTGAACTTAAATATACAAGCTTGATAAAAATAGTCAATATCAAATGGCATTTAGAGGCTTTTGCATCTGAACTCTTCATATATATTTTTAATGTTTTTCTAAAGTCAGCAAAAAGGCAGTTCAACAACCACGACAACAAAATGAACAAATATGATATAAATAATAAGAAATTCTTCTTGTGAAAATTTCACAATCCAAACAAATCTTACTGGCCCTAAAAACTTCTTATGCGGAATATTTATAGATATATTTTCTGTGATTTTAAAATGAAAAGCAACCCATATACTTGTTCCTGAGAAGACTTGTGAGATCTTAAAATAACTGAGATGTGAGATCATATTGTAACACACACGATAACTCTTTCCTGTGAGACAAAAACAAAAGATGTCTTCCTCTAGAGGGCGTATACCGACCGAGTCCGATCCTCACATCTAAAGACATTTCTCATCTTACTGTCTATCAGTTACAAGAATTAACCTTCTCCCCTGAAATCTTTATCAAATGATTAAAAAAAATCCTTGTTCAGTAATCACAAATGATTGTTTCTTCTTGACAGTGCAAAGAAAAGGAACAGGTACTACGTAACTAAGCTGTGATTCAACAGCAGCAATAACTTACTACCAATTCAATTAACCACTGAACTGAAACTACACAAATAAATTAGAATATCGATCCTTTAAGCCCATTATTCCAAACTCATGACATAAACTGTATACAGTACTTTAATGTCAAGTCAATATGTACAATAAATAAATACTAGTCAGTCTACGGAGTCTCAAGTCAATTCAAAACCCGAGTATACAAAGTTAAGTCAGCTGCCAAAACACTGGTGTGTGCCTACAACAACAACAACAAAATATATTTGTAATAATAAGAAGTTTTGCTATAATTATTATAGTTTAATATAAACTATAATAATATAATATCGTATAATATAATATAATATCGTATATATATAAACACTTTATTTTACAGTGTCCTTGTTATGTTAAATGTACTTATTAAAGGTGCTATATGTATTTTTTAGCGTCCTCTATTGGTAATGTTTCAGATTGCAACCAATTTTTACAAGAGCGCTTGTGCTCGAACACAAGAGCGATCATGGTACACGACCACACTGAGTCTTTCAACACACACCGGAGAAAGCATCACACAACATGCTGGAAACTCATGTAAACTCCCACTGCAACGTTACAATAATAGGCTACTTTTATCAGCTTGACTGAACTAATGCTCCAGGCTTGTATCATGATAACGTTACATTTGTGCTGTTATCCAGCATAAGGCATTTCACTAACTATTCGTGAATCTTTCACAATCAGCAAAGTCAACATAGGTGAATGTATAATATGATAACGAAAACGGTTAGTGAACTAGACTGAACAATTTCAGTGTAACAGTAAGATCGTACGAAGTAACAATACTGCACTGAACGTTGTGGGATGAGTGAGGTTATACAATAGATCTAGTACATAAAATAAAAGTTACATCCTAAAGCACCACTTTTTCTTATCCTGGAACAGTCTTTTGTATTCATTTCATGTCTCATGTATGTCGCAGTTTACCTTGCTATTTCATTACAGTTCAGCATATCTGAAAACTTGTAATTTATGACAATAAAAATAGCGGAGGTCTCTCCATAATTCAAACGCTCTGCCAATGTTTATCCGTGTTTTCGTCCTAAGTGTCGATCCAATTCACATTTGGCCAGACGAGCTTCAGCAGATACATTTGTGTTTTGTTTTTTATATTTCTGTGGAGTTTGTGTTGGAGTGTGTGTTGCGCTGGAGGAGTGTTTTGGTGTTATCAGACTCATGTCGTTCGCTGCAGTGCCGTCCCATAGACTGTATATAAAAGAAAAGCTACATATAGCACCTTTAAAACACAGTGTAACCTAATTTGAATACTACATATATATATACATATATATATATATATAAATTATACTATAAGTTACATATATATATATATATATATATATATATATATATGTGTGTGTGTGTGTAACTTATAGTATAATTTTATCTTAATATTAATTAAAAAATTTTAATAATATAATCTAGTCAAATTTAGTTACGAAGATTTGTGTCGATAGTATTATTATTATTATTATAATATTATAAATGATACTGTACATAAAGAATATTGTACTTTTGTTGGCTTGGTTTATTTCTTCTAATGCTTGAATATTATATATATATATATATATATATATATATATATATAAAACTTATAGTATAATTTTATCTTAATATTAATTAAAAAAAATTAATAATATAATCTAGTCAAATTTAGTTACGAAGATTTACGTCGATAGTATTATTATTATTATATTATAAATGATACTGTACATAAAGAATATTGTATTTTTGTTGGCTTGGTTTATTTCTTCTAATGCTTGAATATTATATATATATATATATATATATATATAAATTATACTATAAGTTACATATACATATATATATATATATATATGTGTGTGTGTGTAACTTATAGTATAATTGTATCTTAATATTAATTTAAAAAAAATTAATAACATAATCTAGTCAAATTTAGTTACGAAGATTTACGTCGATAGTATTATTATTATTATATTATAAATGATACTGTACATAAAGAATATTGTATTTTTGTTGGCTTGGTTTATTTCTTCTAATGCTTGAAAATAGTTTCGACTCTTTACCTTAATAAACTTTAATAACAATAATGTGAAAAACATTTACTCTATTGCTTCCAATTGACTTTGTCAATTTTATTATTAGCTGTTTACGTGATTAATAGTTCAAATATTTCAAGCAATATTTAAAGGTTCTATTCAAGTTCCATTTAATTTGTTAATGTTTAAAGTTTATAATCAAGGTGTGATTATTACTTTTTTTTGCTGTGGTATCCATTTGGGGTTAAATTGTGAAATTTACTGGTGTTGTTTTTGATAACTGAATTTTTTTTTTTATCGTGACAACAACACTACTTAACAGCAATGGCAAAATGTAGGCAAAGAAGAACACAACTGTGTGAGTGATCCCTTACTAATACACACTTGCATGATATCTGGATCTACCAGCGTCAGGGTGGACGGCATATTGAATATTACACTGATGAAAACGAGGCTGTGAAAAATGCACAACGGCTTGCGCTCTAAAAATATCGGGTAACTTTCAAAACTCAAATTGTTTAATGGAGTTTTTGTCTAATGAACTTGAAAAATGTTTCTCAAGCTGAACAATTGCCATGCTGGTAGATAAAAGTACGATCCATTGAACAAACTGTACTTCCAAACCCTCACAGCCTCATTTTTATTCCCGTTGGAAATTAAATTGGCATTATCCTGACTAAGGTCTATGGCTGACTGGTCTGATCCTGTGCTGCATTATTCATGCACATGAGCATTTGCACATGCATGCACAGAACACACACACTCTTGCTTTCTCTGTGCAGCACACAAAGAAGAGTCTCTACGCTCAATAATTCAGCAGGGAGAGACAGCAGCTGGCCTCCCTCAATGCTATTCCATAACAGACTCTCCCGCACATGTGCACACGCTAGACCTTGAGTGTGTGTGTGTGTGTGTGTGTGGGCGTCAGCAGAATGGAGTGGCAGAATATTCTAGATCAATTCAGATTAATTCAAAGTCCTTTAGCACTGCCTTGGTGTCCCGGGCAGGTCCTGTGCAAACTGGGGTGTGACGCCTAGTGATGTGTCAGTGTGCATACTTGTGTTTTCCTGTCTGGATTGGTCTGAACATGCTGTGTTTGTGTGATCTAAACGTCGAGCAAAGGTCACCACCGCCCACTTTCCACTAACACAAAGTCTTAAAGGTGAAGCATGTCATTTGTCAAGGTGAAAATATTAGTTTAATATGCAGAGCCTGTTAGTAAGCCCGACTGATGGTGTAAATATTGTGGTGGTTTCAAACGGTTTGACATGCCAGCTTCTGGTTCAACTAATGGACTGGGACTACCAGTTTGATCAAACAAAGGCAGAGGAGGGGAGTGATTGGGGAAGTTGTCGGGAAACAGTCATTAGTAGTGTTTGCTAAAGCAAGTGTACTCATGCTTGAGGTTAGAGATTAGGATAATTCCCTAAGGTATAAAACTTTGTGCATTAGTGTTTGTGCTAAAGACTTTAAAGGAGACATATCATGCAAAATCCACTTTTTTAGCCCTTAAATCCATTTTGTTGTATATTTGGAGTGTTTATAAGTACAGAAAAGATGAAATTATTCTCTTCAGGTGCTTCGTTTATATCTTTAGATTCTGTTTTGGTCATATTTTTCAACCTGTTCGGATTTTCCTGTTGTCTATTACGTTTTTTGAACAATTACGTCACAGTATTTGCAGCGGAACTGACAAATAAGGACATCGACTACCGGTCCAACACTTCGAGCAATCCGCCATTATTATTTCTCGCTCCGATTTTGTAGTCCAAGCTCAATGATGCAGAAGTTACGGGAGGGCTAGTCAAAATGTTCGGTTGTTGGATGTAGTGACCTGAAGCACTTCAAGGATCCCCAATCCAACAACCTCCGCCAGTATACAGAAGGGTTTGCCGATCGACTTCGTCTGAATGAGGGGTAAATTCCTTCTATCATTTAGCTGCTGTGTTTTCTGACGCGTTCTAAACGTAAGTTATCATATTATTATCATACAGATTTTTAGTGGTAAGATCAGACCGCAGTCATTTATCTTGTCAGAGTGCTTGTTTTAACAAGAGAAATAGTCGACTTTCACTAATAACACAACATAGTTAACTTAACTTTACATACCACTGCATCCATATGAAGACGTTGTTCTGCAGGTTTGTCGTCGTCTTTTTCAAATCGCTCGCTCTGGCTTGAATATGTAACGCTTGATGGACAAGTCTTCCGTTGTTGACATTTTGTTAACGTGTGAATAAAAATGTTCTTTGAAACTATAGTAATCGTATATCTCTTATCAAACTACAATAATGGCTGAACGCGGGGAGTTGAACCGACCGTGAACTCAGCGACCTGGAGAGTGGGCGGGTAAAGACGCAACTCCTTTTTATTTAAAGGGGACGCTTCGAAACGGGTTGCTCACAGAAGCACATCAGAAAAGGGGTAGAAAAGGGGCCTGTTGAGCTATAATAATGAGGAATTCAGACCCAAGCATTGCAGTTATGCTTTATATAGACCACAAATGTATGATTTATAAGTAAAAATGAATGATTTAAAAGTACGATATGTACCCTTTAAATTTATCTTTAATTGTGTGGTTAAATGGGGAGAGGTGAGCTAATACTTTTTTTAAGGATGCTTCTACATGGTTTTCATCTAGCTGATGATATTGGCATAAAAGTAGACTTACATTGAGGGAGGGAGCTGAGCCGAATCTACAGATCTGAATGTAATAAAGGGCTCTTTTTGATTTAGTCTAGTAAGCGACCACCCTAGAAACTACCAATATAGAAACAACACCACTAACAGATTCTTTAAATAAGTTTGGTGACACAATCACCACAGAACAAACAGCTGCATTTAAGGGAAATGCATACACTGTCCAAAAACTATGCCTAGTTTTACATTTCAAAAACATGCCACTGTATACTAAAGAAAAACTTTAAAACAAAAACTGTTTAAAGGGATAGTTCGGTTTGAAATGATTTTTTGGTATGTTTTAGCTTACCTCGATGGCATCAAAGATGTAGGTGTCTTTGTTTCCGCAGTAGGTTCAATTTTGATATTTTTAGGTCAAACCGTTCGTGTCTGCCAGTCATATGATGCAGGTCTATGGTCACCACCTCAAAGAGCATGCACAGAGAAGTCCAAATTAAACATGATTTAATGACTCGCAAATGTACTGTAAGTACACATTGATGGCCTGAGACACGAAACGAGTGTTTTTTGTGAGAAAACGAACAGTATTTTTATCGTTTTTACCTCTGGTAACCACAGCCACAAACCACCCGTGCCCTCAGATCACTTGGACGTGGTAAAAACGATAGAAATACTGTTCGTTTTCTCAAACAAACCGCTCGTTTCGTGTCTTAGGCCATCAATGTGTACTTACATTTACGGGTCATTAAATCATGTTTAATTTGGACATCGATGTGCATGCTCTTTGAGGTGGTGACCATAGACATTATATGACTGATAGACAAGAAGGGTTTGACCTAAAAATTAGGGCTGGGCAACGATTAATTGCGATTAATCGCATCCAAAATAAAAGTTTATGTTTACATAATATATGTGTGAGCACTGTGTATAATTATTTTGTATGTAAAAATTCACACACGTGCATGATTATATTTAAGAAAAATGTGTTATTAATATATAAAATATTTATATTTAATATAAATGATGTATAAATATGCATACAGTATATTCATGCAAATATTTCTTAAATATATGCATGCATGTGTGTGAATTTATATAAGCAAAATAATTATACACACTACACACACATATATTATGTAAACACAAACTTTTATTTTGGATGCGATTAATCGCAATTAATCGTTGCCATGCCCTACTAAAAATATCAAAATTGACACTACTGCGGAAAGAAGACACCTACATCTTGGATGCCCTTCAGGCTAAAACATACCAAAAATTAATTTCAAAGTGAACTATCCCTTCAATGCATCTTTGCTCGATAAAAAAAAAAAATATATTTAAAAAAATGAAATCGACATAAACATCACCACATAAATGTGACAGTAAAGACTGTGCATTGTCACAAACAAAATTATAATTGAAATCTTTTTTTTTTTTTTTGTTTAATTTCCATCCGTTAACCCCCCAACCAAATTGATTTGTAAAAAAAAAAGAAGCAGCAGAGTTTTGAACATACACTAAATATAATAAGAGATGTGTCTTGAGCAGCAAATCAGCATATCAGAATGATTTCTGAAGGATAATGTGACACTGAAAACTAACTTAATGTTCCTGAAAATTCAGCTTTGCCGTCACAGGAATAAATTACATTTGAAAAAACACTGAAAGAGAAAACTGTTATTTTAAATCATAACGATATTACTGTTTATGTATGTTTGATCAAATAAAAGCAGCCTCGGTGTAACAGAAAACCCCCCAAATGCAACAACTATCATCTGGCTATGAGATATCAGGGGCCTGTACCATGATGGTAGTTGAACAAACTCATGATTAGTTTCGAGTTGACAAAACCAAACCAATCCAACCAGGCTTTGTTGGTACCATGATGCTGATCAACAACTTTCTCTATTAACTCACGCTTTGATCCTGAGATGAGGAGCTTAGGTGTGACATCAGTAGCGAACACCCAGGGTTGAACTAAACTGAAACATGCCTGGCTAGCCACGTAAAGTAGCTTCATAGTATAGGCCCCTGATCCAGTGTCATATTCGCTCCAGTAGCACAAACATTACCCTCTCAACTCTCCTGGAAAATGCACTGTCAATAACTTCCCTCCTCATTTGCTGTATCATACCACTGAAATCTCTCTTTTCTGCTGAGCTAAAGCTCTTCTGCTCTTCTGGCCGGGGTTTATTACCCATCCAGTGACTTTTAATGAAATGTAGAGGCTTTTAATGCATTGTTTGGCCAGAGCTCCACATATGGGAACTTTATGTGGATTTTCTCTCTGACAACTCAAGGAGAAGAAGGAGAGGGAGAGAGAGAGAGAGACAGAGAGATGGATTAGGAGGTCTAGTGAAATTTTCAGTAGACCCGCTACAGAGGCTTAATCACACACACACGCAGTCCATGCAGCTTGGCACTCGCCCCATACCTGCCAGAAGTCCTGCAGAGAGGGAGGGGCGCACGGAAAGGGGGGATGGAGAAGTAAAAATGGCAGAGAAGAGAATGATGGGGTTTATTGGTTAGATGGACACAGGAAGTGCCGGAAGAGCACAAATTAATAACAGTCACCACAAACGCAACAAAAACTATCATAGGCTTAAAAACAAAACAATGTAGGACATCTTGATGCCTGGAGGAACAATGATTTCATGTGTTAAAAGAGATTGAACACAGATATACAGTTATATGTTCATACAGAAATATACATATCAGCGTTGGGGAGTGATTGAGAAGTAGTGATGCTGAACCAGGAGCCAATAAATGCAAAAAAAAAGACTGATAAATTTGGTCTCGAACTTGGTTTGAATTGGTCTAAAGATGCACTCACTGCCTGAATCAAAAAGAGAAGATATTTGTAAAACAAAAAACAAAAACATTTCAAAAATAATCGGATATTGTGAATCTGAAACAGAATCATGAAAATCATTTCTGCACTACTACTGAAAGTTAGTAGTGTGACAGTAGTTAACAAGCAATGTTTATGCCAAATTTGATTTTGCAGCCTAAGGTCAGGGGTCACCGTTGCAGGCAAAATCCTTTCATTTTAAAGGAGTAGTTCACTTTTAAAAAAAACTTTTGCTTATTATAATTACTATTATCATTATCACAGCCATACTACCACTCTTACTACACCTATTATCATGAACGCTGTTGGTTGCTACTGTTACCACTACTATCGCTACTATTCTTATCTATGTTATAGTTATTATTACTAATACGAATACTGCCTCTACTTCTACTACAATTCTATCACAACTACCATGAATATCTCATTATTGCTTCAATCTAAATCTCTAAAATATCCCATTGCTTAAAACATACCAATATTTTGCTCTTTGCTTTTCTTTTCCTTTTTTTTTCTTTTCTTTTGCTTACTATTGTTCTACCTACCTTGTATGTACTCCATGTACGTCTTTCTCTCTTTTGTATGTATACGTAATTCACTGATCTCTTATTTTTATATAAATTACAATGTTTTGTTAACTTGCAATAAAAAAAAAACTTTTGCTGATGATTTACTCACCCCCATGTCATCCAAGATGTCCATGTCTTTCTTTCTTCAGTTGAAAAGAAATGAAGGTCTTTGATGAAAACATTCCAGGATTTTCTCCATATAATGGACTTCATTGGGAACCAAATGGTTCAAGGTCCAAAAGAGTTTCAGTGCAGCTTCAAAGGGCTTTAAACGATTCCAGACAATGAATAAGGGTCTTATGAAGCCAAACAATCGCTCATTTAAAAAATAAATAAATAAAGTTTAAGTTTAATAAGCTCAAATGCTTGCCTTGCTCTGTTCTGTGATGTGCGTTCGTGACTCTCCTGTTCGAACTCGTTCATCAAAATGCACAAATCTTTTCCAGAGTCGTTCATTTCGTTCGTTGAATGAACCAAATGGCATGAAAAATGATTCGTTCATTTTGATGAAAGAGTCACGAACGCGCATCATAGAACAGAGCAAGGCGACCATTTGAGCTTATGAAACTTAAACTTTGTTATTTTTAAATGAGCGATCGTTTCCCTTGATAAGACCCTTATTCATTGTCTGGAATCGTTTAAAGCCCTTTGAACACTTTGCACTGAAACTCTCATTTGGACCTTGAACCGTTTGGTTCCCACTGAAGTCCATTATATGGAGAAATATGCTGGAATGTTTTCATCAAAAACCACATGGAAATCTTGGATGAAATGGGGAGAGTAAATTATCAGCAAAAGTTTTTTTTTTTTTTTTAAGTGAACTACTCCTTTAATTTGAGGAATACACAAGATCCCAAATTTCTCATGAGTGCGAAAGATTTCACCATGCAAATTTTGCAATGGGTTTAATACATCTTTGACGATCTATTCGGCTTGAAAGTGACACCTTTGTGACCTGTGCTTCATACAAGTGACATTTTAATACGATAATACATTTCTTGAAAAATATATCCAACACATTCTCATCCCAAGGCGTCATATACGACGCTTTTGCCAAAGCGTAGACATCCAACGCACATGGCACCCTTTAGCGTCAATATAACACTCACCGAGTATGGGTAGGTTTATGTCTGGGGTAGGGCTAGGGTTAGACCACTAGGAGGCGCCTTCTGCCCCATATATATCTGCGTCTCATATTGACGTTATAGGGTGCCATGTGCGTTGGATGTCTACGCTTTGGTAAAAGCGTCGTATATGACGCCTTGGGATGAGAACGGGCTGATATATCATATAGATAAGAGCAGCTCGG
The DNA here is from genome assembly GCA_038021265.1 of Cyprinella venusta. Taxonomy (NCBI): domain Eukaryota; kingdom Metazoa; phylum Chordata; class Actinopteri; order Cypriniformes; family Leuciscidae; genus Cyprinella; species Cyprinella venusta. The sequence goes on from CM075869.1 coordinate 6,896,256, forward strand.
ATTATAGTTGCAGCTGTAACTTTAAGTAATCGTTGTACTTGTAACCTGATAAACTACAGTTTCAAAGTAGCTTCCCCAACACTGATGTCATTTTGTTGGAAAACAGTGTTTGCAAAACACCAGTGGGCATTAAAGTGGGCTGAGTGGAACACACACATTCTCTCTCTCACACACACACGCAACCCGTTTTAGATGTGAAAGTCACACTTGCAAAGCACCAGCTGCGATGACCTGCAAAATACTGTTGATGGACGACGAACAAGAAGGTTAAAAGTGCTGGTGTGTTCACACACTTGCAGAAAGCAAAACAATTACACAAGAGTGTTTATTAGCATTGTGCACCCATGCGTCAACTGCAAAAAATACCCTTCCTGGAATTTCGGTATTGCCATTCAAGATTTAGTGGCGTTGGTGACATGAGGAAGTGTGTAAGAAGAAGAGAGGGAGAGGGGATCCAGCGGTCCTGCCATGAGCCCATATGGAGCAAACCAGACACGAGATTTGACAGAAATATGGAAATGAAAAATCATAAGACATAGCCTAGTCCACATCCCTCAGGCTGCACGCTGGCCGACAGTCCCCAGAAAAACGATAAAGAGATGGAGGGAAATGGAAATGGGAAGAGGGCATATTGCACGCAACGTGGAAATTGAATTTTGCTGGTAAATAACACACACATTAAAAAGCTATAGATCTGAGACATGTTAACGTATGTATCTACAGACTGAGGTACAGCGAGCAGGTTTTTAGCATGGTTCTACAATAGTTACTACAACTATAGAGAGCCGAAGTCCCTCCCCTTCCGGTCGACCACCTTGGGACCGTATTTCGGAAAAACATTGAATGGTAGTCGATGGCGAGAGACAACAAATATTTTGATCTGGTTTGAATTGTGCCCTGAATTACACATATGATGTTTGTCAATTTTAAAAGTTACATTTTTAAGTAAAGAAAGTCGCAGTTTGATGTAAAAACCGTTGAGGTATAAGACTGTGAAAATACGTAATTACAAAGACTACAAACCCCAAAGGCACACATTTTCTCTCAACGAATGAAGCTAACTTTACTGAGGCTAACGTCTGTCATTGTTTCTATAGTCTTACGTTATAATCGTAACGTTACGCCGTCATACCTGAGTGTTTTGTGCCAGACTGCACGCACACGAGGAGCGGATCTCGCTCGTTGTTTCGCTTCCCGGGAGATGTAGTTCACTGAGCGATTTTCACATTAAACTAAATGTTACTCTTCTGTTTTATGACAAACTGCGACGTTTTTTGACTCTCAGAATTATTTTTTAAATTGACAAACATCATATGTGTAATTCAGGGCACAGTTCAGATGGAATAAAAAGATAAGTTGTCTCTCGCCATTGACTACCATACATATTTTTTTCCGAAATAAGGTCCCATGAGCCGGAAGCGGAGGGGCGGGACTTAGCCTCGCTATTGTTACTACCATAAAACTGTTATTACTTATATGATCTCTTTCAGACATTACGCTTACACAATCTTTTTGTATGGGTGGTAGCCACAGTTCTGTGCCAAAAATAACAATGGTAAATAGGGTTGTCACAGTTTTAAGGTGGAAAAGGATCAACCAATGATGTGGGTTTGGGGGCGGGGCTATTAACAGTATTTTCTTGGTAGACCAGTTTAAAACGGGTTTTATTTTTCCAATTCCATTTGAATGGGAGAAATTAGACTCAATCTAAAAATCATTGTATTCTTGAGCAACTGACCAAGAGCTACGTCCTTCACTTTCTCAGCTGTGCAGGAAAATAAAAAAAAGCTGATCTTAATAAAAAGAAAACAATCATGCGTAACTACAGAGCAATTGAGCGTTTCAATGTATGCATCTTGTGTACAGATGATGGTAAAAAAAAGCTGTGAGACTTTATTGCGAAACTGAAGAGTGATTTATCACCATCTGACTTGAGAATGATTCATCAACTCATTACTACTAATGTCGAAAACAAATATGCCTAGATAAAGTGTGCGTGTGAACAGCACAAACATTACACAGACATTAGGTGACCTAACCCAGTCCAGAGATCAGCCAGTTCAAGGTGCACCAGTACCGTAACAGCTGCTCTTTGACTGGGTCATTTGACAAATGTTCCCTCTTAATGACTATGGAGACAGGAGACTGTTTCCTCTACAAGGAAAATGGGACCTGAAACCACAAACAGCCCTGAAGAAAACCTCAGCTGAGACCAGGATGAATGCTTGTGATATTAAGGGACTGGTCTAACCAGAATGTTAGATGGTAGACTCATTGTACCGTTGGTGGTTGGTTAGTTCAAATAATAGTTTTGACAAAAACAATAATTGGCTCACTCTATTGTCTTTCTTCAATCAAACACAAGTCTGGATCTGAGGCTTTCTGATCCTCTGTTTTCCATATAATCAAAGTGATTTACACAGCTAACTCCAAAAAACACCATACAAAGTCCATGCGCTAAGAGTTCAATAGTCATACAATAGTTGAACAGCTTGACCAAAAAGTCACTGACATTGAATTTCATTTTTGGGTGAACTATTTCTTTAAATACCCTAGTTGGGACAAACAAGCTTCAACTGAACATTTTTATGGCGAATAGCAAGGCTATGCTGATTAGGGTTGGGTATTTTAGCAATTACAATTCTGATTCTGCTTATCGATTCTGATTCTTAACGATTCCCAGTTCCAATTCCAATATGAATAAAAAAGTCAAACATTTAGATATCAAACATACTTATCTCCATCTCCATTTTTTTGCAAAACATTCTGTTATACCCTGAACAAAAATCAGCACCCGTAAGAACAACTAACTAATAAACTAGACTAATCTAGTTTATAGATTAATCCTTATTAAAGTTACATAATTTATTCAGTCAAGATCAATAAGTGATTTTCTTTTTCTTTTGTTCGGTGATTCACAGTAACTACACAGACAGCAGCAGGTTTATTAGGCTGCGGTCACTTTAAGAAAATGCATGGATCCAATATACATGTGTTTTCTCTTTCTCAACTATTTATGTTCACTTAATACATAACCAACTGTGTTTGTGAGGATATTTGACAAAGTTTTCAAGAAGACGCAAAAGAGAAGTCAATTCAGTATTCGTGCACTATATGAGCGGCAGATTTTAGTGTACGCACACTGGATGTGCCCAGCACAGAAAATAGTGCCGAATTGAATGGTTTAAAATTAAAATGTTCACACTAGAATTGATAAGCAGAATCGAAATTAAAATTTTATAGTAAGCATCCAATTCCAGTATAGGAATCTAGTTTCGACAACAATGTACTACAAATAGAAAAGTACAGACGACAATGCTGTCAAAACAATCCCTGTTCAAACGGATTCGAAAAAAACACGGGCTTTGTAGTTGGTGATGTCACTTTGTAAAGAAACACTATGCACCAATAGACTGAACATGTAAAAAGCATGTGCATGACGTTACTGTTTTCACAAATTCGTGTTTTTGTAGTTTACACTGCGACGATTGTAGTTAAACTACCGTTTTCAACTTAAACTTTGAAACGTGAAAATTTCGCATTTTTAGGCATCCAAAATGCTGTTGTCTTTGAATTCAAAGTTCTTCGTTTCTAGTCTAATTGACCTATGGCTAAGCCACGCCCCCTCCACTCACTCGGACAAACAGTCAACATTCGGGAACGGGCGCTATGGCAGCTGTCACAGTAGGAGACATTTCACAGGAGGCAATTGGTGATTTTTGGAGACAGAAACATTATAAATCATCTCGAAGTCACTTAAAGGGCCTTAACTATGCATTGGAGGGTTATATTAATAATTTTATTGTTGAGAAGGTCGATGAAAAGCTTCAGCTCCAGGCAAAAATGTACAGGTCACAGTGTAAACGTGATAAACCGCATATTATTGCCATCACCGTTTGGTGTTACAGTATTTACATGAATCAATCAGCACAACATTGTTAACATTTGTTATCTCGGTTATTTACAGATACGTTAATGAAGCTAAGTGACAACGCAGCTAGAAGCTAACGTTAATGTTTTCTAATGTTAGGCTACGTTACGTCACGTTAGAGATTTTAAAACGTTACGTTAGAGATTTTAAAGATAACATTCAAACATCCTTTTTTAATTTATCCACGTTCAGTTGGTGTTGTGGTCTACCGCATAACTTAATCCAGAGCAGACACTTATCTCGGTTGAGATATGGCTAGCGAAAGGGTAAAAAAATACACACCGACACCCAGCCTCTTAGGAACCTAGTGTCGGATTTTTATGTACCACATGCACACCGTTTGACCATTTTTAACTTAAAACGACAAGAAAAAACTAATGAAACTGACAAACTTCAATGCATTTCAATGGACGTGGAAGCAGAGAATGTCCGAGTGTATTGGGTTAGCCGCGCACTGTGATTGGCTAATGGCGTTTGAGGGCGTGGCTTAGCCATAGGTCATTTGCATGATTTGTATCATCTTAGAACTATACATTTCTGAAATATGGACGTTACTTGGACACAGTCACCTCTGATAACAGATCTTTTTAAACTGTAATGTAGATGCACGCATTTTCTGTAAAATTTTTTGATACGATATGTATTGTGAAAAGCGCTATACAACTAAATGTGAATTGAACTTGACTAGATTATTTATAGATTAAAAATTACATTTATACTCAACAATCTCTAAAATGAATTATTGGTTTTGACCAAAATGACTATATCTGTACCTTTCTAGTACTACAGGACAGCAACAACAACAAAAGAAGGACAAAACAGAGAGACCAAGCATCTGAGGCAAGGATAGACATGTATAAGACGGACAGAGGTGTGTTTAAAGGGATACTCCACTTTTTTTTTGGAAATAGGCTAATTCGACCACTCCCCCAGAGTTACACAGTTGATTTTTACCGTTTTCGAATGTATTCAGCCGATATTCGGATATTTAGAAGACTATCAGTAACCAGACAGTTTCTGGTCTCATTGACTTCCATAGTATATTTCTTTCCTACTATGGAAGTCAATGAGACCAGAAACTGTCTGGTTACTGATATTCTTCTACATATCAGGAAATCGGCTGAATGGATTCGAAAACGGTAAAACTCAACTGTTTAACTCTGGGGGAGTTGTAAAATGAGCCTATTTTCAAAAAAAAAAAAGTGGAGTATCCCTTTAAAGAGGTTAGTCTAGAGACATTAAAAACAACAGGATACCACATTAACCAGGAGGCAGGTATTAGATGCCGATTAATCTTTTGTAAATGACTATAACAATGTAATGACAACAAATATCCCTGATGACAAATGTATGTACAACTTTTCATGCAAATTTTTTCAAGCGTGCGACGAGGTTTTTAGATCGTACAAGAGAGAATGTTTTAAAGCATGCTCACGATTGAGCTGTGGATGAGATTCTGTGGAGAGAGAGTGAAAGATTTTCATGAAGGGTGAATGAGAACAAACGTCTCCATCCTGCGTCATCCTGTCGAGCTGCACAATGGCAAAGTAACTATTCGGTTCCCACTCACTCGCCCACATATGCACACGCACACAGATCTCGCTGCTTACCTTTCCATCATAGCGTTTCACCACAAACTGATCCAGACCAAGGTCTATTAGAGACAGAGACACAGAGAGAGAAACAGTCAGACGTGGTGGCTCTCTAACACACCATAGCAAATATTGGATAAAATAGACAATTTTAATCGCACTGAACAAAATTTAAAATCAAATCAAAAGTTTGGAATAATTATGTATTTTTAAATGTTTTTGATGTAAATGTCTTATGCTCACCAAGGATGCATTTATATGATCAAATGTAGCAAAACAGGACGATTGTGAAATTTATTACAATTTAAAATAACAGTTCTGAATACATTATTGAATATAAAATGTAATTTATTCTAGGGCTGTCAAACGATTAATCGCGATTAATCGCATCCAAAATAAAAGTTTGTGTTTACATAATATATGTGGGCATAGTGTGTATAATTATTTTGTATATATAAATAGACATACATGCATGTATGTATATATTTAAGAAAAATGTGTTCTTAATATATCAAATATTTATATTTGTACATAATATTAATTATGTATAAATATATATAAAGTACATACTTTCAGATTTTTCTTAAATATATACATGCATGTGTGTGTATTTATATATACAAAATAATTATACACACTACGCCCACATATATTACGTAAACACAAACTTTTATTTTGAACGCGATTAATCGTGATTAATCGTTTGACAGCCCTAATTTATGCCTGTGATGACATCATTCCTCCAGTCACATGATCCTTCAGAAATCATTACGCACATTTTCTGCCCAAGAAACATTTCTTCTTATTATCAATGTTGAAAACATATGTTTGTGAAATTTTATTCACCAAGAATGCATTAAATTGATCAAAAGTGACAATACAAAATATTTGTATTCCAAATAAACGTTGTTCATTGAAATGTCTATTCAATAAAGAATACTGAGAAGAAAAAATGGTTTGCACCACAATATTACGCATTTTCAAAACTTAAATTTAAAAAATGTTTCTTGAGCAACAAAAGATGGATGATTTTTGAGTTTGTCCCAATAAACTCTGGGATCATTTTCTCTTTAAATGATAAATGCCATGGTGGGGGTTCAAAATGCATGATCTTGCCGTCTACCTTTCAGAATGACTTTCGCTAAGAGAACGTTCCAGAAAGCTGACTAAATAGGCAACTTTACTAGAATTTAAAGAGTTTTTATCACACGTAAACAAGCCTACTTGTAAAAGCATCTTTGAATCCCAGTAGTCATTTTCATTTATAGATGTCACTACAGGAGCTGGGCGATTACTGACGTGCTCGAATGATTAATATAAGCTATTAAGGCTCATTTCCATGTTCCAGAAGTTCCAAATAAATGTCATAGTCGTTCAGCACCGAATCGTTTCTCCATTAATCTTGTGTAACTGAATGCAGTACAGAGTCCAACGTGACAGAGTCTGCTGATCTAGGGTCAGCTTCATGAGCCAAAACTTCATCATTGCACAATCCATTAAAGGAACTTCCGGGTTCAAAACAAGCCAAGATCGATCTACACTGAAAATAATTGACACTTGTAAAAGATTGCGTTAAAAGTAATGCATTTACAATGGAGGTCTATGGAATAGAAGAAGTTTCATGCAATTGGTTGATCAAAAATACAGCAAAATTGTGAAATATTATTCCAATAATAACAAAAAAGCTGATAAAACACATGATCCTTCAGAAATCGTTTTAATATGCTAATAATAACATTATTATCCATGCAGAAACAGTTGTGCTGCTTGCTATTAATGCAGAAAGCGTGTTCAATTTTTATTCAGGATTCTTTGATGCATAAAATTTCAATATATCAGCATTTATTAAATTTGATTATTATTAAATTTCAGCATTTATTTATTTATTTATTTACATTATAAGTGTCTTTATTGTCAACTTTGATCAATGTAATGGGTCCTTGGTAAATAAAATTGTTTAAAAAAAAAGAAATTTGTACCAACCCTAAACTTTTGCATGGTAGTGTACATTATATTTATATTTTTATATAAACATGGCAGATATTAATATTCATTATGACTAATCAAATATTCATATCTTTTGGTTTCTGTCTATCAAGTTCCAAAGATTAAAAAGCACCTTTAAACATACTTTTTATTTGCTATTTAAATAATATTTAAATGACGACAAATGGAGTGCTTAGTGAGCAGAACTGTATGAAGTTCAGCGAACTGTATGAACGGCGTGAGACGCTATCAGATCCAAATATGGTCATTTCCTTTTTATCAGCAACCAATCGTGAAAGTAAAAGGGGAATTTAACTCTAAATGTGCAATCTCATTGGCTGATGCTAAATCTTCAAAGCCAGTTTTCTCAAAATGACTTTTCTCTCATACTCCAAGTCCGAAATCTCCCCTTCAGTAGCACCTATATACACCAAACTTTCCAGTCTTGTACCCAGTAATTTTATGAAGACATTTACAGAGGGATTTGTAAATATATTATTCCTAGCCTACTTTATATAACATTTTATTCCAAAAAACATGGCGAAAATCATTTTTTTAAGGCTACTGACAGTATATTCTGATTTACAGGTTAACAAAAGTAGATATCCATAAATCCTTCTGTAATTTTTTTCTCATCTAATATATGAACACAATGAAAAAATAATTTTCAACCTGGCTTTATCCAATACTCATTTGCATATTTAAACATTAAATTACACAAAACTTGTAATATATATTTTTTTCCTCATAATCAGCTTCGAAAGTTTCCCTAAAAAATGACCCTATTGACCTGTAGTGTCTCGCCTTAAATAAACCTTTGACTCAAACTATTCATTTATATTTGTATTGCTCATATCTCCAGCACTAGCTGTTTACCCCCGGGGTCTCCTCTTTTACACGAAACATTTGAGTGACAGGTGAGGTGTTGTCATGACAGCGATTAGGATTGAACCGGGCCTAACTCCTGTTTGAAGCCTGGATGGCCTTTGAGCTGAGTGTATCTCTCTAATTCTTCTGCTGAAACAGGATGAATTATGGAGCAGCTTTCCTCACAGCCAGATGAATAATGAATTTTATGTTCACTTCCACACTCCCTCTCTTCTTCACAACCACTTTTCATTCCCTAAAGAAAAGCCCCAACTCTTTAAACTAACTTAAATGACATCCCTCACTGCTCTGGCATGCCGTGGGTCTGTGAAGAGAGAAAGAAACATACTTTACATCTGAATGACTGCTTGTGCGGGTATATCCCACACTAGATCAATGCCAGCTAACAGAATCTCTACGCTTTAGTCAAACAGTCAGCATTTCTTGGTCTGGATGTCAGACGGTCTCTGTTATAAACCCATCAAACCTTCGTGTTTATCATAAGCGACAAATTGGCTCTGGGAAAACGGAGAGTTTATCATAATGGGTGCCACACATAATTCAAGAACTCTCAATAACTTATTCATTATGTTTCTATGTTTATGTCTTTGGCGAGTCAGGATAACAATGAGCGGGGAAAGAGAACACTTTGTCTGGACTCAACGAGGCACTAAACTAATAACGCTGGTGAAACTGTTCTTTGTAATCACGGTCACAGGGCATTTGGCTGAGAGGAGAATGAATGAAGCGTTTCACACTCATTTGTGGCGTTTCCCACTCTATAAGAAAACTGAAGAGCGGAGTAATGGCTGCTGAAATGCAGCTTTGCCATCACGGATAAACGACAGATTAGATTTGAAAAAAATATTAAAATCAAATAAATGCAGCCTAGGTGAGCATGAGATAATCCTTTAAACAACATTCAAAAAAAAAATCTGAATTATTCCAAACTTTTAACTTGTGGTGTATATGTAACTTAATGTACCGTTTTAGTATTCCTGAGCCTAGAGCAATGTCAAGGTCACGGGTTTGATTCCCAAGAAATATGGGTGTGAACATAAACTCTTGAAATAAATAAATGTATGTATTTTAGCGCAGCAGGCAGGACTATGTTATTTACACTTGAGAATGATAAGGAGGCAAGAGATGTAAAAATATAGATCGGGACACGTCCACAAAGAAGTCAAGACTTTTCCGTTATTAATTGGTATTTTGAAATTAAATACATGTTTGTTAGTTTGTTTGTTTTTTTAAATAAACCTTTGGCTCAAACTATTATAATTAAATTTGTAATGACATATTTCGGTAACACTTTATTTCGATAGTCCACTTTAGACATAAGTAACTTTTCAACTAAAGGTAAACTAACTGTCATTAGAGTATTAGTAGACTGTCAGCTTAATATCTGCTAACACTTTATTTTGCTGGTCCCCAACAGACATTCAACTGACTATAAGTAACTTGGCGACTACAAGTAAACTTATTCCCCTAACCCTAACACCTAACCACACCTAACCATAACATAACAGTCTACTGACAGTCTACTATAATATACTAATAGTCTAATGAGAGTTAGTTGACATGTAGTTGAAAAGTTACCTATAATTAGTAGAACATCTAAAGTGACTATCGAAATAAAGTGTAACCCATATTTCACATTAAATTAGAAAAATAGTGGTCTCAGACATTAGGAACTCTCTACAGACTTCAATTAAGCCGCGTTTCCACCGCAATTACCAGGAACTATTTGTCCCAGGAACTTTTTTCACAGGAACTTTTTTTTTCCCCAGACCGCTTGCTTACTGCGTTTACACCGCGTACTAAAGTACCGGTCCGGGGCGGGAAGATGACGTTGAACTGCGTGCGACTGATCTTCTAGCCTGCGTGTTTGTTTTGAGTTTTGTATGGAGGAGATTCAAGCTTTGCTGCTTTTTTGTGTGCGCGATTGGTTTACTAACGAGGTAATTAACAAAATGGCAGAAAAGAGACGTGCACCCAAAGCGTATTCAGAAAGCTTGTAATGCTAGATATAAAAGTAGACGTTTGTTATCAGCGGACATTGACCGTGAGATGAATGGGACGAACGTGCGCCATCGGGCAGAAAGAATAGCGCGGTAAGAACCAATCAGAATGTTCAGTGAACAAGTCCCACCCCGAAAGTTCCCTAACTCTGAAAAAGTACTACCTCGCCAGCAGGGACTTTCTGGGGGGGAAATTTTTACCCGGAACTTCATTTAGACCCTGGTTCCTGCGGTGTAAACACACCAAGTACCACCCCAAAATTCCTAGTTCCTGGGGAAAGTTCCTGCGGTGGAAACGCGGCTTTAATGTATAGTAATGTGTGTATGGCTAATTTACAACGGCTTCAAACATGTCTCAACCAATCGGAAGTAGTTTTAGAATTTAATCCTTTTTATAATATTTGTTTTCATTTTTGCTCGTTTTTTAATTCAGGGTTACACTCACCTAAAAGATTATTAGGAACACCATACTAATACTGTGTTTGAACCCCTTTCGCCTTCAGAACTGCCTTAATTTTATGTGGCATTGATTCAACAAGGTGCTGAAAGCATTCTTTAGAAATTTTGGCCCATATTGATAGGATATCATCTTGCAGTTGATGGAGATTTGTGGGATGCACATCCAGGGGACGAAGCTCCCGTTCCACCACATCCCAAAGATGCTCTAAGGGGCCTAAAGTGTGCCAAGAAAACATCCCCCACACCATTACACCACCACCACCAGCCTGCACAGTGGTAACAAGGCATGATGGATCCATGTTCTCATTCTGTTTAAGGCAAATTCTGACTCTACCATCTGAATGTCTCAACAGAAATCGAGACTCGTCAGACCAGGCAACATTTTTCCAGTCTTCAACTGTCCAAATTTGGCGAACTCTTGCAAATTGTAGCCTCTTTGTCCTATTTGTAGTGGAGATGAGTGGTACCCGGTGGGATCTTCTGCTGGTGTAGCCCATCCACCTCAAGGTTGTGCGTGTTGTGGCTTCACAAATGCTTTGCTCCATACCTCGGTTGTAACGAGTGGTTATTTCAGTCAAAGTTGCTCTTCTTCAGCTTGATTCAGTCGGTCCATTCTCCTCTGACCTCTAGCATCAACAAGGCATTTTTGCCCACAGGACTGCCCCATACTGGCAGGTTTTGTAAACCCTAGAAATGGTTGTGCATGAAAATCCCAGTAACTGAGCAGATTGTGAAATAATCAGACCGGCCCGTCTGGCACCAACAACCATGCCATGCTCAAAATTGCTTAAATCACCTTTCTTTCCCATTCTGACATTCAGTTTGGAGTTCAGGAGATTGTCTTGACCAGGACCACACCCCTAAATGCATTGAATCAACTGCCATGTGATTGGTTGAATAGATAATAGCATTAATGAGAAATTGAACAGGTGTTCCTAATAATCCTTCAGGTGAGTGTACATCATTTGGAAGTGTTTTGATGTCCAACTTCATTAAGTTCCATAATAATAATAAAAAAAGCATAATGGTAACACTTTACAAAGAAGGTTTCATTCGGTAAAGGTATGCTACTTTCTACCAAAGCATAAAAATACCATAATATGTTTGTATATGTTGAGGAAACATAGGGCTGCACGATTAATCGCACGATGTTGTTATGCGCATCTAATCAATAAAGCCGGCTCCTTGATTAGTAGTAAATCACCTTCACCTGCTTTCAGATGGAGCGGCATTTACTACAACGAGCCGTAGATCACTGACAAGCTGAGCCAAATCGCATTAAATATCGTTGGCGATATGTCCTCGATTTTAACACGATTTGGCTCAGCTTGTCAGTGATCTACGGCTCGTTGTAGTAAATGCCGCTCCATCTGAAAGCAGGTGAAGGTGATTTACTACTAATCAAGGAACCGGCTTTACTGATTAGATGCGCATAACAACATCGTGCGATTAATCGTGCAGCCCTAAGGAAACATGCTAAGTTCACATACATGTTTCTCATAAGTTCATATGTTTCTGAAAAACACTTCTACAGCCAGTTATTTTACTTTGAAATGAGTTTCCACGGTGGAATGTTTGTTATTGTTTTGGTCTGTGATACTGCACGTTGCCAATTTTCCTTGTCCATATCATTCGTTCCTGTTACGTGTGCTCAAACTGGCACCTCATGTGAGCGCCATTCATTCTGAGGAGCATGCGGGAGAAACGACCACCTCCAATATTTTGAATTCGAATGCAGTACCTATTTCGACCACTATACATACCACATCTTTCTTACATACTGCACCTTTAAATACTTTAGTTAACATTATCTAAGAATGAACAATACTTACAGCATTTAATCTTAGTTAATGTTATTTTTTACACGTACTTATACATTATTAAAATCAAATGTTGTATTTTTTTAACATTAGTTAATGCACTGACCTAACATGAACAAACAAAGAGCAGCTCGACTTATTATCTAACAAAGATTAATGAATACTGCTCCAAACGTATCGCTCATTATTACTTCATTCATGTTAGTAAATGCATCAACTAATGTTAACTAACGGGACCTTATTGTAAAGTGTTACCAAAATAATAAAGAACCTTCCGTTAGTAATCTGTTTAATTAACTCTATTATATAAAAAGATGGTTATTTATATATAAGCCCAGCTAAAATGACTATACTGTGATATATACTGTTACTGTGATAAATTACTGATAGTTTCAGGGTGAAATTTGTATCATCCCACCCACCACAATGCTGGTACAGCAATGCATATAATAAAAGGAAAAGAAATAAGGAGCTGGACAAGAAGAGAGCAGGACAAAGCGATTAAAAAGCTGTGGAGGTGTGTGTCGTGTGTCTTAGAGGACTGCTGAGGTGGGCTGTATGGACACAGAGCTGGACACTGCCATCATTTAGAGTCCAACAAAAGAGGATAAAGAGGAAGAGACAGCCAGTACTGCCGCGTACAAGTGAACAGTGAATTCTTTCATTTAGGGATTGCGGTCAAATTTGTGCTTAAAGTGCACATTTACTATCCACTTTGCTTTAATAGTGGCCATTTTTCTTAGCATGGTCTTACTGACACAGGCCTGTGATTAAAGCACATCTGAATGTATTACATTACAGAAGCACCAAGCTGTCAGACCGTGGAAGAGAAGGAAGTGCACTTCTTCTGGCTTACTGGGATCCAGGCTCAACTTTGGTCAAGGTTATGTCCTCTACTGTCTTGTAGGCTACATTAGAGCTAAAAAGCCTTTGTGCTTGTGTGTGTGAGAATTATGACATGGAGAAGAATATTTAAGGGGATGATTTTCTGTGGGTGACAAACATAAGCATCAAAGACCAAGAAAATTTGAATTTGTTTAAAAAGTGCCAAGTTCTTAGAAATGTAATCTTTGTATGTTGAGTACATATGGTTTTTAAAAATGTTTATGCCACTTTGGAAAAAAAAAAGACTAAAAATGTCAAGTGAAAAGTAATAAATGACATAATAAATGTCCTTACACCTTGAATGCATGAGGTATTCTTACCTTCATTAATTACTAATTCATAAATAATACATTTCATTAAAGCTACACTGTGTAACTCTTAGTTTATTCTTAGGTAAAAACACTTGGTTCTTTCAAAAATATATGTGCTCATTAATGTATATTTACTTCGTTCAAGTAATGAAGTATTCTCGTGAGTTTATAATATGCCATTGAAAATACATAATTCTAATGTCGGTCGCCATGTTGCCCCTCCATCTTGAAAGTACATTAGCCAAAGAGGGTCATACCCGTTAATTAAAGCTTCGCCTTTCGCGTTTACGTTTCAGTTTACACTCATGGATGAGGTCGAACTGGAAGCCATGTTAATCTTGGACTACATTGGCCACCGTAGGAGTTAAAACGAAATCGGAATTGAGAGGAAAAGAAACTAATATTCATTGGATGGTCATATACCTTTTCACCGCTAGATGGGGGTAAAAATCACACAGTGTAGCTTTAAATTAATTCATTATTTTAAAGAAATATTTTAAAAAAATATTATATACAGTGTTTCTAAGAAATAATAATGGAATAATTGATTATTCCAACTCAACATGGTTATCTTTTCAAGAATTTCACCCTTCTATTTTCATCATTATGATGATATCGTGACACTTGTACCCCCCGTGTAACTTTATGAGCCCCAAAAACATAAATAATTCAAAATTTGAAACCAAAAATTAAAACATGTTCATCAGAGATGTAGTGTATTCAAGTCATTGGGCCCTATCACACGCGACCAAGTCCTGGTATGTGTTTTTTGCTAGTTTCAGCCCGACGCAATTATCATTTTCACGTCCTGTGCCACGTTGCTTGGATAGAAAATGCATTTTTGTGCTTATTTATGCGCCCATGGGCTACTGGTCTGAAAACGAGGTGTGTTCAGGGACATTGTTGGCGGGTTGCTATTTTGAAGCAACTGAAATAGACTGCGCCACTGACCGACTGAAACCTGCTCGAAGTCAATATTCTTTTTTTTTTTTTTAAAGGGCGCATTAGTAATATGAGCCTATAGGCGGGTCCACATCGCGCGTACACTCTGCTTATCACACACACAGAAGCACACAAACAAGCCAAATATTCAAAATGAAAGGATTACAATATAAAAGTTTATTATTGTGTACATAAAGATATGGTGGAATCCTGTTTGTCTCGAAGACGTTTTAAAGGCACAATATGTATTTTTTCTGCTTTAAAACTAGCAAAAATAACTGTATCTGTTATATATTTCTATTAGATGTGTACTTACATTATCCCGACAGTTTCCACCAACTTCAAATACGGAGAAATTTATAGTTTAATTCGAAGAAACGGGACGTTTCTTTATTTCCGTTTCGTCGCCCGTCTATGGCGTCATATAACCATTGACTCCTCTATTTTCTCTAACTTCCTGCGGAACCCGGCGAAACCACCAAACACAAAGGGGAACACTGGACTACCGCCAAAAAAGCAAAGAAAACGACAAAGAAAAAAAAGTACTATATATTTTCCGCACTATAAGGCGCACTTAAAAGCCTTTAATTTTCTAAAAAACCAAAGTGCGCCTTATAATCCAGAGCGCCTTATATATGGATCAATTAGTTAACAACGCTCCGCGTTATTAAATTCGCGTGTCCATCTTATGTCCGCTTTGTCACACGGCCAGTTCAACCTCGTATAAATCAGGTTATGTGTGTCTCCCGCTCACGAGCGCTCACTCTTAAAGGGATACGCCACTTTTTTTGGAAATAGGCTTGTTTTACCACTCCCCCAGAGTTAAACAGTTGGGTTTTACCATTTTTGAATGTATTCAGACGATTTTTAGATATTTAGAAGAATATCAGTAACCAGACAGTTTCTGGTCTCATTAACTTCCATAGTATATTTTTTCCTACTATGAAAGTCAATGAGACCAGAAACTGTCTGTTTACTGATATTCTTCTAAATATCAGAAAATCGGCTGAATGGATTCGAAAATGGTAAAACTCAACCGTTTAACTCTGGGGGAGTTGTAAAATGAGCCTATTTCCAAAAAAAGTGGAGTATCCCTTTAACACACACACGAACAGACACACTGTCCCCGGCGCTGCTCGCGCATCACAGAAATTTCATAAAGCGCTCCCCGTTCACAGTAACCGGGTCGTCTCATTCAAAACAGCCAGCTGTTGCTGTCAGCGAGCCGCGCACATTTAATACTCATATGAGTCAGGCTGCGAATGTAAGTTACGTGCCTGCCCCAGCGCGCTCACGCTTACAAAATAAACGCCTCACCTCCGGCGCCGCGCACTCGCTACATTCCCTTTAGCACATCTAGTGGATGCATAACGCAAACCCAGTCAAACGTTTGACTGCAGTATCTTAAGCGCCTTATAATCCGGTGACAGGCTAAATCTACAGAGAGATGCCGTACATCCGTATATTTTGTGAAACGATGATGTCATGTCATGAGCTGAGCTGGTTGTCATTGACAGCGACAACAACACCCATGAGCCCACGCTCTTTCCCGACGTCATCAAAGTACGTCTTTTGTTATTATTTCAAATGAGTGACCCCTGGTGGCCAAAAATTACATACTGTACGTTTAACCGAACGTTCAGGGAAACGCACTTAAGTAGTTCCAGGCAGGTCTTGACCGCATTACAGATCCATATCACTTTGCGTAGTTAACTGTAATAACTGAAATTAGGATACAAGTCATAACAAGAAAAAATTATTTTGGATAGATAAAGTATTACATTAATGCATTTGGCAGAATCTTTTATCCAAAGCGACTTACATTGCATTTCAAGATACACATTAACCTTCTTATCATTCTTTCCCTGGGAATCGAACCCATGACCTTGGCACGACGCGGGTATGCAGTCTTTGTCTAATAAGTCAACGGCCCATCATCAATTACTCCTTACTTATTACACGGCTCTGCAGAATACTTGATTCTGATTGGTCCATCGCGCCATCCAGCGGTATGTTATTCCCAGATAACAACCGCTGAAAACAGATAACACAGACTCATCTGGGTTACTGAAGTCAGAAGTGATAGTGTTGCATTTGGTGAGCTAATAAAATATTAAAACTCAGTCAAATCAATATTTTGTGTACAGTTATTTAATTATGCCATCCAGTATCGTGGACTCGCTCACTCGTTTCATCCGCTTCACGCTCCTCGTCTGCCTGTCGGGGGTTTATATTCTGAGATAACAACTGATCGACTGTTTTGGAGTGATCGCACCAGGTTCTGAAACAAACCCTCCAAACGCGCCAGGAGTGAAAACGTCTAAGGCTAGAATACCAAAATGTGTGAAGTCATAACAGTCCATAATCTAATTTATATATCTAACATTTGCTGTCCGAGATGACAAATCGTTATGTATAATGCAGACTGGTCTAAAAATGGTCTTTTGGCTGTGAACGCAAAGTGCAAATGCATTTACACATGCAAATACACACATTTGCAGCCATCAGCACTTCTATCGGTTATTCATGGCCAGTGATCAAATCTCTTGCATCAGCTCAGCCTCTGGGTGAGAGTGACTGAGTCTTTCATTCTACCATGCTAATTCATTTACCAAGCAACGTCACACGCACACTCACTCAATGAGTTAGGCTTCACTGTGCATGGCATTCCCTCCTATAAAAGCCTCTTCGTGGTTTGCCATCTCTTTACACGCAACAGCTATTTTCCTAGCTCAGCTGTCATGGACTCCGGTATCATGTGAGGGGTGGAATGGAGAACCATGGGGAACTAAGATGACCCATGAGGGAGGTGTGCAAATTTCAAGCCCCCATCAAAATGCTAATGCCAAGATGTTGCTGTTTGCACAATCTGTTACAGTAAATAATGTAAAAAGCCATTATTAAACACTATGAGAAAGCAGATAATATGATAAAATTATTTTAAATTGACCGTCTAATGAATAAAACCAAAGTCAATTCATTTTGGAAATGCCCCAGGAAGGGGTTTTCCAGTCACACGTCTCCTGTCTGCTTCAATGGAGAAAAAATGCAGGCTACGCTTATACGTACAGTAGTTCAGCAACATATTTCAATGAAATCTGACACACACACACACAAAATGAGAGCCTTTTCAAAAGCTGTATGTCCTCAGGTTGGTCTAGATAATGTGCATGCATGTCTCTTTTAACTGAAAGGCGGATCTCTCATTTAGAGGTCTTCCACTTGGATCCGAGAGCCAAGGTTGCTGCTAGTTTTTATTTTAATATAATTTTCAAACTTTCTATAAATTTCAGTTTAGGTTTTGTTAGTTTCATTAATGGTTTTGTTACTTTTAACATTTCTATATAGAACATTTCTATATAGAACAATAGAACATTTCTATTTAGTTTTTAATGTATTGAGTTTCTCTTTTAGTTAATCACTCATAGTTTCCAACAGAACACTTCCAACACTTAAAGGGATACTCCACTTTTTTTGGAAATTGGCTCATTTTACAACTCCACCAGAGTTAAACAGTTGAGTTTTACCGTTTTTGAATCCATTCAGACGATTTTCTGATATTTAGAAGAATATCAGTAACCAGACAGTTTCTGGTCCCATTGACTACCATAGTATATTTTTTTTTTTCGACTATGGAAGTCAATGGGACCAGAAACTGTCTGTTTACTGATATTCTTCTAAATATCAGAAAATCGGCTGAATGGATTTGAAAATGGTAAAACCCAACTGTTTAACTCTGGGGGAGTTGTAAAATGAGCCTATTTCCAAAAAAAGTGGAGTATCCCTTTAAAGACATTTCATTTTAGCAAATGTTTTCAGTTTATTCTTGTGCAAACCTCTTAATAATTAAAAAATAAAATAATTGTTTGAGATCTAACAAATAAGCAAACAAATACAATTTAAAAATGTAAAAATAATTCATTCATACTCATTCATATTAAAGATTTATGGAAGCCCGTTTCCGCCACAGTTGAGTAAAAAAATATAATTCTGTAAGTCATAATAATGAGAAACTTTCTCATAATTATGACTTAGTTTCTCATTATATTGAGAAAGTTTCTCATTATAATGAGATATTAAGTCATAGTATGAGAAAGTTTCTCATAATTATGACTTAGTTTCTCATTATATTGAGAAAGTTTCTCATAATAATGACTTAACATCTCGTAATAATGAGAAACTTTCTCATAATTATGACTTAGTTTCTCATTATATTGAGAAAGTTTCTCATTATAATGAGATATTAAGTCATAATAATGAGAAAGTTTCTCATAATTATGACTTAACATCTCGTAATAATGACTTAACTTCTCGTAATAATGAGAAACTTTATTTATTTATTTATTTAAAACTTCTCATTATTACGAGAAGTTAAGTCATTATTACGAGATGTTAAGTCATAATTATGAGAAAGTTTCTCATTATTACGAGATGTTAAGTCATAATTATGAGAAAGTTTCTCATTATTACGAGATGTTAAGTCATAATTATGAGAAAGTTTCTCATTATTACGAGATGTTAAGTCATAATTATGAGAAAGTTTCTCATTATTACGAGATATTAAGTCATAATTATGAGAAAGTTTCTCATTATTACGAGAAGTTAAGTCATTATTACGAGATGTTAAGTCATAATTATGAGAAACTTTCTCATTATTATGACTTAATATCTCATTATAATGAGAAACTTTCTCAATATAATGAGAAACTAAGTCATAATTATGAGAAACTTTCTCATTATTATGACTTAATATCTCATTATAATGAGAAACTTTCTCAATATAATGAGAAACTAAGTCATAATTATGAGAAAGTTTCTCATTATTACGAGATGTTAAGTCATTATTATGAGAAACTTTCTCAATATTATGAGAAACTAAGTCATAATTATGAGAAAGTTTCTCATTATTATGACTTACAGAATTATATTTTTTTACTCAACTGTGGCGGAAACGGGCTTCCATAAAGATTAAACTTGTGGTGTATAAGAAAAAAAACATGCGTATGATTATTATGATTAATTCATTCAAACATTATTATTGTATTGATCCATTTATGCTTTTTGTCTATTACATCTTTTAATACTCATATTCATGTGTTCTATTCAGACCAGAAATGTAGTTTACTTCTACTTTGACAAATGCGCGTCCGTTTATGGGCAGACATACTATTTGTTTTCTGCTCAGTGTGGTGTTGTGTCTATTATGTGTGTTATCTTGTTTAGTTTATAAGTTACAGATGTATTTGCATAAGGTCCATACATGATGGAAAACTTATTTGGACATTTCTTCTTGTTAGGTCTGGTTCACACAGAAAGTGGTTTTGCTTTGAAAAAGCAAGACGTGGGGAGTGGAATATGTCAAAAGCGCAAAATATCGAGACGCATATTTTAAAATCGGAACTTATTTTAACTTGAGTGTTGCGTTTTTAGAACATGGTGTCTTGCATGAGATGCTACAAAAGATGGCGTTGGTCAAACATGTCCATCTAGCGCGTGTTTACATTGAAAAATAAAAGTAGCGCAGAGTAATGGAAAAGCTTGATTTTCTGGTACAGGATGAGAGCTTATTAATTACGAAAATGATTATTTATTTTTGCTAATTATTATTTTATTTCCCTTAGTTTTTCAGTAACTGTTGTTAGTTTCGTTTCGTTTTAGTTTTTTCATTTGTGTTAAAATTTCTATTTTATTTCAGTTTACAAAATAGTTTTTTGACCAATAATTTTAGTCTTAATTTCAGTTTAAAGAAAAATACGGTTCACGTCGAAAACCTTGTAAAGTGCCTCAGACACGGGTCGGGTGTAATATTAGTATTAGTACAGGGTTCCTACAGGTTTCTTCAAGTTAAATTCAAGTCTTTTTAAGACCTTTTTAAGACCATTTATGTAAAAAATTAATACCAATTTCCCGTCCCTACCAGCAAAGAAAAACAAAATCCTTCAACTTGTGTTCATTTATTTTTCAAATGTGGAATGGGTAAAAGATGATAAGTCAAGCAGGTAAAATAAACATTTCAGTAGGCCACAAGAAAGTTTCCCGAACAATGTTAAGTTGTGTTTTAACATTAGCTAAACACACACAGGACATCAGTTCTGACTGGATCGCTTCCCATATCGACACTAACATTTTCGTCTAGTTTTTTTTTTCGTTGACGAAAATGTCAATAGATTTGTCACAGTTTTTGTCATTCAAAACTAGCGTCTCGTTTTCGTCAGTGAAAAAATGTCGTTGAAGAAAAGTTTATCATCATTATTTTCGTCAATGAAATTAACACTGACATACAGCACAATTTTTAAGACCCAGATATCAAAATTGAAGACTTTTTAAAGACTTTTTAAGGTATTATTTCCAAATTCATAAATTCAATGCTTTTAAGG
The DNA here is from genome assembly GCA_038021265.1 of Cyprinella venusta. Lineage (NCBI taxonomy): Eukaryota > Metazoa > Chordata > Actinopteri > Cypriniformes > Leuciscidae > Cyprinella > Cyprinella venusta. The sequence goes on from CM075869.1 coordinate 6,917,447, forward strand.
CTTTTTAAGACCCTGTAGGAACCCTGTAGTAGCCTCGGATCTAGGGTAATTTTAGACAAACGTGCTTTTACTATATAAGCACACATAGCATCCAACACTATTTACACTTTAACCTGAATCCTCTGCCTAAAAAAATAGTTCAGTGTATTTTGATGGTTACTACATAAAATATGTCAGAATATCTCAAAAAAGCCAATACAGTTGTTTAGTGCTTCACGTTGTGGCCTGCGTTCCACTTCCTTTTAGACATACCCTCACTAACTTCTCGAAGCACTTCCCTTCGAAGTTTCAGATTTGACAAATGGAGTGAGCAAACTCATATGTACGCTTCAGGCAGCTCCATCTCCCATGATTCAACGTTGATTACAGAAGATGGCGCTAAATCTATCCCCACACATTATAAATAATCTTCATAGTGGTTTCCAAGTGATCAAGGGCTTAGGCCGTTCCCTTCAGACACTAGTGGACACTAGCAGAATGCAAGCAATGTATAAGAGAGTTCATGAGACGCAGACAAGTCAGCGAGTGAAGGGCATAGATATTTGAAGTAGAATGTAGCCAAGGTTTGGCTGTAAACATGACTCTGTCAGTCCCTGGAGGTTGATGGGGGTTAAAATAGTAACAACAGTTTAAATTTCACACGACAGCAATAGTTTTCAGTTTTGTTTCACTGCTACAATAAGATGATGACAGGTCAAAACCCCATGACTTAAAGTAACCACATTTCATAGCCTCAGCCCTCAGAGGAGCATTATAGACTCAGATTAGAGCACAGGAAATGATCGAGAAAGTCAGTCCGCTCCACAGGCTAGTGGCTATTGGTGTATTTATGACTTAGAGCTATTTATAGACACAGCATGAAGTTAAATGACTTTGGAGTCAGGCTGCACCAGACTAAAGATTTTTCTAGTCGACTAGTCGTTGTTCATTAAAGCCACTAGTCGACTAATCGCACGATTCTATAAATTTAATTACTTATATTTATATATACCGAGGAGAATACTAAACCATAATGGCCGTTTAATATACATAGGCATAATATAGCCTGCGATTATATATATATATATATATATATATATATATATATATATATTAGGGCTGTCAAAACGATTAATCGCGATTAATCGCATCCAAAATAAAAGTGTGTGTTTCCATAATACATGTGGGGGCACTGTGTATAATTATTTTATATATATATAAACACACACATGCTTGTATATATTTAAGAAATATTTTCATGTATATTCTGTATATAGATTTATATATAATTTATATTGTATATAAATATAAATATTTTATATATAAATAATATTTTTTTTTCTTAAATATACATGCATGTGTGTTTTTTATATATATACAAAATAATTATACACAGTGCCCCCACATATATTATGGAAACACAAACTTTTATTTTGGATGCGATTAATCGCGATTAATCGTTTTGACAGCCTTAATATATATATATACATATATATATTCTTTATAATGAAGTTGTCTGTATTAAGTAGATTGTGTTTAACACACAAAAGAGTGATTATCAGATCATCTAGGCCTCGTCCTGCTCGCCACAACCATGACTTAGGGTTTTATTTAGTTATAATAAGCAAAAAATAAATAAATAGAACTTTCTATCCGATTAATCGAAAAATAATCGTTCGATTAATCGATTATCAAAATAATCGTTAGTTGCAGCCCTAAGAGTATCAAAATATTTATTGTTTGAATTTTGTTAGAAATTAGCTAAGACTTAGCTAAGGCTTATTGTGATTATTGTATCATAAGTGTGCTACAAACAATGTTTAGCTAAACTTTTTTGTGCATGCATCTACTGAAAACAGCATAGCAAAAAGAAGATCGATTAAAAACAACAAATCGATATTGTCAACCCAGCCTTAGCATCCACATATCTTTGCCTGTTGTAGCTGTACTTACATTGTGTGCATGAAACAGAGGCTGACATTTAGCGTCTGGACTGGATCATGATGACCGATTCAGTTCTAAGCTTCAGAAAGCTTTTAACCTTTTTGGACTACTTCATGTAAATCACAGGCCTAGCGCCGATGAGTCTGGATCAAATTGCCCCATTGTCACTTAGTGGCCTGGCAGAGGCTAAACAGAAACACCTCCAAGCTCATTTGTGAGGTTCAATAAGATCTTAATCAACTCCACTTCCCTCCCACGGCAGGCACGAAAGGCCATGTGGCATGGACATTGGAGAAACACAGTCAATATAAATATACAAAGATATTCTTTCCATTTAACTCATAATTAAGGCATCCCAGAATGAATATGATATATTCCTGTGTGTATGTATGTCCCCAACCTTATATTAACCTAGTTACGATTTTTTAGTTGTGTTAGTTAAACTCTTAGTGCTTATATTCTATGGGCTCTATCTTGCACCCGGCGCAAATGACTTTATACACAAACGCATGTCTCATTCCTATTTTGCACGCGCGCAAAGCGTGATTTTCCCCTCCACAGACGCACCGGTAAACTAGGAAATGAACTTGCGCTCCCTGGGCGGATCGGCGCAAAAAGGAGGCGTGTTTCGGCGCAAACATTCCCTGGTGCTATTTTACACTTTCAGAACACAATTGCGCCACTGACCAGAAAAAACCTGGTCTAAAGTCAGTGGGGCGTTGCGCATTGTTCATAATGCTATTTTAAGCGCGCATGCTTGGCCATAATGTAGCGGGTACACAATGCGCATACACTGATTCTCTCATCAACATAGATGCAGTAGTTTTTATTTTTGCAAATCATACATTATAACAAGGAAAAATATTAACGCAAGAGGGAAATCATTGTGGTTTACATGAAGATGAAAAAACCGAAATACCCATTTCTTAAGGCTAATTGTAGTACTAAAGGATCAGACCTGTTTGCCCAATAGTGGCAAGAAACATACGTATAGATCCCCATACAACGTCACTTCAGTCTTTCACTGTCCTGACAAGAACGTCGGTCTCATCGGCTGTGAACGCTCCTGGCGCGCGCCTGGTAAACCCGCCGTTATAATAACAATCAGTCATGCAACATGCGCACCTGTTCTCAAAGGGTATGGCGCTCGGATTGGTTTTTCACGTAACGCCCAAACCACACCTATGAATAATGAAGCTACTTCAGACCAACCTCTTTTAGATTTGCGCCAGGCGCAAGAGGCATTTATCCCGCCGGGAAAATAGCAATAGCGCCGGGACCCGCCCACAAAGTTACTTGCGCCATGCGCTTTGACACTTGCGTTTCATATCGTTAAAATAGGGCCCTATATCTCTAAGCCATACCTTCCTTGGTATCTAAATACTCCTCTCGTTGCGCCGTAATTAACGGTGATAGTAAGTTACGATAAAATGTATTATACTATTTTTACCATCCTTTGGAGTACAAATGACCAATTCTGACACCATCATAAAACAGGAAAATTAGGCTGTCAGAGGGAGACAAAGAAACTCCTAAAACTCCACTAAAAGTTCCTAACTACTATTGGACATTTCACCCAAAATAAGAACGCTTCAGGCTCACGAACCACACAATGAGGATCTACACACACATATGCATTCTTGCTCAGCACCAAAGATCCATGCAAGTAGCATTTCTAGCGATATTTAGATGCGTTTAAGATTCTTTACCTCTGCTCTTGTCACTTGCACTTTGTGTCACATGTATAGTATAGCCTGGTCTGTTAGTAATGAGGGATTTAAATGTGATAAATGCAGGGAGATAGTCAGGCTGACGGAGAAGATTCCAGAACTAGAGACACATATCCAAACATTAATTGAGGATAGTAAGAATGCAAGGGCTTTAGATACTGCTTTGGATGCGACTAGCTTAGTGAACACTGTACATTGTTCGGTTTCGGCTGTAGAAGAGTCTGTGCAGCAGGGCAACTGGGTGACCGTGAGATGCTGTAGTCGCGGGACAAAACACTGCTCTTCCGTTACGATTACAACATTAAACAGATTCTCCCCCCTCAGTTAAACACCCACTGTGAATCCTGTTGAATGTGCCCTAGTTATTGCGATTCTATAACACGGAACGTGAAAATAGAGACACCAGCCACCATAGTCACATGTTTACCGGGAGCCAGAGCACCTGACATCAAAGCAAATTTAAAAGTGCTGGCTAATGCTAATTGTAAATTCTCTAAGATATTTATTCACGTCGTCCGCACTAATGATGTTCGACTCCGCCAGTCGGAGATCACTAAAATTAATGTTAAAGAGGTGTGTGAACTCGCAAGTAAGATGTCAGGCACTGTAATTTGCTCTGGCCCCCTTCATGTTCGCCGGAGTGATGAGACACTTAGTAGACTGTCCTCACTCAATGGCTGGCTGTCTAATGCTGGGTTCACACCGGACGCGAATAGCGTGTCAAATTCGCGCCTGACACGTCTAGTTTGACGCTTGACCACTAGGGCTGGGTACCGAAGTTCGGTACTTTTTAGGTACCGACCGAATTGCCTCGGTACTACCGAGTATCGAAACATGTCTTGTTTTTCGATACCAAATTTCGGTACCTAAGTGGTTAATCTCGTCAACGTCAGTGAAAAAATAAGCACGCAGCATGAAAGGCTGTGGCGGAAAACTAGTTTACGCGGCTGCTCAGAGACAGCATGAGAGAGTTCGTCGCACGTGAGTGTGTGAGCGTGCGTGAAAGCGTCCCAACCCAGATGGATAGAAAATATGTGGAAATGATCCAAAGTGTACCTGTGCCAGACTCGATACCAGAAGCACGCGATGCAATATTTCCGACAGGATAATTGCCGCCAAGAGTCAAGACCAGTAACACGGTAACTTAAATCTGATAAGCGCGCAGACACTTGTTAAGAGTACAAAGTCCGTCTTCCACTGCAGGAACTGGAGCGCGTCACAGATGAACCGATACTCATGAGAAATAGGTTTATAGACGGTCAAAATATGTGTACTTTTAAACAAAACAATTAAAAATGAATAGTTTGATTACCCTGATCCATATAACGTTAGGTGCGCGCATTCACTGCTGCAGGAATGACGAGCCAGCGTCCCCATAATCATATTTGCTGCCAGCAGACTTATTAAACACTTGTTCATTAATAAACGATTAAAAATATATCCTTGCTGTTGTTTACCGTCACATAATCATTAGGCTTCTGTTGCCAGTGCTTTGCGGAAAGCTTACGTGTGCTGTGCGCGAGGCATATATCCCGCCCCCCAGTAGCCTATATTTAATTTAATTCACATTTATTTGTGTAGCATTTTTTACAATACATATCGTTTCAAAGCATCTTTACATAAATTAATGTTTCTAAATTACTATTTGAGTGATGATCTGTTATTATCAGGGTGATAATGTAATGCATTTCAAGCATTTCAATGCATTTATTATCAGGGAGGTGATAGTGTAATGCATTTCAATGAATTAGCTCATTGATGTAAATAAAACGTGTTGTTAAATTATTAGGAAACAGAGAAAACTTTTGCATTGGTGCTTTTTTACATACTCAAAATATGAGTGTGAAAAAGTCAACAACTGAAAAATAAAATAAAAATGTAGGTAATATTATATTGATAAAACTGGTAACATAATATTGGTATCGAAAAAGGTATCGTTCAGGAACCGGTATCGAAGTCAAGGTATCGGTATCGGTATCGGTATCGAACATTTTGTCACGATACCCAGCCCTATTGACCACTTTGTGTTAATTCGCGTGTCAAGAGTGAAACTGACGCGCGTAAAAACAAAAGTTTGAATCGAAATTTACGCGCGTGACGCGTGTCAGAATCGAAATCCGTTGGCGGCCATTGTTTTTATGTGGATCGAGCATTTATCGAGATTTTCACCGCTCTGTATTTACTCTGGAGAGCAGAACAGTGGCGTGGGGATCATAATCGCCGTATATTTGTGTCCTCCGGACCCTTCTGAGGTGAACCGTTTGGCTAGTTTCACCATTTGCTCGCTCCAGGATGACGGCTGCTGTCAGCGGTACTTCCGCCTGTCTCACGCCCAGTTTGATGACCTGTTGTCCCGCATCGGAGCGAGGATCACCCTCGCCCTCATCCACTTAATCTAGCTGTCATTTATTTTTGTTTTGATGATAAATAGAGCCAGCTTCCAAAAGTTATTAACTTGTCCTGAGATTTTTTTTTTTCTCTCCCACGTTCAGACACGAACTTATGCACATATGTTGATCGTCTTTACATCATAATACTATTTAATCTAGATATGGAATAAATAACATTCAACACAAAATGAACATGTCTCGTATATAGAAATAATGTTTTAAGTGATAAAATATTTGCTTTGTTGTGCATAATCCCACCATGCATTTAGTCATATTACAAAATAATTTATTGAAGCATCCAGACACTTTACAACGTGAGCAAGCAGCTAGGCTCCTGATTGGTTAACGCGGCGCGAATTCACGCCAAAGTTCAGATTTTTCAACTCGGACGGCAGACGCGAATTCACGTCAAACGCGTGAATGCACAAATGGCACTAACTCAATCATTCGTGCGTAACGCGCTTAATGCGCCAGACGCTCAATTCGCGCGAACTTGACGCACGAATGAGGCGTATTCGCGTCTTCCGCGCCGCGCTCCACGCCTCATTCGCGCCACAGAAATTTTTTACGAGCGTAACGCGTCTTAGCATTGACTATTCGCGTCCACTGTGAACGTATCATAAGTGGTATCCGCAAAATAATATAGAATTCATAGACAATTGGAAAAGTTTTTGGGGCAGACCTGACTAGTTGAAAAGAGATGGTATTCATCGCTTCTGGAATGGTGCTGCTCTTCTCTCTAGTAATATGGCACATAGTATTAGAGCTCAAACATGACAATCTGGGGCTCAGGTCAGGAAGCAGACAGACTGGCTAAACCAACCGTCTGCTAGCTGTCTCACGTCACTGAGGTCAGATAAATCCCATCACATAGAGACAGTTTCACCAAGAAATCCTCAAATAGAGACTGTGTCTGTTCCCAGAATTAGGAAATACAAAAAAACTCCCAAACCCATTTAAGGGTAAAAATGTAATTGATGTTCAACAAATAAAAAACAGATATAATACAGATGAATAAATGATAAAGCTCGGGTTGTTGAATGTTTGATCCCTTACTTCAAAAGCACTTATTGTTAATGATATGATTACAGATTTTTAACCTAGATGTGCTGTGTTTGACAGAAACCTAGCTAAAACCAGACGATTACATCTCTAACTCTAAATGAGTCCACTCTCCAAGATTACACTTATAAACATGAGCCTCGTCTGAAAGGCAAAGGGTTTCTGTAATTTATAGTAATATCTTCAGAATGACTGAGAAGTCTTGTTTTAAATATAATTATTTTGAAGTGTTTGTGCTTAATGTAACACTATCTAGTGTAAATTATAAATCATGTTTGATATTTGTGCTGGCTACTGTATACAGGCCACCAGGGCACCATACAGACTTTATCAAAGAACTTGCTGACTTTCTATTAGAGTTAGTACTGGCTGCAGATAAAGTCCTCCTTGTTGGTGATTTTAATATACATGTAGGTAACAAAAAAGATGCATTGGGATTGGCATTTAAAGGCATTCTGAACTTGTTAGACAACACGTGGACCTACTCATTGTTGTAATCATACTCTAGATCTAATATTATCACATGGAATCAATGTCGATGCCGTTGAAATTCTACAGCAGAGTGATGACATCTCAGATCATTATCTAGACTCATGTATACTCCATCTAGCCAAGGTGGCAAAGCCGACTTCGTGTTACAAATATGTTAGACCTATCTGCATCTAAATATTGCTTTATTAATCATTTTCCTGATCAGTTTAATTTCCTCAGCAGTCAGCATCCAAGATAGCTTTGAAGCACTCGATATTGCGACAGAAACTTTTGACTCTCTCTTTTCCAGTTTTTGGACACAGTTGCTCCTTTGCACTTAAAGAGGATTCGAGAAAATAGTCCAACGGCATTTTCAGGTAAAGAAATTTCAGTGCTCAAAATAACTTTGTTAATTAATAATAAAAGATTATCTGTTGTTTGACTGTTGACTTTCTTTTGAATTCTGTAAATTCTTCTACCTGTCATTCCAATTCAACATCCTTTCTGATGTGGTCAACTACAATATCCAATTCTGAATTTTGCCCAGCCCCGATCAAGAAAGACTGAAACTCACTCTCTGGCTGTTTCTCATTGGGTGTGATGGAGCGCACAAAGTCCTGTGGCGTCATGTACACCTCGGCATCTCCGTGCTCACTGATGATCTTCAGGGTGGCAAAGTAGCGAAATATCTTGTCTGGGGTGGAGTAAGCTCTGATCCGGTTCTCATACTCCATCACCTGTATCAAACGTACAGAAAAACACACTTATCAACACACAAACAAAACCAATTCTGGGAACTTCTTATTTTTTTCCTTTGTTCTTAATTTTCTACTAAATAAACTACATTTTTTTACCAGGGTGACAGCATTTCAGGTATTTTTTTTTAATTGGGTAGTTTTTATAGTAAAATGCTATTATATCCAAATAAATTTATAGCACAACCAAATGCTATATTGTCATTCTTATTACACTGTATTGCTGTGGTGCTTTTACCCTCCGATAATGTCCAGTATCTCTCATATAGGACTGGAATGATTCATAATAATGAATGAATTTGAATCAAAATTCAGTTGTAGTGGCGCAAGTACTTTTTTTAAAATCTTTTTTTCCCCTCAAATTCTTTTGGGAAAGAAACCACTGTGTGTTGCTGCTGTTTGGAACTACTTTCATTGTGAAGATAAAGCAAAAAGAGACAATATTGTGCCTAAAATGTAAGTAATTTAACATTAACTTCTTGTTTACTGAATGGGCTCTATGCACAACTGCACTACTTCCTGAACTTCAGCCAGCTCCTTGCTTCCTGTTTACCATTATTGGACAATTTGATTAATTCAGGTGTGCTTGACCTCAGTAGTCAAGGCAACAATAATCAAACACACCTGAATTAATCAATGTGTCCAATAATGCCAGACAGGAAACAAGAAGCTGGCTGAAGTTCAGGAAGTAGTGGAGCTGTGCATAGAGCCTATTGTTGTAAAGCAAACTTCACATTTTTAATCATGCTGATATTTGGGAAAACAGCATTTTTCCTCATGTGATATTGCTTAACTATAAATATAAACAAGAAAATGCACCCATACATTGATTTTCGGGGAAATTTTTATCCATTTCGGTGGCGTTTTTGCCCCAAGTCACGTTAATGTCGACCCATCACTGTTATTAGTGAGTTGAAAAAAATCCACACTCATAGGTCTATATATAGGCAATAGTATGCATTTTTTGAGGAATATAAAGGTGTGCATGTAGCATGGGGCCCCCAAGAGTTAAAGCCCCAGGGCCCCCAGGCGCCTTTTTTCAATTGTTTTCATATGGCAGTGAGCTTTCTGAGCACTGTTTATGCGACCCAGGCGCTTCACGTTTTACCGTCTGCTGCTTCTCGCATTTTTGTAGTTGAAAAAACGCAGAAAAAACGCCCGACGTCATAGCGTTTAGCTTTTACGTTGCTTAGCAACATAAAAAAAAAATGCATCGGGGCCAATTGGCAGGGCTGTGTTCCTCGTGTTTTTAAACTTGAAAAACATGTTAGGTGTGATCGGGGCCTAAAAGTAATTCATAGCCTGAAGACATGGCACATATAACTGAAAAATCATCCATTGCAGGTTGGCTATAAACAAAGTAAATGGTAAATAAATGGTAAATGGACTGCATTTATATAGCGCTTTCATAGACCCAATGGCCACCAAAGCGCTTTACAATTTGCCTCACATTCACCCATTCACACACACATTCATTCACCGACGGCGACGGCAGCCATGCAAGGCGCCATCCAGCACGTCGGGAGCAGCTGGGGTTAGGTGTCTTGCTCATGGACACCTCGACACTTGGCCAGGTGGAACCGAGGATTGAACCACCAACCTTTCGGTTTGTAGACAACCCACATGAACCACTGAGCCACTGCCGCCCCTAAAGTAAAACTGTATAGCAGCGTTTCCACAGCAGAACTTTCCCCAGGATCTAGGGACTTTGGGGTAGAACTCTGTGTTTCGACCGCAGGAACCAGGGTCTAAATTAAGTTCCAGGTAAAAATTTCCTCCTCAGAAAGGAACTTCCGGGGGTGGGACCTTGCTGATCGGTTGAGTTCACGCTGCATTTTGATTGGTTGACTCTACGCAGAATTTAATTTCAACCACCAATTTAATCTGCTGCGGTGGGTGCAGTCCTACGTCACCAGACTAATTTCCCAATCTTCACGGTACTTTAGACTGCTGTGGAAAAGCAGAAAGCAACAGGTCTGGGGGGAAAAAAAGTTCCTGCGACAAATTGTTCCAGGTAATTTTGGTGGAAATGCGGCTCAAGTAATTTATAATTTATACAAATCAGGTCTGTAGTTCTCGAGTCCGGTCTTGGACTCGAGTCCGGACTCGAGACCGTTTTTCTATGGTCTCGGACTTGTCTCGGACTCGCTGGTATTCGGACTTGGACTTGTCTCGGTCTCGGCCACTGGTCTTGCCAAATATGGCTTTTGGTCTCGACCGAGTCCAACATTTTTGTATGTGTGTTCATTTATTACTAGCCTATCAGGGTAACATTAACTTAGAAAAATGCCCAAATTAACCGACCAAGTGCTCACTACAACGGAGCGCGTCTTCTCATGCTGTTACTTTAGTTACTGGGTGTTACGCACACTTCTATTGATTCCTGCAGGTTTCCCATTTATAATGTGGGATATTCCCGCAATCGACACAGATTATAAAATCAAACCATTCTTTTAATAACTATCTGCCAGACGCAATTTCACAAACATCGTGAGCGTTCAACGGTGCCGCGTCTTCTCTTCTCTCATGTGTTGTGGAAGGCGCATCAAGCGCTGCTGCGATACTAGCCTACACACTCGCGTTCAGGAGTCGGGACATGACGGAATATTCACTTGCATTCGGGCCAGTAGTGCATCGTAAATAAAGCTTACCATTTGCACGTCTTTTTAAGTCTTACCAGTTTAACATTCAAGCAATTTTAAACTATCAGTCCTCGTGCACTCTCTGGGATGACTATGCGCACATTCATAGAAAATCCACCTCAAGAACAGCTGGCCAGTAACAAAAGTTTTTTTTTTGTTTTTTTTTTCACGGATTAGCTATAATGCTTTAACACTCCAAACTGTGTCAATTTCGGTCTTTGTGAGTATAATGGTCTAAACATATAATATAATGGTCGGTTTTGTCTTTAATAAGCATAAAACGCATGCCAGTATAATGAAGAGAAAATCCATACACTAGCTCTTAAAGTGACAGTAACCATATGTGTCGGTCATTAATTTTGTCGTCAAAACAACAAAAGAGAGCTTTAAGTTAAAGGAATCAGGATTAATAGCCTATGTGTTTAATTTATTCAGGACTAAAATACTATCCAGTGTTATTTTCAATTTGATTACTTTATTCAGTTTCTGTCTATGAATACTAGTGTTAGACCTATTCAAAAACGTTTCTCTTTATTTGTATTTATTTGTGTAACTTTTTTCAATTTAATTGAACATTTTAAATCAAGCCTTGTGTTGTGTAAATTCTTAACAACATTACCCCATTGTAAAAAATGCAATGAGCACAAACATTTAGGCAAGATAAATTTAATAATTTTGTTTGGCAAAAACGAAATTCAGGCCCTGAAAACTTTTTTGTCTTGACTCGGACTCAAACCTTTTTGGACTCGGTCTTGACTTGGACTCGAACCTCTTTGGACTCGGTCTTGACTTGGACTCGACTAGTCCTGGTCTTGGACTCGACAAAGGTGGTCTTGACTACAGCCCTAGTATAAATGTTTCAGATAGATAAACTAGACATTTTTAGCCTGGATGCCAGCCCGAACCCCGCCCACAACATTTTATGGTCGGGAAGTTCGGTCTGGACTCGATCCATTGAGGAGTAATTATGATCAATCAAAAAATGATCGGGCCAATCAAATTGCCAGGGCGGGCTTTATACGATGATGGACAGATGATCTGCAGGGACGTAATCATCACGTTATCAAAGAGTGCTTAACTGGTTTCCCTCAACACATTCAATTCAATAGACAAACAGAAAACTGCAATCAAGGCATTTGTCGATCAGAAAGATATTTTTGCCTATATATTACATTTTCAGACTACAGCTGTCAATTAACAGCGTTAAATCATGTGATCAACCACCTTGGACAGACACAATATATTTACCTCTAATCCCACTTTTCTGTGATGTCTATTAAATTATCTTTTGGCCTCAATAATGTGATCTATTAAACTATCGTAATTTGGGGATATTTATTCAGCATACCATGTAACTCATTCCATTAAACTATAATTTTTTAATTGATTGACAGCCATTAATTGAGACAAATTAACTGTTAAATAAAAGCAATTACTGCAGTTTGTGTCTCTTAGTGTGATTGATGTCTGTTTTTTTTTATCAAAGATTATTAAAATGAGCAATAATATAGAAGTCAGTTTCATCATTCTCATCCAGCCTTTGTTGATGTTTCCTTTTCCTCTATCTGGCCGTCTTTAGCAAATGCCAATTTTGCGACTGATTATGCAGCCTACTGTATGCAAATTTATGTAATTTCTATGATAATTGATTTTCAGTTTGCATGCCCCTATTTGACAAGAGAAGTGATTGTAATTGCAAGATGAAATGATGAGGATTTGGAGTTCAGGATCCTGCCTGAAAGCATGATGTGCAGTAAGTGATGTTTGAAATGTGAAACCGCACTTGTCAAACACAGAGATTCAAGAGGTCACTGCGCACTACAACTGATTTTTAATTTTTAGTTTATACTTGTGTCAGATCATGGACATACTTAGTCATTTCGTTATGACTCACCAAGTAACGTATTTTTAATACGCCATGTCAAGCTAAAAATATTCAACAGATATATGAGATATATTTGCCTTCAGTTTTATTCAGTTGCACTCAGTTTTGCTGTGAAAAACTGCTGTTTCCAATTATAAAGTTTGAGTGATGTTGACTTATTTGAGCGATGTTGACTTATTTCTGTGAAACAAAAAAGATATTTTGAAATATATTTTTTTTTCATTTAATAAATTTTAAAGGGTTTTGGACCCCACTGACTTTCATTACAAAAACTGTCAAAACATCCCTAAAATATCTTTTGTAATTCGCAGAAAAAAAGCTATACAGGTTTGGAATGGCATACGGGTCCCTTTTTTTCCTTTTACTTTCAAATTTGACGTGTATTTAGTAAGGACACTTGTTTCCACCAACATAAAATAAATAATTGTGACGTTTTATCTCACAATTCTGACTTTTTTTCTCACAATTGCGAGTTTATAACTTGCAATTCTGACTTTATTTCTCAGAATTGTGAGATAAAAAGTCAGAATTGCGTGATATAAAGTCGCAATTGCGAGTTATAAAGTCAGAATTGAGAGATATAAAGTCAGAATTGCTAGATATAAAGTCAGAATTGCTATATATAAAGTCAGAAATGTATGATATAAAGTCAGAATTGCGAGATATAAAGTGAGAATTGTGTGATATAAAGTCAGAATTGTGTGATATAAAGTCGCAATTCTGAGAAAAAAAGACAGAAGTGCGACTTTTAACTCACAATTCTGACTTTTTTTCTCACAATTGCGAGTTTATGTCTCACAATTCTGACTTTATAACACATAATTGCGAGTTTATATGTCGAAATTTTGACATCTTTTCTCAGAATTGTGAGATATAAACTCGCAATTGCGACTTATCAGGACAATTCTAAAGGGAAAAAAAGATTAACTTTTTCCCCATCAGAATAGTTTAAATCTCACAATTCTGACTTTATATCATCCATTTCTGACTTTATAACATGCAATTGCGACTTTATATCTAGCAATTCTTACTTTATATCTCGCAATTCTGACTTTATAACTCGCAATTCTGACTTTATAACTCGCAATTCTGACTTTATATCACGCAATTCTTACTTTATATCTCGCAATTGCGACTTTATATCACGTAATTCTGACTTTACATCTTGCAATTCTGACTTTATATCTCGCAATTCTGACTTTATAACACGCAATTGCGACTTTATATCACATAATTCTGACTTTACATCTTGCAATTCTGAGAAATAATGTCAGAATTGCGAGATGTAAACTCGCAATTGTGAGAAAAAAAAATCAGAATTGTGAGATAAAAAGTCGCAATTACCTTTTATATTTTTCATTCTATGGCGGAAACAAGCTTCCATAACTTAGAGATCATATTCATTTCGACTTACAGATTTTGCACACTATAGTGTAGTACACATATTAAGATTTGCAAAAATAAATTTGACAGAAAACAAGAAATGCACTGAATTCTGCCAACTGCAAAGCAACTCGTGTACGGCCTTGTGATTTACACAAAAAACAAAACCTAAAACCTGAACTACACTTTCCTGTTGCTGCCTTGCAAGTACTGATATTTCCATCTGCAAATGCAAATCTAGTTTTTCTTTTTTTTGGGCATATTGATACTTGGTTCTGAAAAATTAAAGCTCATGATTACATGAGCTGGCATAACCTTGCATTTACAGAGAATTGAATTTCATATCATACAATAAAAACTCATCCAGCACGTGAGCGATTGGTGTGTGGCCATCTGTCTTCCACATAAAAAGCTCTAACAATAAATGAAAAAGCCACAAACTGATTCAGACGGAAATTAAAGGCGGTGCTTCGGATGTCTATAATAATAATAGTAATATAGGACAATGCATGCAGTCTTCTTAATGAGAGCAATTGTACACAACATTCAAAAAGGTCACTCTTTGCATCACTAACTGCCATCTGCATGACATCATTCATACAGAAAGAAGCCTGTGTGTGTCTGTGTGTGTACAGGTTTGGCTAAGTGAGGGCCAAATGTCCTCATTTATCTATCGAAACATTATGACTGACTATCGAGGACATTTTACTGGTGCTGGCACCAACAGTGGGCTGGCAGTGATTCCAGCTGACATTGGCACACCAAGAAAGGCAGGAGAAAAAGTCCCAAAGCAAGGACATACATCACACAGACACTCATACACATAAGAAACACTTTCCTTGATCTTTTGAGAGCTCTCTGTGATATAAGACACTGTCTGTCTTAAACCTACGCCTTGCTAAGGAAATGGAATCACATAAGTGAGTGTGAGCCCTCTACAAAATAAGCGACACAATGCGTCATACAAATAGTATTAAGTGTCATGGATACATGTGTTGCTGTACAAGGTATCTTAGGAGCATAATTATGGAGGCTGTAGGATATAGCTAAACAGCAGTGGAACTAACAATAAAACAGTAAAATGCTGTCAAACTTCATGTTTCTGGTTGTGTAGCACCGACTGCTCTGCAGTTCCTTCTGAAGGATTCCAACATAAGAAACAAACGGCTGAAGTTGATTTTTTTAAAGTTTCCTGATCATTTTAGTCTGATTATCTTATGAATCTGTGATGACGTAATTCTAACATTGTAAAGAGGAATTATTATTTGTATGGTAACTTGTAACTTTCCTCATTTCATAAGCAAAAAGGGAATTTACTTTACATATATGTCTTAAAGGGTATAGCAGAAGGGTGGAAAATGGTCTCAGATATGTTTTTTGTTAAAGGAGAACTCCGGCGCAAAATGAACCTTTGGTCTAATAACACATTGGTACCTAGTCCACCGTTCCTGATATTTGTTTACATGATAATCGAATATAAAACGTTTTATCTCTAAAAAACTGTTTAGCGTATAACACTAGTAATGGGGGCATATAATAAATAAAAAGAAATCGCTAGTTTATACCGCTAACAAGGCTCAAAATAACCCCACACTAACACAATAACATAATGAGGGTCCCTACATGCAAAACGAAGCATTGAGAGCTGTATGAGTGTACAGACCGTTTTATAAGAAGATATTTTATAAAGACAGTACACTTCGTGTATACAGGCGGCGCCATCTTTGGAAAACAATCTAGATAAGTCGAACCACCAACGCCGTTCATACAGTTCAGAAGTTTGCTGAACTTCATACAGTTCAACTCACTTAGCATGTCGTTCGTGGTTCGACCAGTCGAGAGTGTTTTCCAAAGATGGCGCCGCCTGTATACATGAAGTGAACTGTCTTTATAAAATATATTCTTATTAAACGGTCTGTACATTTACAAAGTTCTCAATGCTTCGTTTTGCATGTATGGAGCCTCATTATGTTACTGTGTGAGTGTGGGGCTATTTTGAGCCTTGTTAGTGGAATAAAACTAGTGATTTATTTTTACTTATTACATGCCCCCATTACTAGCATTATATGCTAAACCGTTTTTAGAGATTAAACACTTTACATTCGATTATCATGAAAACAAATCTCAGAGAACGGTTGACTAGGTACCAATGCGTTATTAGACCAAAGGTTCATTTTGTGCCGGAATTCTCCTTTAAGGTGTATTTTATAAATATAAAAATAAGTTATTGCACCCCCTATATGATACCCCTGCATAATTCCTACTTCACACACAGACACTATCCTTTCTTTATTTGAATCAATTTATTCATGTCACTCTTGATATATTTGATATTATATATTCATGATGTGTGTTTTTTCTTTTTATTACTTTGCCGGGTTTTTTTTTTTTTTTTGCACTGTGGGACGAGAAACTACAGAAAAACATTTCACTTCATTGATATGCATGCTAAGGAACCTTGAACTTAAAAAGGTGATCCTGTGGTCCTCTGCATAATCAGAAAAACACAAATGTTTTGTTTAAACACCAAACGCCAAGCTTTCAAATAGGTTTCTTGACCTATTGCATATCTAACAGATGCCCCTAAAACAACCTCCTGACACTGGAGTCAATGTTGCTGCGTCAGGCAGAACAGATCCTCAAAGAAACTGAGTAATGTTTTGATAGAACCACAGAAACACAATGTTTACACTTTTGGGGGAATCAATTTAAGATTACTGAATGGCGTCTATGAATATTTGGATAAAACACTATAGCCTTTCATAATGTTAACATAATGTGATACAATTGGAAAAAATGCATGCATTGGAATGCATTAATCTCCATTATTATTTTTCTGTCGGCTGTTAATGGAGCCAGGCCCAAACTTTAATTAGGACAAAGGAAAATATCCATTATAGAAAATATCAATTCAGCTAAAGTTTAAAAGTTCGTGAAACTTAAGACTTTAAATCTACAGAAAGTGACGAGACATTCATTATCAGCAAAAATCTAGATACCCGGACTAAATGGATCGATACTCCTTCGGAGTATCTACTTTGAAACAGACTCAAACAAGATGGGAGTTTTGAGTGGGATGTTTTTTGGGGCAGGGATGGAGGAGGGGACAGGGATGTGATAGAATGATTGGCACATGTCAAAAAGCATTTGCTTATTTGATTCTTCTTATAATATTTCAATTTCAGAGTGCTGGCAAAAAACATAATCGGATTTTGATGGGAACACGCAAAATGACCCAGATAAGTCTGAAAACACACCAAAACACAACACAAAGCGCATGTCAAAAACTAAACAGATGTCCTCATTTTATGAAATAAGCATGGAATTAATGTCAGCATAAATCATGCATAAAACTATTATAACAATTTGTTTTATTAGAGGTGGGCAGTTTTTAAAAAATCTTAGTCTTAAGGTACATATGTAGGTAAAATGGCAAACAAATCCATGATAGTATGCTGATTTAGTTATTGCTTTGACATGACTACTGAAACTAAGGTCTGACTCTAGCAATACACCAAGATTCCTGACTTGATTTTTAGTTGTTTGACCCCTAGCGTCAAGGTATGCATTCACCTTGAGAACTTCATCTTTGTCTTTGTTTAACTGAAGAAAGTTGTGGAACATCCAACTGTTTACTTCATCAATGCATCGGCACAGGAAGTCAATGGGGCTATAGTCATTAGGGGCTAAGTAGAGCTGTGTGTCGTCTGCATAGCTGTAGTAAGCAATTTGGTTCTTTCTCATTATTTGGCTCATTGGGGGCATATACAGGTTGAATAGTAGTGGTAAGCTTATGCATGCAAGAAACTTAACCCCTAGTTGCTCCAGAGGCATGTGACCTCTGACATACATAGCAATTGTAAGTCGGCTTTGGATAAAAGCATCAGCTAAATGAATAAATGTAAAATGTAAATGTAGCAATAAGCCTACTAAAAAAAGTTCTAAAAGGCATAAAGAAATAACCGACGCCGTCACGTATGATTTATTCAAAGATATGGTCCCTGCAAACATCGTCAATAAAGCAAGCTTCCAAAGATTATACAGACAAGTATGTGTGTAAGGAAATATCGTTTCAAAATTGTGGTTAAAATCGAAAATCGTGGAAATCGCACTTGCTTAAAGGAGAACTCCGGCGAACAATGAACCTTTGGTCTAATAAAACATCGGTACCTAGTCAACCGTTCTCTGAGATTTGTTGTCATGATAATCGAATGTAAAGAGTTTTATCTCTAAAAACTGTTTAGCGTATAATGCTAGTACTGGGGGCATTGACTAAGTAAAAGAAATCGCTAGTTTATACCACTAACAAGGCTCAAAAGAGCCCCACACTAACGCAGTAACATAACAAGGCTCCATACATGCAAAACGAAGCATTGAGAACTTTGTAAGTGTACAGACCGTTTAATAAGAAGATACTTTATGAAGACACTTGACTTCGCGAATATAGACAGGAGCCATCTTAAAAAAAATAGTCTCGATAAGTCGATCCCCGAACGCCATTCATACAGTTCAGAAGTTCGTTGAACTTCATGCAGTTCAGATCACTCAGCACGACGTTCATGGTTCGACTTATCGAGACTATTTTTTAAGAGGGCTCCTGTCTGTATTTGCGAAGTCAAGTGTCTTCATAAAGTATCTTCTTATTAAACGGTCTGTACACTTTCAAAGTTCCCAATGCTTCGTTTTGCATGTATGGAGCCTCGTTATGTTACTGTGTGAGTGTGGGGATATTTTGAGCCTTGTTAGTGGTATAAACTAGCGATTTCTTTTTACTTAGTCAATGCCTCCAGTACTAGCATTATACGCTAAACAGTTTTTAGAGATAAAACTCTTTACATTCGATTATCATGACTACAAATCTCAGAGAACGGTTGACTAGGTACCGATGTTTTATTAGACCAAAGGTTCATTGTTCGCCGGAGTTCTCCTTTAATTACGATGATAATCGCACAACTCTACCACTACAAATTTCAGCTGTTGCACACGTGTATGTTTATACACCTCCTAATCCAAAAATGATCAACGCACAAATTAGTTTTGTTTGCATTTCATGAATGAGGCCTATTGGTTGGAGAAGTGGCCTCGAGGGCAGAGCTCGCGTAAACAGAGACAGCCATTTAATGTACCCCGCTACGTGATGAATGGCCTCATCCATCAAAGGCAGAGCCCCGCCATCCTACAACAAATCAACTTCGCTTTTAATGTGCTGCTGGTTTGATGTATGCTGTTTATTTTAATACTGCATCCATATGTCAGCGAATACCTACAATTTCTCTCCCTTTTTCTCGGCTTGTGAAGATTAGGTTCTAAACAAAAAGGTCTGAACCACTGCTGCCGCGTCTCGCTATTTTAGGACGCAGAGTAACAAAAATAAATCATCCTGACAAATTCTCTCCTTTTTGTAAAGGACACATACACGCACAAAACCTAAGTGGCCAAGTTGAGGAATCCAATTACTGAACAGCCATGATCCAACAAAGATGTGTAAAAGCCAAACCTAATTGTGGTGGTGAATAGATCCATCTTCAGCAGGGCCTACATCGTGCTTTACAGCACACGGCACAATCAAAATCAAATCAAAACATGCATCTACAAAACGTTTAGCAGACACAAATAACAGTGGTGCCACTGGAAAGTTCTGATTGGTCGAGGGGGGTTCCTCTCTGACTGTGACGGTGTCCTCGCTAGTAGAGCACCTGTTTTAAAGCTACACTGTGCAACTCTTTTAGTTTATTCTTAGCTAAAAACACTTAGTTCTTTCAAAAATATATGTGCTCATTAATGTATATTTACTTCGTTCGAGTAATAAAGTATTCTCGTGAGTGCCTAATATGCCATTGAAAATACATCTGGGTAAGGGGTTCTAATGTCGGCCGCCATGTTGCCCCTCCATCTTGAAAGTACATTAGCCAAAGAGGGACATACCCGTTAATTCAAGCTTCGCCTTTCGCGTTTACGTTTGAGTTAAAGGGTACCTATTTTGGGTTTTTGAAAATTGCCCTTCATGTAGTGTTTAACATAGATCTAAGTGAACGAAAACATCCTGCAAAGTTTTAAACATGAAAGTTCATCGTATACAAAGTTATTGTCTCTCAAAAACAAGAGTCGACTCTGAGTCGCTGATATGAATCGTTCGAAGAACGATGCTTTTCCTTTGTCTGGTTGACGTCAACTTGACAAGTTATTTGAATAAGAAACGCCCACTTATTGCGCTCGGAGACGCTAGGGAAAACCGGAGCTCCAGGGGTGGCGGGCAAATCTGAAACTTGCCCAGGACGGGCCACCCTGCCTGGGCTGGCCAGGGAGGTCTGAGAGCATGGAGGTTTGGACCCACCGCACCTTTTTGGACTCTGTCGTTTTTCGAGATCTGGGCTTCGGAAAACAATCATGTCGACGAGACGCTGTGTTTTGAAGTGCGACGCATAAGCGAACTTTTTTAACCTGCCAAGTGAGGAGTATTTGAAGACTAAGTGGCTGCAGTTCATATATACAAGTACTGCTATACCACACAAGTATAGCCCAAACCTTGTTCTGTGTTCGCGTCATTTTGAAGATGATTGCTTCACAAACCTAAACGCTATAAAGTATGGATTCGCGAGCCGGCTCTATCAAGCTGAGGATCTGAGGTGTGTTAAATGAGGGAGACATACACAATATGCAGAGCAGTGGGTCGCGAGGACTGGAGTTGAGAACCCATTTAAGGTATTAAGAGTTCCGTTTTTCTGCACAGAGAATACCAATCACAACTGACTAGGTCATCTGACCAATCACTGCAGATTAGCGTCACGCAAAGGCGGGTTTTGGTATAAGGACTCGCTAAAACGATTCATATGGGAGTCGGTGGGCAATTCAGGTAAAAATAAATGCATATTATAAGACAACAAAAGTGTTTTTTGTCATTGCATGCTTGTAAAACTGTTGTTGGGGACTCCCAGAACAACATTAGGAACATTTTAAATGACATAATAGGTACTCTTTAACACTCATGGACGAGGTCGAACTGGAAGCCATGTTAATCTTGGACTACATTGGCCACAGTAGGAGTTAAAACGAAATCGGAATTGAGGAACAGAAACTAATGTTCACTGGATGGTCATATACCTTTTCACCACTAGATGGGGTAAAAATCAGACAGTGTAGCAATAAGGTACGAGAGGTTAATTTCGCCAATAGATGTCTTTATGAGTGAGTCAGTCAGTAGAGAAGACTTTTATATTCACAGGATTCAAACTTGTGATCAATATCAATATCAATGAGATCAAATGTGTTTATGTTGCTAAGAGTGGTTGCTAAGGTTATTGTGTAGTGATGCACAGAACCGTTGGGTGAAGCGGTCATAGCCGTGTTAAAAATCAAGGATCAGAATCAAGGATTGGAACTAACCGTTTTATAAGGGAATATGTTGTACGCGCCACTTATGAAATCAAATTTTCTTGTAACAAGAACTGTTATATAAACAGGATTACTATTTTTTGTCATCATTTCCTCACCTTCATTGGTATCCATAAACCTTGAATTACTCAAATTAAGATATTTTTAATAGACTTCTGTACCTCCAGTCCATTTACCCAAATTTTTCATGCTTCAAAAAATTGCAGCAAACAAAATCTATATGAATCGAGTGGTTTAATCTAAGTAAAGGATATGATCTCTTTGTATAATGAAAAGACTTTTAAGTGTTTAGGATTGTATGCAAAATAACATAAAATATGGTCAATGGAATCTCAACCATACTTGCCGGACACACAAGATTTATACTGTAAATGGTTCTTGTGGAAGCTCAAAAATGCTTGTGTAACATGCGGGAACAATCCTTTCTGGTTTTCTGCATCATTTTTTTGTGAACTATCCCTTTGAGGTTTTTTTAGTCAGCAAAAGTTCTAAGAGAAACAACTTTTGGAATGAGAAAATAAATGTAGTGTGGGACTTGATTTTGTCCATCAGGAATTTATTGGATTTTTGGAACATTATGGTTTGCTATAGATTGCATCAATCGGGTTCCAGGAGTAAATTCACCATAGGGAAATAGATTTTTAACAATAACTTCAAGACAGCCCTACAACCTTTGAAATAATCGTGTTTTACAGCAGAATTCATGGTGAAAAACTACATTACCCATGAAGCCATACAGAAAAATCCACCAATCAGAGAGTAAAACAAACAAATCAAGCCAAAGGAACTCTTTAGCTCCGCCCACTCCCATGAACCGCCGCAATTGATGAAATCAAGTCAGTCTATTTGATTATAAGAATATTTTGGAATAACCTTAATTTATTATATATATATATATATATATAAATCAACATTTTTTTAGTGAGAGTAGTTATATATTTCTCCATCATTTTTAATTTAATTATGCTGTTCGCAATGCTTCATGGGATTGTAGTTCCTTCCCTCACTAAAGCTGTTAAGTACACAGTCTGGTCCCTATGAATTTTAGTGACATTTTTCAATACTTTTTTGATTCAAATTAAAGAGTGTAATGTTAAGATTAACCTCGAAGCAGGTTGGCCTGGTTCATGGTTAATAACACTTTTGGCCATCTTTGGAAAAGAGTCCCGACAAGTCGAACCACGAACGCTGTTCATACAGTTCTGCTCACTCGGCACGTCGTTCGTGAATAGACTGTTTTCCAAAGATGGCTCCTGCCTGTATACACAAAGTCGACTGTCTTTATAATAAGTTCTTAAATGCTTCGTTTTGCATGTAAACACACTCATTATGTTACAGTGTTTGTGTATTTTTAGCCTTGTTAGTGGTATTAACTAGCGATTTTTATTTTTCATTATTCTATTCCCTATATACTAGTCTTTAAAGATAAAACTCTTTACATTCGATTATCATGAAAACAAATCTCAGAGAACGGTCGAGTAGGTACCAATGTGTTAGTAGACCAAAGGTTAATTTTGTGCCGGAGTTCTCCTTTAAAGGGTACATATCATGCTTTTAAATCATTCATTTTTTTACATTTGTGGTCTATATAAAGCATAACTGCAATGCTTGGGTCTGAATTCCTCATTATTATAGCTCAACAGGCCCCTTTTCTACCCCTTTTCTGATGTGCTTCTGTGAGCAACCCGTTTCGAAGCGTCCCCTTTAAATAAAAAGGAGTTGCGTCTTTCCCCGCCCGCTCTCCAGGTCGCTGAGTTCACGGTCGGTTCAACTCCCCGCGTTCAGCCATTATTGTAGTTTGATAAGAGATATACGATTACTATAGTTTCAAAGAACATTTTTATTCACACGTTAACAAAATGTCAACAAAAGACTTGTCCATCAAGCGTTACGTATTCGAGCCAGAGCGAGCGATTTGAAAAAGACGACGACAAACCTGCAGAACAACGTCTTCATATGGATGCAGTGGTATGTAAAGTTAAGTTAACTATGTTGTGTTATTAGTGAAAGTCGACCATTTCTCTTGTTAAAACAAGCACTCTGACAAGATAAATGACTGCGGTCTGATCTTACCACTAAAAATCTGTATTGATAATAATATGATAACTTGCGTTTAGAAAGCATCAGAAAACACAGCAGCTAATGATAGAAGGAATTTACCCCTCATTCAGACGAAGTCGATCGGCAAACCATTCTTTATACTGGCGGAGGTTGTTGGATTGGGGATCCTTGAAGTGCTTCAGGTCACTACATCCAACAACCGAACATTTTGACTAGCCCTCCCGTAACTTCTGCATCATTGAGCTTGGACTACAAAATCGGAGCGAGAAATAATAATGGCGGATTGCTCGAAGTGTTGGACCGGCAGTCGATGTCCTTATTTGTCAGTTCCGCTGCAAACACTGTGACGTAATTGTTCAAAAAAACGTAATAGACAACAGGAAAATCCGAACAGGTTGAAAAATATGACCAAAACAGAATATAAAGATATAAACGAAGCACCTGAAGAGAATAATTTCATCTTTTCTGTACTTATAAACACTCCAAATGTACAACAAAATGCATTTAAGGGCTAAAAAAGTGGATTTTGCATGATATGTCTCCTTTAAGAACATATTTATTTTCATGGTGTTATCGCTTTCCACTAGAACTCTCGAACTGATCTTTTTACAGAAAAGAATGTGTAAGCTTGTTTATGAGGCCGTAGAAACAGTGGTTCTAAATTTGAATTAGGTTGGAATACAGTGAATTGGACCACAATGTTCCCTCACATTTACACACACTGTCCCTATATTGATATCAATGGATTCACAACGTTCTCAATGGACTGTAATCTATAGTGTGTGAACGCTCTTACTCACCGTCACTTTGCTTTCACATAAAATGTACTGTATATTTGTAAAAGACACAAGTTATAAGTGTGTGTGTGTGTGTGTATAAAGTCTGGCGATATTGAATACTGCCAAACTCTATTAGAAAAAGTATTTTTTGTGTCCCCTTTAAAGGAAAACAAATCAATGACTGAGAAAAACAACTGTCATTTATTTCCTCTTATTCGTTTTCCTCTTTCCCTTTAATCAGCAAGTCCCACACTTGCCTGTCCCAGGTGCTGCTTTAATATCACAATTTCCCCACAGTAAAAGTCAGCTACAATTCATTAAGTCTGCTATTGTCGCTCTGCCACATTCCCACTGCTGGCATTTCGGATGAAACCCGGTTGATGTTACGACTGTGGATTTGCATGTTGATTAGACGTGGCGGCTTCCCATTTCATCTGCACATGATGAAGTCAGACGGATCATCAGATAATGGCTGTATGACACTGACCCCATCATGATGCGATTGAGATGATGTGCACGTGCATTGATCACCTTGCGGTCACGGAAGCCGACTCTCTGTTTCTTTTTCTTCCCATCTGAGCCCGCCTCATCTTCCTCCTCCCCGCCACTGGACTCGAGAGCGCTGTCCGAGACCTCCTCCTGCACCACATCATTCAGAGGCTCCTCCTGCATCTGCTCCTCATGCTTCACTGAAGAAGCTGCTTCAGCATATGCTCTGCCAAGCAGGAGAGATATGCAGATCAGTTACACTGAAAATATACAGTAGAAATACTGTACATCTTACATAGCCTCTTGCGCTCATTAAAGGGATAGTTCACTTTGAAATACATTTTTGGTATGTTTTAGCTTACCTCAAGGGCATCCAAGACGTAGGCGTCTTTGTTTCCGCAGTAGTTTCAATTTTGATATTTTTAGGTCAAACCGTTTGTCTATCAATCATATAATGGAGGTCTATGGTCACCACCTCAAAGAGCATGCTCAGAGAAATCCAAATTAAACATTATTTAATGACTCGTAAATGTAAGTACACATTGATGGCCTAAGACACGAAACGAGCGGTTTGTGTGAGAAAACGTACAGTATTTATATCGTTTTTACCTCTTGTAACCACAGCCACGTCCAAGTGATATGAGGGCATGGGCGCATTGTGGCTGTAGTTACAAGAGGTAAAAACAATATGAATACTGTTCGCTTTCTCACACAAACTGCTCATTTCGTGCCTCAGGCCATCGATGTGTATTTACATTTACGAGTCATTAAATCATGTTTAATTTGGACTTCTCTGTGCATTCTCTTTGAAGTGGTGACCATAAACCTCCATTATACGACTGAGACACGAACGGTTTGACCTAAAAATAACAAATAACTTGAAACTAAAGCAGAAACAAAGACACCTACATCTTGGATGCCCTTGAGGTAAGCTAATACATACAAAAAAATTATTTCAAAGTGAACTATCCCTTTAAGGCTGCATTTATTTGATCAAAAATACAGTCAAAACTGAAATATTGTGAAATATTGCAATTTAATATAACCGTTTTCTATTTTTAAAAAAAAGTAATTTATTACTGTGACGCAAAGCTGAATTTTCAGCATCATTACACAATTTTTCAGTGTCATATGATCCTTTAGAAATCATAATAATATGATGATTTGCTGTTCAAGAATAATTTACTACGATACTATTATCAGTGTTCAATCAAAGTTTTTGCTGCTTAATCGTTTTGTGGATACACTACTATTCAAAAGTTTGGGATTTTATAAAGAGAGAAAGAAAATAATACTTTAATCCATCAAGGATGCATTAAACTGCTCAAAAGTAAAGACTTTTATAAATGTAACAAAAGAAAAATGCTGTTCTTTTAACATTCTATTCATAAGAGAATCTGGAAAAAAAAAAATATTAAGCAGCAAAAACATTTTCAACATTGATATTTTTAATATGAACCATTAATAACAAACTGAGCACCAAATCATCATATTAAAGATTTCCGGAGGGCACGGAAGACTGGAGTACTATGCTGAAAATTCACAAAAATAAATTCCATTTTAAAATATTAAAATAGAAAGTAGTTTTTTTAAATTGTAATAATATTTCACAATATTACTGTGTGTATTTTGATCAAATAAATGCAGCCTTGGCGAGCATAAGAGACTTCTTTAAATTATATATATATAAAAAAATGTAACCAATAGTTAAATCTAGCAAACTGTGCCTTAATCCAAGGCCTTAATCCTTAATCTAGTAAACAGTCCACAGTTTTTGTCATGTGTCCTCATACCATTCCTTTTCAGAAATCACACTATAAATATATAATAACAAAACATCATTGATTAAAACTGAAGCAATTTTGACTTGGGCCAGCTAGCAACAACCCAGAACACCCTAGCACAATGTACTAAAAAGCACTCTGAAAACCTTAGCAACACCTTGACATGATAGTTTTGAGTTTTGCATAGGTAAACACCTCACATTTTTCTTCAAGAATGTAAAAATCTAGTTTACTCAGCATTACACATGGTTGTCAAGCTGTCCGTGTGTGTATCTCTAGATGTGTGCCCCATACTAAAAGTCAATGAAGAGTGCAAGGAGGTCAATATCTTCAGGACACAAAGCAGTAATTGGAAAAAAAGGCCTGCTGCTGTGTTGATGGGACGTCTGTTTGACGTGTGAAGGTGTGTATAATAACTCATTATAATGTGACACGGGGAAAATGACTGCACAGACTGAGAACTGAACTGCCACCTCGTCTCATAACTCCTTCATTCTATAGATCACGTCCCAGATGCATTCCTCTATTTTGCTGACATATCAGCTCCTCTATTCCTACACACACCCTGCATTGGACTGGCCTTCACCCAGACTGCAGAGATGGGCTCCATAATAAGGACACTTCTATTACAACACTTTCTCCTATCCCAGTTTAATATAGCTATATACTGTATGTTAGCCATTCATAGGAAGACTACAATAACTGGTGAATCTCACTAAATAATGAACATTTTACAGTCATATTAGTCAGGATGCACCACCAAATATTAAAATTATGGCCTATACTGATAAAGCGATGTTATGTCTGATAAATGATATTTGGCTAATATTAAAATTGTCAATCTAAACGATCTAAAATAAATAATAATTAAAAAAACATAAAAGGACACTTAAAATAAAAAGTATAGTCCAGTGAATTTAGGAAACAAAGCCGTTTGAAAAATGGATACTCGTTTTAAAGGAGAACTCCGGCGAACAATGAACCTTTGGTCTAATAAAACATCGGTACCTAGTCAATCGTTCTCTGAGATTTGTTTTCATGATAATCGAATATAAAGAGTTTTATCACTAAAAACTGTTTAGCGTATAATGCTAGTACTGGGGGCATTGACCAACTAAAATGAAATCGCTAGTTTATACCACTAACAAGGCTCAAAATAGCCCCACACTAACGCAGTAACATAACAAGACTCCATACATGCAAAACGAAGCATTGACAACTTTGTAAGTGTACAGACCGTTTAATAAGAAGATAAGTTATAAAGACCGTTTACTTCGTGTATATATTCAGAAGCCATCTTAGGAAATAGTCTCGATAAGTCGATCCCCGAACGTCGTGCTGAGTGAGCTGAACTGTATGAAGTTCAACGAATTTCTGAACTGTATGAACGGCGTTCGGGGATCGACTTATCGAGACTATTTCCTAAGATGGCTTCTGTATGTATACACGAAGTAAACGGTCTTTATAACTTATGTTCTTATTAAACAGTCTGTACACTTACAAAGTTCTCAATGTTTCGTTTTACATGTATGGAGCCTCATTATGTTACTGCGTTAGTGTGGGGCTATTTTGAGCCTTGTTAGTGGTATAAACTAGCGATTCTTTTTACTTAGTCAATGCCCCCAGTACTAGCATTATACGCTAAACAGTTTTTAGAGATAAAACTCTTTACATTCGATTATCATGAAAACAAATCTCAGAGAACGATTGACTAGGTACCGATGATTTATTAGACCAAAGGTTCATTGTTCGCCGGAGTTCTCCTTTAAGACCTAGTGTATTTAAGAACATAGCAATTCAATTACCAATTCTATTAAAGATGAACTATAATAGGGTCTTATTATGCCCTTTTAAGAAGTCTTAATTTTGTTTTTGGGGTGTTCTGGAATATGTTTTTACGCTTGATTGGTCAAAAAACATTCTTTTTCACACACTTTACAATATTACAGAACCTCTCTCCCCAGTATTGCTTGAACACACCAATTTCGATTAAGCCCCTCCTTCCGAAATACGAAATGTGCTGTGATTGGTTAGCTGGCCTAGTGTGTTGTGACTGGCACCGCGTGTTCTGGAAATGTCCCACTCCTCCATAACTGTGAGTTATTCGCTAATGTATACATAATTAAAGATGGAGTCAATTTCAAAACAATTCAAGCGCGATTCAGACCCTGACAATGTTAACGAACGAAAGGACAGTGATGCAAAGACTTTGCAAGCACGGATTTCACAGGACGTTTCAAAATGGTGTGTTTTTTTTTGTTATTTTCTTATACATTATAGATACGATGTTATCCGCCATTTAATCGTGATATTTGTCGGAAAACTAAGAAAAATGGATCCCAAAAACATGGTTAATTTTCCTAAGCGGTGAACCTTCTTACAAAAGTCACCCCAACCGAATATCGTGCACCCCAACATTAGGGCTGTCAACTTTAGTCGTTTAGTCGACTAATCGGTCGATGCCGTCTTGGTCGACTGACATTATTATTGGTCGACCAGTAGCATTTTTATTTTTATTTTTTTTACCAATAGAAAGAAATTTTCACTAATTTACTCCTTGATATTTATTCCTTTATAAGCAGTTATATATTACTGTATTCTAAATATACCTAGCCTATATATTTTATCCCCAACTTTAAATGTTTTAATTTAGGCTATTTTGTAACAGCGCCACAGTTTTAGCGCACACACATAGACCACTCGGTTCGCATCTGTGGCTGGTTGCGCTGCTGCTTCGTGCTCAGTAAGGGATATAGTTTAGCTGTATACATTCAGTTAGAACGCTACTTGTTTTGGTTTTTATGTTTTATACACTATATTAAAAAAAAGAGTGCGTCGCACCGCGACCGCATTGCTTCCATTATGAGCGTGCACACCGCGCGCCTACATTTGAAATCGAACTTGAGCGCGCAAGGACATGAGCAGTCCCTTTAACGGCTTTATCATGCTGACTCAATAGATTGTGTTTTCGTGATATGTTTTTGTTTTTATTTGTACACTTTACGCATTTGAAAATAGCCTAAATAATGTAACAAAACGATATTTAACGATATATGTAATAACGGTATTACAATACAGCCTATTATTATTAGGGATTGTTTTTTAGGCTATTTGGGTTTTTTGAGTGTTTGTTTTAAAACGCCTAGATCGCTGGACGAAAGTTAACCCATAGCTTTGAAAGTAAAGAAGAATATACAGCCTGTATAAATGGGTGCTTTTGTAAGATTTTTCATTATGTGGCAGCAGAGATGGGGACTCGAGTCTGAAACTCGGACTCGAGTCGCACTTGAGTCACACAAACAGCTGACTTCAGACTTGACTCGTGACTTGACCCAAAAGACTTCAGACTTGACTTGCGACTCGACCCAAAAGACTTGTCCGCAACCTGTTTTCATGCAATTATTGCTTTTTAAATCTAAATTCATTTTAATGTATTTCTATTTTCTTTTATTGGCGCATACGTTGGGGAAGCGTATGATAAGCTGCATGTCCCCCGCCCTTTGTCATACTGTGCATGAGACGGAGCGTATTTAGGCCACGCCCACAGCGGGGGAAAACAATCCAACCGTCTCCATTGACTTTGCGTCTATAGATTTCTCATAAATTCAACAAAATTTGGCGTTGTAAATCATCCCGCTGCTCCGCGATCAGCACCGTCATCACAGACATCGTTAGAAAGCGCTCTCTCTCTCTCTAGTTCAATGTTGTCGGATCCAAATATAGCCATTTCCTTTTAATCAGCAACCAATCGCGAAAGTAAAAGGGGGGATTTAACTCTAAATGAGCAATCTCATTGGCCTGATGGAAATCTTTAGATCCCGTTTTGCGGTTTCTCAAATGACTTTTCTCCCAAACTCCAAGTCTGAAATCTCCACTTCAGTAGCACCTATATATCAAACCTAATACACCAAACTGTCCAGTCATGTACCTAGTTTTATTATGAAGACTATTACAGATGGATTTGTAAATATATTATTCCTAGCTTGATTTATATAACATTGTTTTTCTAAAAACATGGCGAAAATCTATTTAAGGCTATCTGATTACAGGATAACAAAAGTAGATATCCATAAATATCTATTTTCCCCCCATCTATTACTGTATGTGAACACGATGAAAAAAATATTTTAAACCTGGCTTTATCTAATAGGCTACTCAAATTTTGTTTTTTTTATATATATATATGCAAATTCGCACATATTTAATTAGGCAATGCCTAATAATTTAAGACTTGAGACTTGACTTGGACTCGTGGCAAAAGACTTGAGACTTGACTTGGACTTCCAAAAAATGACTTTTGAACATCTCTGTGTGGCAGATAGCGGTTAGCAGATAGCATGTGGTATGTTCAGGTGCGCGATTATGATTGTCACTACAGACCTAGGACCAGTGTTGTGCAAGTTACTTCCAAACTGTAATACATTAGGTATTACTTGTTACTGTTATTTAAAAGTAATTCATTACCTTACAATATTACTGTCTCAGAATTGTAATGCGTTACATTACTCATGTATTACTTTTGAGTTACTTTCACCAAAATAACTAAGTAGAACTTAACTTTGGGGCTGTAACGATATGCAATAAGAAACCGAAATCGCGATTCGCCACACGACTCAGATTCACGAACCTACAGAATCGCGACACACCTCTTCCAACTCCAGCGTTATTCTCCTTACCGTCCAGATCCAATGCTGCCTTATCTTTAAATTAGGCTATTAGTATTATTTGAAGTTAACATTATAAAATACGTAGACATACACCACAAAACTAGTTGAGGATAAATTATTTAAAATTGGGGAAGTCCAGCATTATGGACATGACATTTGCAGTCAAAACTTGAAATAAAAATTCTCAGAAAATACATGTATTGAAACGTACATAGGCTACTTCCTTAAAGGACTCCAGACATTAGACAAATATCAGTCTTTGATTTATTTTTAATATTAGGGAAAAGACACACATTCATGCGTGACAAAAAAAAATAGGAGGCAAAATATATTTTTTGTAATTCTGTTAATTACACTGCGCAAATCGGATGAGGAAGGGTTGGCTCTCCAGTCTCCATAGAACTTAAAATATTCATTTTATTTTAGTTTTCGTGTTCGCATTTATGAGGAAAAACAATGTCACAGACGTGACCGCTCTGAACTGGCACTAAAAGACTGCTTTAAAACTTTCACATAGTCTGTTGCCTTTAAGAAGTAAAAGCAGACAATACACTGTAATACAAGCCTCACTGAACATGTAACGAGTAAAATATTACTGAAATTTGATTAGTAATGCCTTACACTACTGCGTTACAGCAAAAAGTAATATGTTACTGTAATGTATTACTTTTGTAATGCGTTACTCCCAACACTGCCTAGGACAGAGCTCCTCACATTGCAGTTAAAAAAAAATCACTTAATTTGCAAAGAATTGTATTATTATTAAAGCTTTATGTATTTTTGATGTTTTTTCGTTGTTGTTTTATAAATGCTCTATGACAATTGTTAAAAAATATTCAATTAAAACTTTTTTTTTTGGTCGACTAATCGTTGCGCAGGACAAGACTTTGGTCGACTAAGGATTTCTTCAGTTGACTACAGCCCTACCCAACATATCAGTGGTGAGACCGTGAGATAGCCTAGGTGTCCACAGTGGTCCATACCTCGTCCACAATAGTCCAGCGCTGGCCGAGATGCCCGTCACCCCCGCCAGGGCGGCCAACATCAGTCTACGCCGCTGATGAGAACGGAAGGCACCGGTGTGATGCCTTCTTGACAACTGCACCATCCCGACGGATGCAGCCGTCAGCGCCCGCAAGCGGTACATACTGCAAGAAGATGGAAAGAGAGAGTGATTATTATGCAAATGATACTTTTAATACAGTATGAGAATTACATCCATGTGCGAATATCTGACACAAATGACATCATTTCAAAAAAATAATCAGGGCAGCGAACTAGCGTTATAAACCATCAAGTTAAATGAAATTCATCTAAAGTCGAACAGGCCCATTCCGCCTGGCTTTCATGAGGAGATTTGGGCCAATCTTAAATGGTAAGATATAATGTGATTCTGTCTGAAATTAAAACTGTAAATGGGGGTTCTGGATCTTTCCAGAACACGACATGGATTAGCCTGAATCTCCCACAACCCTGAGCTTGCACTCCCAAAAAACTAATTATCCAGCAGTGCAGGAACAAGGCAGATTTTTAACAATGGACTTAAGAAAGCCTTGAAATGAAATGGGGCTTTGATGCTTTTAGTCCATTTATTTTTGAGGTCATCTTTAAGCTAATGTACTCTTAAAAGTTTACAAAACAAACTTTTATGAGATGCAAGTATATCAAATGTAAAGTTATTGTCGTCTGGGCAAACAGTGCAGAAAATGTAAGTGAATGTAAAAAAAGTATCCACATCACATTTAATTGTACTTAAAGGGTACATATCATGCTTTTAAATCATTCATTTTTACTTATAAATCACACATTTGTGGTCTATATAAAGCATAACTGCAATGCTTGGGTCTGAATTCCTCATTATTATAGCTCAACAGGCCCCTTTTCTACCCCTTTTCTGATGTGCTTCTGTGAGCAAACCGTTTCGAAGCGTCCCCTTTAAATAAAAAGGAGTTGCGTCTTTCCCCGCCCACTCTCCAGGTCGCTGAGTTCACGTTCGGTTCAACTCCCCGCGTTCAGCCATTATTGTAGTTTGATAAGAGATAAACGATTACTATAGTTTCAAAGAACATTTTTATTCACACGTCAACAAAATGTCAACAACGGAAGACTTGTCCATCAAGCGTTACGTATTCGAGCCAGAGCGAGCGATTTGAAAAAGACGACGACAAACCTGCAGAAAAACGTCTTCATATGGATGCAGTGGTATGTAAAGTTAAGTTAACTATGTTGTGTTATTAGTGAAAGTCGACTATTTCTCTTGTTAAAACAAGCACTCTGACAAGATTAATGACTGCGGTCTGATCTTACCACTAAAAATCTGTATGATAATAATATGATAACTTGCGTTTAGAAAGCGTAAGAAAACACAGCAGCTAATGATAGAAGGAATTTACCCCTCATTCAGACGAAGTCGATCGGCAAACCCTTCTGTATACTGGCGGAGGTTGTTGGATTGGGGATCCTTGAAGTGCTTCAGGTCACTACATCCTTCAACCGAACATTTTGACTAGCCCTCCCGTAACTTCTGCATCATTGAGCTTGGACTACAAAATCGGAGCGAGAAATAATAATGGCGGATTGCTCGAAGTGTTGGACCGGTAGTCAATGTCCTTATTTGTCAGTTCCGCTGCAAATACTGTGACGTAATTGTTCAAAAAACGTAATAGACAACAGGAAAATCCGAACAGGTTGAAAAATATGACCAAAACAGAATATAAAGATATAAACGAAGCACCTGAAGAGAATAATTTCAACTTTTCTGTACTTATAAACACTCCAAATATACAACAAAATGCATTTAAGGGCTAAAAAAGTGGATTTTGCATGATATGTCTCCTTTAAGTTTTTAAAAGAAAAAAGTAGGGGTGTGACAAGATCTTGTGACGGAGTCAAGTTTGTGGCAAAACCTTGCGGTTTGTTTGGGTTTCAAAAACATGCATTTGGAAAACGCATTAATTCTGGCATGCTTTGCGTTTCATTGCTAAGTGTTGCACTGTTATCATTTTACATACGTGGAGCCTGTCGCAGCAGCTCAGTTTACAAAGTAGTCCATCTATGCATATGCTGAGAGTTTGGGTTGCTTATAACGTTCATCTGGGAACGCAACGTGAAGTATTTGTAACCCGAACCCAGGAGGATTTAAATTTGAGAAATCATTGCACCCTCGCTCTGAGTTTGCATGTTCTATCCACATGTTCTTTTTTCAAGAAATTACAGTGGCTGTTGCATTTCTATCGTGAAGAAGTGGCCAAATATTGAAGATTAAGAGGACATTGGAATTAAATGTTGTTTGGCCAATGTTCAACAAGGATTTGATCAGGCTGAAAAGTGTAACAGCAACATTTGTTATGATTCGTATTGTACATACGTACATTATTGGTGTTGTTCAATAAAACCATATGATGACATGCTTTTGAACCATTTATTATTAGGGATGCACAGACATGATAACCGATAGTTTTTTTTATATTTGAAAGCTGATAAATCTAAATCCAATTTTCTTTTTTTTTTACAATTTATGAGAGCCTAATTACAAACACAAAATTTACATCATTAAAGCTACACTGTGTGATTTTTACCCCCATCTAGTGGTGAGAATGTATATGACCATCCAGTGAATATTAGTTTCTGTTCCTCTCAATTCCGATTTCGTTTTAACTCCTACGGTGGCCAATGTAGTCCAAGATTAACATGGCTTCCAGTTCGACCTCATCCATGAGTGTTAACTCAAACATAAATGCGAAAGGCGAAGCTTGAATTAACGGGTATGTCCCTCTTTGGCTAATGTACTTTCAAGATGGAGGGGCAACATGGCGACCGACATTAGAACCCCTTACCCGTATGTATTTTCAATGGCATATTATACACTCACGAGAATA
Organism: Cyprinella venusta; assembly: GCA_038021265.1. NCBI lineage: Eukaryota > Metazoa > Chordata > Actinopteri > Cypriniformes > Leuciscidae > Cyprinella > Cyprinella venusta. The sequence goes on from CM075869.1 coordinate 6,952,738, forward strand.
CTTTATTACTTGAACGAAGTAAATATACATTAATGAGCACATATATTTTTGAAATTACTAAGTGTTTTAGCTAAAAATAAACTAAAAGAGTTACACAGTGTAGCTTTAAAAAGCCATGTCCCAAGCACTTCAACATAAATCAAACATGTACAGTAGCCTAGTTTGAAAGTTTTAAAATTAATTTTACACTTCAATGGCCAACTGTCCTAATCAAAAAAAGCCTTAAAAAAATAAAACGATGGCTAAATAATGCAAACAGGTCATTGGACAACATTGCTTGCATATAAAAAAATAAAATGCATATGCCATGGATAAATAAAATTAAATAGCCTCCGCACAGACGATTCATGAAATGATTTAATTAAACAATATTGTTGATTAAATAATAGGAATGCGAGATATTATTAATAATGCATTTGTTTAAAGAAACGTCTAAAATGAATATTACCCTTTCAAATACTGGCATTGAGCTGCATGCGCTGAATGAGCAACGAGAAACTAAAGGGCTTTGTTAGCAGGTTAACCAAATCCATCATAAATGACATAAATCAGGTATTTATACAACATAAACAGTATTAGAACTGCACAAGTGAACTTGAAGTAATGTGCTAGTCAGGATGTGTAATCCTATTGTGGATGTGCTAATCCTGTAACAACGCACTAAAACATCAAGTTCACAGTTCACTCTCTATAATTTTATGACGGTCTCAATTATAGTTATAAATGTTGTGCATTGCTCTTAGAACTGAGTGCACTGCACTACACCAGTAAACTGAAATGCTTTGCTAGGGGATTATTTAACTCAACAAAACGCATGAGATAAATCAGATATTTACACAACATAAACAAAGTATTACAACTTTGAGATTTGGACCAGTAATGTAAAATGAATAAAAATACAGCTATAATGGCCAAAATATATTGTGCATCCTTATACACTCACCTAAATGATTATTAGGAACACCTGTTCAATTTCTCATTAATGCAATCATCTAATCAACCAATCAGATGGCAGTTGCTTCCATGCATTTATGAGTGTGGTCCTGGTCAAGACAATCTCCTGAACTCCAAACTGAATGTCAGAATGGGATAGAAAGGTGATTTAAGCGATTTTAAGCGTGGCATGGTTGGTGCCAGACGGGCCGGTCTGAGTATTTCACAATCTGCTCAGTAACTAGGATTTTTACGCACAACCATTTCTAGGGTTTACAAAAAATGGTGCGCAAAGGGAAAAACATCCAGTATGCAGCGGTCCTGTGGGCGAAAATGCCTTGTTGATGCTAGAGGTCAGAGGAGAATGGGCCGACTGATTCAAGCTGATAGAAGAGCAACTTTGACTGAAATAACCACTCGTTACAACCGAGGTATGCAGCAAAGCATCTATAGGAAAAAGTGGCTACAATTTGCAAGAGCTCAACAAAATTGGACAGTTGAAGACTAGAAAAATGTTGCCTGGTCTGATGAGTCTCAATTTCTGTTGAGACATTCAGATGGTAGAGTCAGAATTTGGCATAAACAGAATGAGAACATGGATCCATCATGCCTTGTTACCACTGTGCAGGCTGGTGGTGGTGGTGTAATGCTGTGGAGGATGTTTTCTTGGCACACTTTAGGCCCCTTAGTGCCTATTGGGCATCGTTTAAATGCCACGGCCTACCTGAGCATTGTTTCTGACCATTTCCATCCCTTTATGGCCACCATGTACCCATCCTCTGATGGCTACTTCCAGCAGGATAATGCACCGTCACAAAGCTTGAATCATTTCAAATTGGTTTCTTGAACATGACAATGAGTTCACTGTACTAAAATGGCCCCCACTGGGCCCCACAGTCACCAGATCTCAACCCAATAGAGCATCTTTGGGATGTGGTGGGACGGGAGCTTCATGCCCTGGATGTGAATCCCACAAATCTCCATCAACTGCAAGACGCTATCCAATCAATATGGGCCAGCATTTCTAAAGAATGTTTTCAGCACCTTGTGAATCAATGCCACGTAGAATTAAGGCAGTTCTGAAGGTGAAAGGGGGTCAAACACAGTTTTAGTATGGGGTTCCTAATAATCCTTTAGGTGAGTGTATATTATTGTATATTCATTTTAAATGCTATTACTCCATTAATCATGAAAAACACCGATTATACTCAATTACTAAAATAATTGTTAGTGACAGCACTAGATTACTAAAACATTTCTAAATACACCTGCATTCATTGTTTGCATTGCAGATGGTTTTAGAATATTGCCTCATCTCTAAAGTAACCCAATATAGTGAATCATGTATCGTCTCGTCAGCTATTAGTGCATCGTCACACCCCTAGTAAAAAGTAAACTGATGCGGGGAGGAGATCCAGTCAGATGACTAAGTAAAACGTTATTTTTAACAGCAGACAGTCAAATAAGAAATGAAGAGTAAAATGAATTCATCCATAATCAGGATTAAAAGCATAATTAAGAACCATAAATTAACAGTTAAAATCACTTCTAATCTTTCTAAGTAAAATATAATTAAAACAACTGCCTAAAGAGAAGCAAGTTATTTTTGAGATCTCTCTTTGAAAAGACAGGTCTGAGTGTGAGGTAAGACTGACCTGTACACAAATTGATCTCTCTATTATAAAGGTCCTTATAGGAACAAAGCTAAGTTCCTCTTATCATATCGCATCGAGCAGACACACGAGACATAAACATATCTAGTTTTCATGTGTTCACACTCTGAGGTGTAAGCCCGCTGCAAGATGTTTAGCAAAGATAACATTATTTTATCACTTTATTCTGAGACATTCGAGCATTTGTGGTCCATCTATTGGAAACGTATCGATTTGTGCCGTCCTCTAAACAGCAAGCTACAAAAGTTCACCCCAATCAATAAGCATTTAACATATACTGTGAGGAAAATACGTATTTGAACACCCTGTTATTTTGCAAGTTCTCCCACTTAGAAATCATGGAGGGGTCTGAAATTGTCATCGTAGGTGCATATCCACTGTGAGAGACATAATCAAAAAAAAAAAAAGAAAGAAAATCACAATGTATGATTTTTTAAACTATTTATTTGTATGATACAACTGACCCTCAAACTGACATTCTGACCCTCAAAGACCTGTTAAGCCCTATTCGCACGGGATTTGTATTATCTGGTGACCTGTAGTAATTTGTAATAATTGCGGAGTTTGTCTGAGATCTTAATCCCGTGCGAATCGGCCATGTCTGTAATTTGTAAAGTAAAAATTCCCCCGCAAATTACCTATTTCACCAAACACCGAGGTCATGTGATAATATTAGTCCCGTGCGAATCGACATCTCTGTGATTTGGCCGGATCGTATAGAATTTTTTCAAGGTTTTTGTTTCATCTGCGCCTTTTTATCCATCTTTCGTGAAAAATAGAGGCTGAGTTGGAGTGTTTTGATAGTATTTTGGGTGCGGGGTAAATACCCGCTCACGAGCGCTCACTCTAAACAGACACACGAACAGAAATACTGTCCCCGGCGCTGCTCGCGCGTCACAGAATATTCATAGAGCGCTCCCCGTTCACAGTAACCGGGTTGTCTCATTCAAAACAGCCAGTTGTTGCTGTCAGTGAGCCGCCGCACATTGAATACTCATATGAGTTAAGGCCAATTTATACTTCTGCGTCAGGTGCGCGCAGTAGGTACGGCGTAGCATACGCACAGACGCGTCCCATACCGCGTACCCTTCGCCGTTGCCTGACGCGCACCTCTTCAAAAATGTAACTACACGTCGCGACGACGCGGACCGCAAGATCGGTGATTGGTCGCCTTGGTAGCATCGCATTTCCTCCTACGCATTTCCGCACGTACCTTCTCACGCATTTACACACGCACCATCTCCTCCGACGTCTTCTCTCATTTCTGCCTTTCAGTTTTAGTAATTTCACTAAAATGAACTGTTTTTCCACCCCAATAAGCTCCAACTCCAACATGATCCACTCTCTTTCAGTCGCTATTGCTTGTAGTAACTGTAAGACTGGAAAACTGGTTCTGACCAATCCCCTCTGAAGACAAATGGCATTGCTTGTAAATTAACATTCGACACCCTACCCCCTTCCCTCTGAACTACATCCCTCTCTCCCTCCCTTTCAGTCAATGACACTGAAAACTCACAAGAATATGGTCTTTAATGTGAATGTGATAATCTTTTAGGAGTGTTTGGAGTCATTTTGATGGTCTCATTGTGACTGGTAATAATGTCTCATTCCCAAAGTAATAAAAGAAAAGGTCATAAGGTTTTAAGAAGTTTAGGAATAACTGTTGCACAAAGGAATGTGCTCTCTAGGGACTTCAAAGGTGTAAATGGTAATTTTCACTGTTCTAAGCTCCTTCCCCCAGTAAGCATGGGGGGAATACAGTAAATTTCCACTGGAAACTTGCATATGAAAGGAGGTCTGATTATAAAGAGAGATGCAGCGAGAGCTCGTGGCTGCCATTCTGTATTCAGATCAGCCCATGACGTTGTCTTCTCAGCTCATGTAATATGTTGGGTAAAGTTCTTTGTTCTTTGAAACATTTGATGATTTGCATTGATTATCTTGTGGAATTCCAATGATACATTTACCTGACATAATAAATTGTTACATTTGGCTATTCTAACAGACTTTGACTTTATTTTCATTAGAGTTAAAAGGAATAGTCAAGCATTAACATATTAAATGATGCGCAGATATCATTGATAAACCCTTTTCATTTTATGGAGTCAGATGAAACGAGTTAATACGTAAGATTAAATGTGTTGCATTTAACTAAAAATACTTTGCCATGGAAAAGACGGAACACGCTTGAAGCCTTCACCACGAATCGTACCCCGCGATTTGGATCGATTTCGTGGCCCTTTTTACATAACCTAGCCGCGAGGAATCTAAACACAGTGGAACATTAAAACCCTCCGCCGCCAACTAGCGTTTCGGAGCAGTACTGCAGAGCAACCAAGACCTGAACGCAGAAGTATAAATGCTCACAACGGCGTCGCCTACGTGCGAAGCCAACGCCGTACACTACGGCGTACCCTCGACGCAGAAGTATAAATTGGCCTTTAGGCTACTAATGTAACTTACGTGCCCGCCCAGCGCGTTCACGCTTACTAAAGAAACGCCTCACCTCCACCTCCGCGCACTCGCTACATTCCCTTTAGCACATCTAGTGGACGCATAACGCAAACCCAGTCAAACGTTTGACTGCAGTATCTTATGCGCTTTATAGTCCGGTGCGCCCTATATATGAAAAATGTTCTAAAATAGGTCATTCATTGAAGGTGCAGAAAATATACGGGTATACAATTTGCAGAAAGAGAAAGCTGAAAACCATCAGATGAGCAAAAACAAAAAGAACGATTAGATGGAGATGAATGACATGTTTAGCAACATATGATAAGGACAATTCTTCTGTTTATTAGGCTATATACAGCTAGACATAATAACGACAAGACATTTCAAAGCTATAGCCTAATGACATCATATCCGCGAGATAAGTGTCATTAGGCGAATGCGCCACATGAAATTCAGATGTGGGTGGGTAATAATTTCAAATTCACATGTGGTCCCCAGGTAATACTAATCCCATGCGAATAGGGCTTTAGGCTCTGTTTACACGAGAACGCTCGCGGGTGAAAACGTAAAAATATTTTATCGGATGTGCCTTTCGTTAACACGGCGACAGCGTTTTTGAGGCTTAAAAACACAAAAAAGTGAAACCACCCTCCAGAGTGGAAATCTTAAAAACGCTCCACCGCCGCGCTCCCGTGTAAACGGTAAAAACGCAAAAGTCTGCTTGACTGTGAAGTTTGTACGCAGGCGCGTGGACTTAGTGTTGTTGTAGTATGCACTTCTAGCCGCCTGAAGTGCATACTACATTGAATTTCACACACTTTTGCATCACCGTTTGCACGTGGATTTCCCACACAAAACGCTCGTCTAAACGCAGAATAAAAAGTGACGATGCAATGCCACTTTTGCGTTCTCTCTTCAGAATCGTTTCCGGCTATGTTTACACGGAAACGATTCTGAAGAGAAAACGCAAAAGTGGCTTTGCGTCATCACTTTTTATTCTGCGTTTAGACGAGCGTTTTGTGTGGGAAATCCGCTTGCAAATGGTGACGCAATAGTGTGTGAAATTAAATGTAGTATGCACTTCAGGTGGCTAGGAGTGCAATCTCCCTCGGACTGGGCCGCCATGCTATATGATAAATATAAGATAGATAGATATTTTTTTCTGCTTCGCCAAACATTTTTCTTAGCTTTAGAAATAGACAGATAAAACCTACAGGCCATGTTTAGATCTAAATATTAGCAAGCAAATTTTTATCTTACGTGTTCGGCATGTAAAAATCCTCGGAATTACACTTAAGTACAGTAACAACAACCAATTACTTAAGTGCTTTACATCTCTGTTAAAGTTATATCAGACCGAGTTTTAAAACAGGATATATGCATTTATTTAAACAGACAAAGTGGAGGAACAGTGGGGAGTTGCTTTACATCCAACCAGACAATTTTCAGCCTTTTTCAAATCACATCACAGCACCGACTGTAACCATTAGCTTAATATGGTATAATGCTATTTAGGCTAGCGATGGACTTACGAATCGAACGTTATTCGAGCTCTTCTGGAACTCATCACTCTCTTCAGAAAGCTATATCTGAAATAATAGGCCAAACAATATGAGGACGCTGTGTCTAAATGCACCATATTTGATTGAAGGGCTAAAGAACTGTTCACATTGGTATATTCACCACAGAATGCTACTAAATAGTTTCAGAAAACTTGGAGATAGGCACACAAGACGTATGGACCATTTAGGATACTTCTATGGTGCTTTGTATGTGTTTTTCGACCAAAGCCGCATCCATCTCCATTCACTCTTATTATATGGAAAAAAATACGACATTCTTCAAAATTCCACCTTTCAAAACACATTTCACAATCACAACATGTGTCTGAGTATATGACGACTCATGACTTTTCATTTTTGGGTGAACTGCTCCTGTTATGGCAATAACATACTGCAGTCAAACAGTGTACATACCAACTTTTGATTGAAGCTGCAGGATAGCTCTTGAGACTTGTGATTTTCAATCTTCTATGCCAATTTTGTCAGACTCCCCCACATAAACAATCCAGCATCTGCTCATTTTTCCTTGAAATGAGCTACTTATGTCATTCACATCTTTTGACATCCAAGTGTAGGCAGAGAGGGACTGGTAAATCTCCCCATGTGCTCCGCCTCGTTCGTAGGAAGGCAAAAGCTCCGTAGAGGCTAGAAAAGCCACCTGTCCGTTTTCCAATATGGACTGTAGTTTGATTGAGGTCCTGAATCAGCAGAACATAATGAGAGTGGGAGCGCTACATGCTAATTGGAGTGAGCGCTTGTGCGTGACATTGCAGACTGATGGCACTGGTCTCTGGGGCGGAGGACATTGGGTCCGCGCAGAACTCTTCAAACAGAGCGGATACTGCATTAGCCCAATAAACACCCTAGTGGGTTCTATCAGAGAGAAAGCAACTGGTTAAGACTTCCTGAAGAACAATTTATGTGAGGCTTCACATTGTAAGGATTTGGTTACGGCCATTAGTATGTTATTAATGTAATATTTGCACAGTTTAATTGTAATTACAATGAGCTTTTCATTAAAAATGTTACTTCCAATGGGAGTGGAAGGTGGTGTAGACAAATTTGGACAGCAAATAACCAACAGTGTGATTACTAGTGATGTGTAAAATAATAGATGCCCAAGCCACGTTTAAGCCCAGACTGGACGCACTTCGGCTTTCGTACCATTGATGGGACAAACAAAATCGACAATTTTAGCCTACGCGATGTACAGAAACTGCCTTTTCACAGTCATTTTGTCTTAATAGTTATACAGATGGATCATTATAGGATGATTGTCTAGCAATATATTGATTATCGCAGAATTGCTGTATCGTGATGGTATCGTCAACATGACATCATGACTTTTGCGTAAACATACACGCCACTTTCGAGTCAAGTGGCGTGTCATCTCTACGCATTTTGAACTATCCGTGTGTATCCACGTGAATGCGTGTATGTCTACGCCATTAACGTCCGAGTGATTCCGCGTGTCTGTACACGCCGCGCGAAACGAAGCAAAATGTACATTTACATCTGGGGAGTGATCTTTTTTTTTCCTAGAATGGTAAGGGAATAGTCATAAATGCCATTAACCCCAGTGACGGTTAGGTTTAGGGACGGTCTTGATGCGTCTTGATAGCACGCCAAAAATGGAAATACGAATTGGCGTGTCATACACACGCTACTTCATGAGATCAGTCTGGTATCGTAAAGTATTGTGAGGAACTACCCTGTGATTACCACCCCGACTGAGTGTCAAGATCAATAAGCCTCTTGAAATATAACATAATATAATTTTTTATAGCAAGACAAGGTTGTACAATGTGATGTGGTGCGGTTCCCAACAAAAATTGTCAACTTTTTACCTTGGAAAAACATTTAAAACAATCATATAGTTAATTGACCTCAACACATGCATTTCAATTTGACAAATTTCTCTTTCTGGTAAACTGACCAACAATTAAAAGTTGGACTAACAAATACTTTTGTCCCATCAAATGCACTCTCAAATGAGAATGTCCTTCCCTGTGAACATAAGTACATGATGAAGGAAAAACGGGCAAATTGTGTAAGATAATATATGAGATGCCATGCCAAGTGCCTCATTTAGACAGATTACCATTGCTTTCCTTAACATTAACCTTCACAGTTCATGGAGAATCAATTGAGTGGTGAATGTGATAATACAAGTTAGTCAAATAACAGCAGTTTCACAAGAGTATGCGAATGCTTAATGACGGTTCATAAGGTTTCAAGTTCATCCACACATCACACATACACTTTAAAATATAAGATTAACTAACTGAACATCAGCAGTCTTTTCAGAAAGCTGAATTATCCACAAGTGATGTCTTGTGAAACAGCATATTTGCCAAATCGCGTTCGGTTTCATTTTGATTATTCGTGCAGCCCAAGTCCAAATCTGTTTTTTTTTTGTGCATATCCGATTGAAATCCGATCAGATTTAGCAAGTGTGAACAGCAACAACAACAAAAAATTGGATTTTTAAAATCTTGAAATCTTATTAAAATCACATTTCTGGAATCTGTTTCAGTCAGACCATTCGGATCAGATTTCGCATGGTTTGTGTGACTGACGCCACATAAAACGTAAAGTCAGACGTCGTTATAGGAAACATGCTGAAAGTCACAGAAGAAAGGTTGTGTTGTCGCAAAGTGCCAGACGAGTAGAAAATGACAATATAATTGAGTAGGGGTGTCACGATTCTCCAAATCCTCGATTCGTTTACATTTTCGATTCTAAGGTCACGGTTCGTTTCGTTTCTCGATTTTCGAGAACTACATGGCATGCACGCTCGCTCTTGCTCACTCACTCTAGATAACGGGAGATTTGAACTAATTTGCGTGCATAAGGGAGCCGCTATCAATCCGCGGGAGACACCCGGAACTTCCGAGAGACTTGGGATGTCTGCAAACTGGCTTTTTTTGAAATGCGAATGTTGTCAACGTTACTCAATGGAAATCCAAAAAACCTCCACACCTGCGACTTCAATGAAAGGTTCACGTTCTGTCGATGCAATCTTTTGAATGGCAGTAGCTAAGTTAGAGGAGGTTAACCATAGACTCACAGCACTTCAACACACATTTTTGCCGCTTGGCAAGCCAAACGGACGTGACATGGGGGCATGGCAGCATCGACGATTCTATTTTTTAATTCTAAGTTCGAGATTGTGAATTAATTTCGATTTAAAATCTAAATTGTGACACCCATATAATGGAGACATGTTTTGAACATCAACGACAGAGAGTGGCATGTATGATTTACTCACTCTTCTATCTTCCAAACCCATGTCTTTATTTTCTTGAATTAAAAAATATGATAAGTTGCTTTAAAAGAGTACGATTTGGACTACTCTTAAGATCCTTTCATAGTATTTTTTTGTTTATTTCTTTAAATGGATCTTGTGAAAAAGAAGTGTGCTTAGGTGTATTGAATGTGCACCTGTGGTGTACTTCAAATGAAAAGTATAGTTTCCAGATAAGATAAATGAAAAAAAAGGCCACTTAAAGGAGAACTCCGGCGCAAAATGAAAATTTGGTCTAATAAAACACTGGTACCTAGTCAACCGTTCTCTGAGATTTGTTCTCATGATAATCGAATGTAAATAGTTTATCTCTAAAAACGAATTGTCGAGACTTTGTCAAGTTTTCAAAAGATAGCGCCGCCTGTATACACAAAGTGTACTGTCTTTATAAAGTATCTTCTTGTTAAACGGTCTGTACACTTACAAAGTTCTCAATGCTTCGTTTTGCATATAGGGACCCTCATTATGTTACTGTGTTAGTGTGGGGCTATTTTGAGCCTTGCAATTTATTTTTACTTATTAAATGCCCCCATTAATAGTGTTATACGCTAAACAGTTTTTAGAGATAAAACTCTTTACATTCGATTATCATGAAACCAAATCTCAAGAACGGTTGACTAGGTACCGATGCTTTATTAGACCAAAGGTTCATTTTGCGCCGGAGTTCTCCTTTAAGTGAACTTAAAGAGAGTACAATATTACTAGAAAAAGAAGGGTTATGATCAGGCAAGTGCTTTCGGGCCTGTGTTAATATTAGGAAAGCATTTCAGTGCTGGAGAGACCTGCATTGTTGAGAGACCAGAGGGAGAGTTCTTGCATTGTTTCTGCTCCATACTGGACTAATATTGCCTTTGCTGTTTCACAGAACCATGATATGCTGTTGTTGTAATGTTAGATAAAGAAACAGTTTTGAGTGTCATTCAAATTATTTGAATGTGAATTATTATTTATTATTATTAATTAGTGAATTATTTGCTGATAGATTATTTTATAATAAAGAGACATCCACTATTGCATTGCATTTTGGGGGCAGAGCAATGAAGTGTGTTTGTTTGGATTTTTTTCAATTAGTAAGTGTTTCTCAGAAATCGAAATGTTGTTTCTTCTGTGAATCACCAAAGAATATATATTGAAAATCAGTGTACTATTTGTGTACTACAGTGTGTCTATGTACTAACAAAACGCTAAGACATTTTTCAAACAATAATTTTTTGTGCGTTTCACAGAGGGAAATGTGGCCGATTAGTAAGGCCATTTATCTCAATGTTTTAAAAAGCAGCCTGAACGTTCAACGAAACATCTCTTTTTCTGTACCACAGAAGAAATAAATTTACAGGGGATTAGAAACACACCAGCCCACTGGCAGGAAAAACTTTGTGACACTTGAGATAAACTGCAGTTATTTTGCGCCCAATTGGTTAAGTATAATTCCTCCATGGGTTTGAAACTTTGAGATTCCCAAACTGTTCAATTCAAAGAGAACTCTTTAACCTTGCTTCTCTGCAATCTACAACAGAAAACAGACTGCAGCAGTCTGGGATTTCACATATCTAGTGGCAATCTGGTATCAGCTTCTCTCTATGCACCAGTGAACAGCCACAAGCCTCTCAGATAAGGTTCTGCCAGGGATTGCACCAACAGGCAGCTGAGGACAAACTTGACTAAGGACCAACATTGTTCCCTATCTGTCAGTCACTTCGACGTGGTGTTGACGACTGCACTTGGGAGCCCCAAACACTTTGACACTTTGAAAAAAGGCCAAACAGAATTGGCAAGTGAAAATTTGCATGCCACTCCCTTACATATACAAGTATAAACAAGAGACGGCGTGCATCACTCATTCAGATTTTTTCTTCGGAGCTTAGAGTGTCATCTCTCTACATGAGCTAATTTGATTCACCTCTAGGAGAAGAGAGTTGCAAGTGTTAAGCCACATTTTGGTTTGTCTCCAAGCATTGTCTCCTGATGTCCTGATATCCTGTCTCCAAGGATAAGTGCAGAGAGAGAGTTCCCCTGGGCACTTAAGCAACATAACAATAGCTTTCCTCTAAAAGAGCAAACACACACATAGAGCGTCTTTTTAAAGATGCAATTCTGCCAGAGTCTCTGGATGCAGTCGATATCTTTCAGCCTCAGATGGTCTCAAGTGTTTGGGTCTCAGCCACAATGAGACAGCATTTGTGGAGGGCACATGTCCTCATTGCGACAACGTGACAATGGCATCGTTGCCGGATGGAATCTTCCCAGAATCCCGTCCATGGCCTGTAAGTTCACTTTGTCTCTAATGGCGAAGGCTTACAGTGCAGCTGGACAGGCTGCCTGCCCTCTGCACCCCATGGCCATCCTGCAGGTCCATCAGGCCAAAGCTCTAAAAGAGCTGACCGAAGGTAGTCCTGAGCCAGGATTGATGCAGGAACTGCAATCGACTTCACTCTACGAGCAACGCAAGTCACGGCGCAGGCTCTTACCCTGGCGATGTCCACCAAGGTGGTCCAGGAACACCATCTCAGGAGTGCCACCTACAGGCCACAAGGTCGTCTGCTCATCGCCGAGGGTGTCCACCTGCGGCTGCCGCCAGCTCTGCTACAGTCCAGACTCACAGTCAACACTTCGCTTCACCACCCCACTGCAGGTACCTCAACAATGATCATTCCTTTAGTGCCACTCACGCAAGTTGGTCCCTCCAGCCAAGATGAAGAAGGGTTTCAACAGCCCTTACTTTATCTTACTGTGCTGAGCAGGACAGCCGAGGGACGTGAAAAAAGTCGCGAGGCCAGTGGTGCGAGTGCTAATGAGCAGCACCTGTGAAGCACAACGGTCTCGCATCATTCACGGAGGAGCGGAGCCATAAAGGGGGAGCGACGGAGTGGATGAGTGAGAGACAGGTGTGCTTCAGCACTTGCACCACCGGCCTCACGACTTTCTTTCACGTTCCTCGGCCGTCCTGCTCACCACACGTACCAAATAAAGGCAATGGTTCCTTACCAATCTTAGACCTGGACTTTTGAAACAAGCCCAGCACAAGCTCCCGTATAAGATGTTAACGCAGAAATGCATTCTGAAATGTGTTCGCCAACAGGATTGGTTCACAGCAACAGACCTGAAATATGTATTTCCATGTCAAAACAGTACAAGGTCCTCCCTTTCGGGCTGTCCGTGTCACCTCGTGTCTTCATGAAAGTTGCAAAGTCTACCCTTGCCCCGTTAAGGCAAATGGGCATTTGCATTCTCAACTACCTCGACGACTGGCTGTTCCTAGATCACAATTTGACGCCAGGCCAAGTACTTGTGATGCATGCACTTTTTAGGTCAGCCCATATACTTGGGCGAAGTGCACCAATATATTGATTCCCTGATGGTAATCCCATGTGATTTCTTGTCCCTAACAGTAAACCCATGTCTTTCCCCAGGCAGAGCTCCATATAGGAAAAAGAGCGCTTCCCCAGTGCGAATTTTGGTTTGCACAGCTGTGAGCTTTTTTTTTTTAATAAAAGAAAAAGTTCAAAACGACCAGCTGAATCGGCCTATTCCCATGATACAGTAAGTACTGTCCTCTCTGTCCCCACATGACATGAAGGACTACGGCATACATGGGGCATTGGGTAGGTTATGTTACGATGTTGTATAGCCCGAATGGGAGAAGAAGAAAAAAAACGTCTAGCACGTTTACATAGAAAAACAGCAATGTGTAATGCAAAAACACATTATGTGGAAACGGCCCCATACGGTTTCTCCCATTTAGTTGCCAGAATATCCAAGGCTCAAGTCGTAAAGGCACAACCCTCTTCTGAAAAGTGGGGTGGGGAGCTTATTTGCATTTAAAGATTCATACACATGAAAGTAGTGTTTTTGCTTCCATTTTGGGCATAGTATAATAAATTAGCTGTGGGGTATTTTGAGCTGAAACTTCAGAAACATTCTGGGGATACCTGAGACTAATATTACATCTTGTAAAAAAGGCACAATACATCCCCTTTAAAGGACAAGTTCGGTATTTTACAATTAAAGCCCTGTTTTAAGATCGTCCCTGATGAAATAGAATAGTTAAGATTGTTTTTGAGACAAATGCTCCTGTCACGAGGATTTTTGGATTCTGTGTTAGTACCCCCCCACCTTTACAATGAAAGCATAGGTGCACTCGAACAATCATTCATAAAAACGCATAAAACTTTAGTTTACAAAGACGTGAAACTCACCGAGTGGTCTGGGGTGTTCACTGATATGCTCATACAAAAATCGCTGCAAAATATGCTTTCCAACAGGTTTTATCGTAGTTTTTGTCCAAGTCCATTTTACTTCCTATTTTCGGTTGAAGTCCACAGTAGTCAACTGTCGAGTTTGCGTGCGCAATCCTTAGTTATCAAGTTACCAATGATCGCGCATGTGAACTCGACAATTGACTACTGTGGACTTCAACCGAAAATAGGAAGTAAAATGGACTTGGACAAAAACTACGATAAAACCTGTTGGAAAGCATATTTTGCAGCGATTTTTGTGTGAGCATATCAGTGAACACCCCAGACCACTCGGTGAGTTTCACGTCTTTGTAAACTAAAGTTTTATGCGTTTTTATGAATGATTGTTCGAGTGCACCTATGCTTTCATTGTAAAGGTGGGGGGGTACTAACACAGAATCCAAAAATCCTCGTGACAGGAGCATTTGTCTCAAAAACAATCTTAACTATTCTATTTCATCAGGGACGATCTTAAAACAGGGCTTTAATTGTAAAATACCGAACTTGTCCTTTAAATGTTCAAAAAACAGATTTTCTTATATACTGTTTTATTGCAGCACCTCTATTCCTCAGAGTTCTCTGACAGTTCAAAGCTCGATTAAAGACAAATCTCTTTGCCCTAGCATTCACATAATACATTATCGACTTCAATAATTCAATGTTAATAATTGCATAGATTAGGTCAGGCGAAACGGGGAACACTTCCCTTAAATCCTGATTACTCGATACATCATAAGAAGAATGGAATCTATGCTAATTTTAGTGTCTTCGTTAATCCCGAAGTTTTCCCGCAGCCTGCCGGATCTAGGCCGTATCCACATCTGATGAAGGACCTTCGCCTGGACCGATGACAACGCAGTCCTGAAGTGCTGAACTAGCCTTTCCCTATGGATGATCCCTATTCCACTCTACAGATAAAAGTGTTGTGGAAATTAGGGTCCATGTACCAACCCCGAAGTGAAAAAATAAAATAAAATTCTGCATTAAAATGTATTGGCAAGACAAGTAGTTTGTTTTGGCATGGTTTGTAGGGAATTACAAACCTGCGCACATATATTCAAACACACATCTATAGAATCAATTCTTAAAGCGCATGTGAACGCCATCAGCGTTTATCACAGGATTGCTTTTAAAGTCTGTATAGAGAGAAGTCTATTTTTTCATCATAGCGGCCCCTAATTTAATAACAAATGATCATTTCAACGGAAGTGAATCAATCAAAACTAACTTTACCTGGTAAATAACATTATTCAAGAACCACTATGAACCAAACCAATCTGTTACTTTAAATTAGGCTATATTAAGTTTATCTCTGTAAAGCTGCTTTGAAACAATCTACGTTGTTAAAATGGCTATATTAATAAAGGATGACTTGGCTTGACTAAATATTGATAAGCATTTATAGCATCCTGTTTTTTTTTTTTTTTTTTTTTTTGTTTTTTGATGAAATCAATGGTTGCTTTAATAATAAAAAAAAATAAAATTAAAAATGTAAAAAAAGCCTGTATCACCAAATCAGCAAAAGCCTCCAAAATACCCCTTGATTACACCCCTGTTCTCTTCACGGAATATCAGAAGATATTGAAAAGCACTACATAACTGTAAAAAGATACAATTTTAATGTATTATTTTATAAACCCAGAACAAATGTAAAGATATATACTGCATCATACCAGGGCATGAGTATAAAAAGTTCAAATTTTAGGGAAGTTGTGACAGTAAAGGAAAACATAACATTACAGTCTATAATTTTAGACTGGTAAAATAAAAAAAACATATTGACATTGTCTATCTGAGAAAGTATGTCATCATTTTGACCCTAAAATCGTTAACTTGTGGCAATGAGTTCTCCTACACGAAAGTTTAAGTTACTATAAAATTACCTCTAAAATACAACGTAAACAAACCCAACAGATATAACCACAAACACAAAGAAGCAACATGGTATTACCACGAGATATGATACTCATAACTGAAATGTCAGTAATATCTGAACAAAAATATGTTTGTCAACAAGAAAATAATGCCTTTTAATGTGGCGGGGCAAACGACGACGACACTGCTTTACAAAAAATAAAAACAAACAGGGTCATAGACAAATATTAATCTCTTATCAACATAAACACATTATAGAAGCTTTAAAATACCGAGAGCCAACAAATATGAGGCAGTGTTTATGATGAGCTTTAGCATGTGGATGAGCAGAGGCGTTGCGCAGCTGGAGCATTAGCATTCAGCTACACGAATGCAGCTATAACTGCTTTCTTTTCAGTGATAAACTGTAAGACGTCATTCGACTGCATGGCTATTTGTAATTATGGACATTTCAATTGTAGTATGGTCATGCAGGTACGATTATTCACGTATAGACAGCCCACCTATCTGAAGACAGACTGACTCTAGCTATATTTGCTATCCCCTGTGGCTGTCTGTCTCTGTCAGTGGTGTGAAAGTGATCGAGTCTGATCATACTCACTCTGACACTTCAGGCGATCTCAGTAAAAGTCTCAGTAAAAGGAAGATGTTTTCAGTGAAAGCTTCAGATTCCCCTCCGATTCTCCTTTAACGTGAGTAGCGTCCGATTTCTAATGAAGTTCCGCGTCTACGGAGGCCGAACAGCGAACACAAACATAACACATAAACGTCAAAAGAGCCTCCTCCTCTTTTCCTTTGCGTCTCCTTTGCTGGATCTTCCTTCTGTTTGTAAACACAGGTTTGCATGGGCGAGGTCGTGTTTTTGTGTACGTGTTATATAATTCGAGTCTTCTGGGAGTATACATTTATGAATCAATACTTTAAAAAGTGTGATTGAAAGATAGGGTCGTTGCAAGTAAATAGATAGACACCTTTTGATTATAATAGAGAGCCTAAGTCCCGCCCCTTCGCTTCCGGCTCATGGGACCTTATTTCGGAAAAAATATGAATGGTGGTCAATGGCGAGAGACAACTTATCTTTTTATTCCGTCTGAACTGTGCCCTGAATTACACATATGATGTTTGTCAATTTAAAAGATAATTCTGAAAGTCAAAAACGTCGCAGTTTGTCATACAGCAGAAGAGTAACATTTAGTTTTATGTGAAAATCGCTCTGTGAACTACATCTCCCGGGAAGAGAAACGAGATCCGCTGCTCGTGTGTGCGCAGTCTGGTACAAAACACTCAGGTAGGACGGCGTAACGTTACGATTATAACGTAAGACTGTAGAAATAATGACAGACAGCCTCAGTAAAGTTAGCTTTATTCATTGAGAGAAAATGTGCGCCTTTGGGGTTTGTAGTCTTTGTAATTACGTATTTTCACAGTCTTATACCTCAACGGTTTTACATCAAACTGCGACTTTCTTTACTTTAAAATGTATCTTTTAAATTGACAAACATCATATGTGTGATTCAGGGCACAATTCAAACCAGATCAAAATATGTGTTGTCTCTTGCCATTGACTACCATTCAATATTTTTTCGAAGTTAGGTCCCATGGTGGTCGACCGGAAGGGGAGGGACTTAGGCTCTCTATAGATCGCAAAGTATTTGGGCAATCAGATTCTTCGTGGTGACAATGTAGCCTACGTAAATTTGGTAATCATTCAGTAAGCTACCATGTCAAAAAATAGGCTAACAAAAATAAATAAGTCTACCAAAAATACCAAATGTTGGGGTTTTGTGTAGCCTACAAACTAGCCTACATTCTATCCCATAACCCTTACCATTCAGTGTCTTTTTTTTTTCATTTTCAAAATACAAAACATTTAGTATAATATAAAAAAGTTTTTATTTGTTCTTTTCTCTTTTCCTCATGGGTGTAAAAAATATCAGGTTCTAGGCTACCCTTGCAGAGACCATTTTTTTTCCCCTACAATGTAAAATCTGCTGGAATGAGTAAAATTATGCTTAATACGTGACATTCCTTGTCGATACTCGAGCCCTGTAACACCAATGTCATCTCGCTATTGGAGAGATTAGAGAGCGAGAACGCACATCTGATATGTATCCTGTGAAAGCATTTCAGATATTTCTGTATCGATATGTAAAATCGAAAATATATGAAAAATCTATATTTTTGACAACACTAGATTGCACTCAGTTTATTCAGAATTACAATTATAAAATGTATATTATATGAAATTCAACCAGCCAAAGCAGCAGTGTCTCCGTTACACGCCACCGCTGAAATCCACCCACATTTGAAATCCACCCACATTCAACCCCTAAAATATATACATATACACATACATATTTGCTCCCCCTAAACCCAACCCTCACAGAGGCACATGCAAAACACTAGATTTAAATAAAAAACATGTTTTGGCAGAAGGGATGGTGATGGGAGGACAACAAAACCCCGGCAGCGATGATGGTTGATGCCCGCTTATGCAGACCCAGAGCACAGCAAAGATGACAGCCCACGAGAGAGGGAGGAGCCAAGGTGTACTGTGGCTGATGACATCCTGGTAAAATAAGAATAAATTGGTGGCCAAGAAGCGGGTGAGTCGGACCAATGTTTTTTGACATCCCAAATCATATATGGGCTTTGAATAACTTCGATTTTGTCACCAATACAAATTTTGAGCTTCTCTCCAAACCTCCTCCGGTCTTCAAATATTAAAGTGCTTATATATTGTGGATTTTGCCTGCTAACTCTCTTGAAAGTGCTTGTCGCGTCTTTACAGACGGCTATTCTGTTTATTTTGTTGCCACACAACCACTCGCGCATGCGTACAAAGATGTCAACAAAGATCCCTCTATAGACACAACTGTGACACCTGACTAACCTGTCTGTAAAAGCATGTTTTTGTCTTTGTTGTGTTGTGTTGTCATAAAAGGTCCGTCACCTTGGTGAAAAATCCAGCTAAACCAGCTTTGAATGGTTGCTAAATGGCTTCTAACTGGTTAAAGCTGTTCGCATAGTCACTGGGTACATAATACTGTATGATCAACTGGACAACCAGTCAGAGGAACCCAAGTCAAGCTGGGTAAAGCTATACCAATAGGGCTAGTCAATAGGGATAGTTAGCCCTATTATTGTTCCAAAATACAGCCTTGATTAGTTGACCAGCTTGACAACTTTAGGATCGTTTGACTTGACTTTTCCAGCAGGGCCTGGACATAAACACTTAAATTTTTATGTTCACATGCTGTTGGGATTGATATTTGATTCAGCTGACTGATTTAATTTTCTCTTCGAGATGTCTGGCAGCCTGACCGCAGCTGGAGATGGCTCAATTTCAAAAGTGTATGCCCAAAGCACAGAACACAAGAGCTGGGGACCAGAAATAGGCCACATTTTGGAAAGTTTTTCTCCCTACATGTTTGAAGTTCTAATAATTCCTCTTTCTTCAGCCCTCCTCTTCTTCTCCGTCCCTTATTTCTTCCCTGCTTCTCAATATATAATTTGTATCACACACACACACACACTCCCTCTGCAAAATAGATCGTCTTTGGCAAATTTCCTCTCTGGATCAACCAACCGTGAAACAGGATCTGAGCAGGCTTAGGTGCATAGAGTATCAATCTGTGAACTATTCTATTTTGGACGGTCTTGAACCTTTTGAAGTTAAATGTAGCTCTATAATTTAGTCTGTGTGGAGCTTGGCTTTGTCACCAGGTTATAATTGTTGCCATTGCACGCTAAATAATTAGCCACAGTTAGCATACAAGATCCAGTTATGTTTACAAGTTAAACACAAGAGCAGCAACAACTGCAGGTCCATTAATCTAATAATGCTTGTCAAATAGTGATAAATCAACATTTTTATCCATGTTTATTAGCGCTGAAGTGCACTGTTTTTTACATCTCAAATACTGATAGGCTACAATTTGATTATGCAAATGTATGTCCGTTAAAAAGCTCTCTGGAATGAGAATCTCCGTCTAATACTTCCTCACTAGCAATAGCAAGTCGCAAATGTTTGTTTTGCCAAGGTTTGTTTACCTAACCTTTGACCTTTCTTCTACGTCACCTAGCAACTTCCTTTGTCAGTTGTAAATAAAGCAACGCAAGAAACAATAAATGAGCATTCATTAAACAATGCCAGCAATTATTTAAGAAACCTTTCATATTGTTATCAAGGTTGAAAACCGTTGTTCTGCCTTTTATTTTTTTCCTTTTTTTTCCTCAGGATTCTTTAAGAAAGTCCAAAAGAACTGCATTTGTTTGCATATAGTCACCGTTCATGATGTGCAAAATTGAGTAACTTACAGCAATATTTCAATTCAACTCTATTTCCATCTATCAGAAATGTCAATGATCTGTTAAATGCACTGCATAGCATATCTAATTTCTCTGCTGTCAAATTGTCAGAATCTCTCTCCTTATCAGCGAGGGCTTCTACGTGGCTACTTTAAGTCAGAATAAAAATGTAAAATAATCTGCACGCAAATCCATCCTTATTACAATAGACCTATTCAGATCATACGCCTACAGCATGACCGAACCAGCCATATTGGCGGCATATGTGTCCTCATCTCTTTTGTTTTTCATCCCTTTCAATGTTTTTTTTTTTTATATCACAAGAAAATGCGTGACAGCAATGACAGTATCATGTCTGTTTAATTTCTGATTGTAAATTCAATACAATAAAAACAGTATAGCCTGCCAAACCACTAATTTCATCCACAATGAAAAAAGTAGATGTACTGTATGGAAGCTGCTTTCTTCCTCAAAATAAAAAGGTAGAATGACTTTATATTAGACAATTCTGACTTTTTTCTCACAATTGCAAATTTATGTCTCACAATTCAAACTTTTTTCCTCACATCTGCAAGTTTTATGTTTCACAAATGCAATTATATTTGATATACTGTAAAAAATAATCCTGTAAAAAATGGTAAACTATGTATATATTGGCATTTATCATTATTGTTTATTTACTTATTTATTTCATTTATTTTTATTCCTTTTTTTTTGTTATTATTTATGTACTTTATTTTCTTGCTACTTATATGCTGGCATGGGGTGGGAGGTTGTAAAATGTAAAAAGCTAAAATAAAATATATTAAAAAAAAAAATAAAAAAAAGGTAAACTACTGGCATCTGTGGTTACCAGCATCATACCGTAACTATACAGTCTGTTTTGTGTTAGAGCATATTGCTGTTAAATTAAAGTTTTATATTGTAGCTGACAATACAGCATTTGTTCATTTCAAAAACAGTAACACACCGTATTTTTACGGTATGATGCTGACAACCACAGCTGCCAGTAGTTTACTGTTTTTGTTTTTTTACAGGATTATTTTTACAGTGTTTAAAGTTTTTTTTTTTTGCATTTGCGAGTTTATACATTGCGATTCCTTTTATATATCTCTAATTTTTTGCGTTATAGTGCTAAAAGGTGATATAAATTCAGAATTGCAAGGGGAAATTTTGAGTCAGAAGTCAGAATTTTGAGATAAAAAGTCTTTTGCCTTTTAAATTTTTTATTCTGTGATGGAAAATAAGCTTCCATAGTTAATAAATAGGTAAACTATACATTCTTTCGACTTGGGCTGAAAGGTATACCTGGTATACCACCCACAACATATACACCTTAGTAACTGCATAGGAATGACCACAACACTGGCATTGTGGCAGTGACTTTGGCATCACTTACAATTTCTTTAAAAAAAATCTAGTTTCTAAATGATTTATTATAACCATTATTATTTAACAGTTTGTTTGGAAGCTGTCGTAACAAAATACTTTGTTCTGCTTTCCTGGAAGAGAAATTTCTGAGAGAGAGAGAGAGAGAGAGAGAGAGAGAGAGAGAGAGAGAGAGAGATCTAATTTAGAGGAAATGGCCTTTAAAGATATATACTGTCACGGAAATGTAGATGCAAATAGATAAAGAGAACTGAAAAAAAAATCTGGTTTAAATATATAAGTATATATATATATATAAAACAAACAATGGTTTTGCCTGCAGTGTCCTGCCTTTAACGGAACTAGAAATCACCCTTTACAACTGAAAACCCTGAAAAAGCAGAGCTCTGCAGGTACTGTGTCATAGAAGTCGACTATGTTGATGCTGTGGTTATCTGTCATCTCTCTCTCTCTCTGTGTGTGTGTGTGTGTGTGTGTGTGTGTGCATGAATGAAAGAAATGGACTCAGGTTACAAACTGTTAATCGGGTGTGTGTGATAGTTCCAACAGAACGAGTAATGCTGGTTCAGATTTCTACTTATCTTGTCCAGTCGTGTGTGTGTGTGTAATATTCTGCCATGCACTAGTCATCAGGTGTGGAGTCCTTTCGACTATGAGGAGTGGTGCATTTATCAGCTGCTGACAAATGTTTCCGTGTCGCTTATGTCCTCGCCTTAGACGCGACTGAGTTCCTGCAACATGACCATGAAATGGGCCGTTGAGTACTGAGTACTTTGTTTCTCAATTTAAATTATATTAAAGCTACACTGTGTAACTCTTTTAGTTTATTCTTAGCTAAAAAGACTTGGTTCTTTCGAAAATAAATGTGTTTATTGATGTATATTTACTTCGTTCGAGTAATAAAGTATTCCCGTGAGTGTATAATATGCCATTGAAAATACATACGGGTAAGGGGTTCTAATGTCGGTCGCCATGTTGCCCCTCCATCTTGAAAGTACATTAGCCAAAGAGGGACATACCTGTTAATTAAAGCTTCGCCTTTCGCGTTTACGTTTGAGTTAACACTCATGGACGAGGTCGAACTGGAAGCCATGTTACTCTTGGACTACACTGGCCACCGTAGGAGTTAAAACGAAATCAGAATTGAGAGGAACAGAAACTAATATTCACTGGATGGTCATATACCTTTTCACCACTAGATGGAGGTAAAAATCACACAATGTAGCTTTTAAAACATTACATTTTTCTTCTCCTTCTTCACAGTTTTAGCAATTAGTAAATCCCACTTTGCCTCAGATGTTCTATCACTTAGGCCTACCTGAAACTTTAACTTATAAAGTTTCTTTGGTTGCATCACTGTTTCCTTCAGGAAATGCAAATCTAGTTCTTCGATTTCTTCTTCTCCACAATTAATTGACTCAAATCTCTTAACAGACTCCACTCGAACTGTGTTTTGTATAATTTCAACCTTCTGCTCTTCACACAGGATGTGTTCTTGCATTCCATCTGCACATTTTTTTTATTGTAAAATCACAGTTGCATTAGTCATCATGCACCGATCACTTCGCACTAAAAACTCATGGAAGAAAGTTTGTCTTCTGCTCCTATTGGTCAAATTTGAGGTTTTTCTGACCTGCAAATTTGCATGGGCAATAAAATGTGACCAGTGGTCAGACACTGACCTCTCAAATTCAACGGGCACACAAAATTAAAGGCCCCCTAAAATCAAAATTTAAGCTTTTATGTTAGCCTAGCTTAAACTAAGATGCTGTGTTCCAAAACAATGACAAAATTCACATTTATATACACATATAGCCTCTCTAGAGAAAACAATGACAGTGCACTATATGAGAGGATACCCATTTATCCTGACCACTGCCATCATCTAACATGCTTTCTTTTGTTCTAGCCTTCTTTCAACCCACATGCTTCCTTTAGTGCCAAAGTTCATGAATACCGGCTGTAGCCATACCTTTGGACTTAGTGTCAGCTAAATCAAACCCCTTCACAATTACTGAAGCACTCTGGTCCAGATTGTCAAGTTAAGAACAGAGATTTTGTTTGGTTTTGTCTTATCAGTCGGAATTCATTTGACTCGCCTGTAATTCGTGCAGATTCACTGATAAGACTCCTCAGTATTTTGAGAAGAGCAAATATATGCCTGATTAGCCCCCATGGCAACAAAGGAGCGACTCATGTTGCAGAGAGAGTTGTAGGCAGAGAATCAGGATGTCAGCCATGTTTTCAGGCTGGTGTCATTGTTAGAAATGTGCCTTTAGGGGTCTGTGACTCAGCAACAGGTATGAAAAAAAATCCTCAATCATGTGGCTCAAGGTAACGAATTACATAGGCATACAGCTGTTGAACATACGTTGTCCTAAAAACGAATGACCATATAAAGCTCAAGATGAGTCGAGGATTTTGTGGGTAGTTCAAGTTCAAGTTCAAGTTTCACTTTATTTATCCTTAGAAAGGAAATTTACTCTGCGGCAGGATCTAAAAAACAAGAAATAAAAGCACCAGATGCCAACAACATTAAAAACACAACACAAGACATCCACACATCAAATCAGTCAATCAATGGAGACACTCCTCCCCCAGAACCAAATGACCAAAACAAAAACAATGCAATACACAGATCAGTATATCTAATAAATAATGACAAAAATAAATACTGATAAATAAGCATGTACTATAAAAATTCATAAGATATCACCCAAGTGAGTTCAGGTTGCTTAAAGGACAACTCCGGCGCAAAATGAACCTTTGGTCTAATTACACATTGCTACCTAGTCAACCGTTATCTGAGATTTGTTTTCATGATTGCTGAAACGCTAGTATAATGCTAGTATATAGGGCATAGAGTAATGACAAATAAAAATCGCTTGTTATTACCACTAACAAGGCTCAAAATAGCCCCACAATAACACAACGGCATAATAAGGGTCCCTACATTCAAACCGAAGCATTGAGAACTTTGTCAGTGTCCAGACAGTTTAATAAGAAGATATTTTATACACACAACTTCAACTTCGCGAATACAGGAAGAAGCCATCTTTGAAAACTAGTCTCTACCAGTCGATCTACGAACGCCGATCCAAGTGCGCTGAACTGTGCAGAATGTCAAATGGTCCGTTGTTTCCGGAAGAAACACAAACACGAACCGTTTTCTTCTCTTCAATATGTACACGTAGACTACTGTTCGCGCTCACCTTATCACCTTATTCACATCTCACCAGCGCACATGATTCGGCGTTCGTAGATCGACTATTTTTCCAAGATGGCTTCTTCCTGTATTCGCGAAGTTGATTGTGTCTATAAAATATCTTCTTATTAAACTATATGGACACTGACAAAGGTCTCAATGCTTCGATTTGAATGTAGGGACCATTATTATGCTGTCGTGTTAGTGTGGGGCTATTTTGAGCCTTGTTACTGGTAATAGCAAGCCATTTTTATTTGTCATTACTCTATGCCCTATATACTAGCATTATACTAGCATTGTAGGCTAAACTGTTTTTAGAGATAAAACTATTTACATTCGGCAATCATGAAAACAAATCTCAGATAACGGTTGACTAGGTAACAATGTGTAATTAGACCAAAGGTTCATTTTGCGCCGGAGTTGTCGTTTAAAGCCACAGGAATAAACGAATCCCTAGCACGTCTGGTTCTTAGCATGGGTAGCCTAAAACGGCGACCTGAGGGGAGCAAATTAACTTCCCAAAAAGTGGGTGATCGGAACGATTTAAAATTCGATTAGCCTTACCCCGGACCCATTTATTGTATATCTGTTACAGCTGTGGTAGCTGTACCCCAACCACCTTAGACGCAACATTAACCAGCCTTGCTAGCTTATGCTTATTGATCGTTGAAAGGCCACCATACCACGCCACAATACAAAGTGTCAAGGCTGATTGAATAAAGCACTGGTAAAACAAAGTAATCAGAGTCTTACATACACTGATGTGTTCATCTTCCTCAGGAAGAAAAGTCTCTGTTTGGACCATCTACTTTTGCTAGGTTTTATAACATGTTATAACATGTGCCTTTCAGGCACGTATCATGTCTGCTTGATTGTCCTGCACCCCTAAATAGAGGTCCCGACTATCTTTGCTGAGGCTCCAGCCCCGTGGCCTGAGCCTCACTATTTAGCCTATGTTGCCTATGGCCCTATGTGCTTGAAAATGGTTTAAAATCACATTGAAATATGCACACAGGAATCAAAATTTGTTTTTTATTAGAACAAGTTTCCAATTCCTGACCTTAAGTATCAGATTTATTCCCAATCCGATTGTATAACAGTGATTTTAAAATGTTTATTTAAAATGAAAAAGGTACTGTATATTATAGACCACAGTTCAGGTTTAGGCTTTTATCAATAGTGGTCATAAAAATGCAGGCAAACAAAGCAGTAAACCAATCCTTAAGAGTGAGGAAAGAAACCTCGGGTGGAACCAAAGCTCAAAGGTAACACAAATCCAATCTGACCAGTCTTGTAGAGTTAGTCCTTGGAAAACAGTTCATAGATGTTCACAAATAGTAAAGTATAAAGATTTATTTGAAATATTTGAACGTCAGCAGAGATTCAAGTAAGTATGTAATGATCTTTGCATCATGGTGAAATTGTTAATGAAGTGGAATAGATTCAAATGAACTATCAATAACAGATCTATTTCTAACAGAAGTGTATATTGAAAAAAGATAATAGTTAAATCCCACAATAAAACAAGACATCTGTCACTGTGTAATCCAAACAGTGGCACTGGTTCGGATCAATACTAAACTAATCCCCTATATTGATGCATGATCTTTTGGAGCAATGGAGTTGCTGTGTGTACACATTAGAGTCATACGTTGAAGACGTGCAATCATAGGTTGAACTCTGGAATGTGTTTGAGCTACAGGGTGTGACCTAGGCTACTATGCAACCCTTGAACAGACAAAAACATTTAAAAGCCTCAACTGTATTTGGCTGCTTAGTGACCTTTTTGATTTAAGAAACAACAAGACCTATACCAGCACCAGATTGAATATCAACGAGTGTGAATTGTGCTGCTATTGCTTTAAGTGTATCAGGTGTCTTAATAGAATATATTAAATGCAGTTTGGCATTTTCATGCCCCATAACTCCAAATAACTGTTTGAAGGACAGACTAATAATAGAGACAATTATATAATGGACAGGATGGAACAGTTGCCAAGAGTCAAGAATGAATGACACAGTGGAACAACAGGTTTAAGAAATATAGTCTACTCTTTTTATTGAATGTGATGGTTCACCCAGTAATGAAAAATCCGTCATCACTTGCTCTTCCCATAGTCGTTTCATATGTGTATGACTTTCTTTCTTGTTTTATGAACAACAAGAACCTGAGACTGATAATTATAGCCATTTTTTTTATTCCACAGAAGAAAGAAAGTCATACAGTTTTGAAATTACATGAGGGGGAGTAAATACAGAACATTTGGGAGAACTATCCCTTTAACAAAATTGTTATATCGGATCTGAACTTTATAAATGATTTTATTGGTGCAATTCACATAGTTAGGTTAATTCAGTTATATTAAAAATATGTAATTAATTCATTTAAATCTGTGTGTGATGGAGGCGGAGCAATATATAATGTGATTCAAAGATGTATATTGATCATCCATGTTAAAGGAGAACTCCGGCGAACAATGAACCTTTGGTCTAATAAAACATCGGTACCTAGTCAATCGTTTTCTGAGGTTTGTTTTCATGATAATCGAATGTAAAGAGTTTTATCTCTAAAAACTGTTTAGCGTATAATGCTAGTACTGGGGGCAATGACTAAGTAAAAAGAAATCGCTAGTTTATACCGCTAACAAGGCTCAAAAGAGCCCCACACTAACACAGTAACATAACAAGGCTCCATACATGTAAAACGAAACATTGAGAACTTTGTAAGTGTACAGACCGTTTAATAAGAAGATAAGTTTTTAAAGCCAGTTCACTTCGTGTATACATACAGAAGCCATCTTAGGAAATAGTCTCGATAAGTCGATCCCCGAATGCCGTTCATACAGTTCAGAAGTTCATTGAACTTCATACAGTTCAGCTCACTCAGCACGACGTTCGTGGTTTGACTTATCGAGACTATTTCCTAAGATGGCTTCTGTATACACGAAGTGAACGGGCTTTACAACTTATCTTCTTATTAAACGGTCTGTACACTTACAAAGTTGCCAAT
Organism: Cyprinella venusta; assembly: GCA_038021265.1. NCBI lineage: Eukaryota > Metazoa > Chordata > Actinopteri > Cypriniformes > Leuciscidae > Cyprinella > Cyprinella venusta. The sequence continues at coordinate 6,980,692 of CM075869.1, forward strand.
GCTTCGTTTTGCATGTATGGAGCCTCATTATGTTACTGCGTTAGTGTGGGGCTATTTTGAGCCTTGTTAGTGGTATAAACTAGCGATTTCTTTTACTTAGTCAATGCCCCCAGTACTAGCATTATACGCTAAACAGTTTTTAGAGATAAAACTCTTTACATTCGATTATCATGAAAACAAATTTCAGAGAACGATTGACTAGGTACCGATGATTTATTAGACCTAAGGTTCATTGTTCGCCGGAGTTCTCCTTTAATATAGAGTAGTGGTTATAGACAAATAGACCCATATTGGGATTGTGTTGTTTATTCCAGTTGTTAAGTCAGCATGAAACAGAAGTTTTGATAGTGTTTTCTTAGTGAATCTGCATCTCATACAAGAAAAAAATGTAGGACGGGAATTGATTTTGTCCATTGTGAATTGATTGGATCATTAGATCATTGTCATTTGCTATTGCTGCAAACACAAGTGAGTGACAGCCACAGGTTGTCATCAGAGTCATCAGAGAAGAGAAGTTGCAGCAAGAGGGAGGCAAATTATTTTGATTAAAGGTAAAAAAAAAATATGTATTTTTAATAAATACTGCATTATTCTGTGGAAAATAAGAATTTGATTCCATTGTGACTTTAACATGGCTGACAAAACTGCTTGGCAAATGCACCAAGTAGCCTTTGGCATCCCGATACTGTCTTTACAGTGAACAGATGTGTGATTCTCATCAAAATACATCATTTCAGAAATAAAATATTAAGTATTTCACTTTGTGGTTTAATATTGTACAATAATCTATATTCAATATATTATAATATAATAATATAACTGTTTTTATTTCTCTCTCAGAGAGAGAACACAAGCGTGCGAGCGTCCCGCGTTCTCTGATTGGCCGAGCTGGCGTTCTCTTCAAGTTGTCAAAACTACAGAGCTGCGCCTCTTCTCATTGGACGAAAAGAGTTCCAAGCAGTGCCCGCAGGTAACCGCTCGGCCAATCAGAACTCTCCTTTCATGTTGTCCTAGAGACCGTGGCATTTCAGTCTACGACTTCCTTATATTGACATTTTAGCGTGTGTTATGAGACAACATTCTAACTGAATTTCACCCATTAGAAATACTTTGCTTCGAACGCGGAACTACAGCATCCTTCTTTTGAAACCTTTGTTGTGAAGGCAATAGGTGTGTGTGTGTGTGGTGTGTGTGTGTAGTGTTACGTGTGTGTGTATGAAATATTAGCCCAGCCCAGCAACCCTTCCTATTTCCCCTCCCTTTCCTCCAACAGTCTCAGTCGGTTCGCCCGCAGCACTTGCGTTCTCTCGGCCGGGGATTCATATTAGAGATGGCTGCGAAAGTGTGTAGATCGGTCCTCCTCCTGTCCCGGAGCAGCGGAGCCGTAGCCTCTTCTGCTTTCCCCGCATTCGGTGTCTCCTCACAGCGACAGCATCAGAGCACAAGAACGGTGAGTTCCTGGAATGGAAACCGAACATGGGTGCTGTTACTACCGCCGCTGCTGCTGGACAAGGGGAGGGTTGTGATGGGAGAGATAAGGGGGCTGGGTTCCTCTCTCTGGAGAGGATTAGATAAAAACAACCCGCCAAGAAGTGTTTTGGGACGTTGCAGTCCGCATTGAGTGTTGTCGTGCATTGCACAGTGATGATCAGCGGTGCTGCATCATTAACCAGTGCACTTTCAGTCTAGCTATACAATACGTCCTGTTTACTGGAGGCGTTTACACATGTGCGGTCAGTGTCTTGGCTTGGACTCATGTACATTACATTTCAAGTTTGCATGCATGCATGCATGCTAGAGAACCGCACGCGAGCGACCGGATGCGCTTTTGGCGCATTGGCTCCGTGCAATCCGTTCCTGGATAACCTTGAAAGCAACAGTGGTCTCAACTTTAACGCTGACTGCACGGACAACTCTGAGACATCACGCGCTCTCCGTGATTGTTTACGTGGCGTTGGACCGTTTCACTGATTTCAAGCATGCAACGTGTTCTTGCGAGCGTTGCCGAACTGGACGGACCGTATGAGTGTGTTTGATCCACTGCAGTGTCCGATTGTGTGTGTGTGTAGGCGATCAGAGAGAGAGAGAGAGAGTGACAGTGCGGCAGGATTCCTGCGTTCTCACTGGACGTTGCGTTTAAACGTTCTCAAGAAGCGTTTTTAAAAGTTGAACTATTCTTAACTTGACGCGCCGCCTAAAAACGCAACGTAACGTCCGTCTGACGCATGCGTAGTTAAAATAAAATGATAAAAAAAAAACGCAAGAATGCGTTCAGTAAGAACTCCCCCTGCTCGTCTGAGCGCTGTCATTGTTGGGGGGGAAAGGATTAGACTTTCTCTCTCAGTCTCAGGCAAAGCATGTTCAGTTCAGTTCTTCGTTTAATTATGCCACTCCTCCTCTTTACTCCCACACACCTCCCTTTCTTCCTGCGGGTGTTTCCCGTTTCCAGGGGCAAGCCTGTGGGTTTTCCTTTGAGCGAACTCCAGTGCGCATTGCTCAATGGCGCTCTAGCATGCTTTGGAAGCTCGTCAGCTGGAGAAAAGACATGCGGGCTGTCCCCGAGAGACCAGCATCATAGCTTTTGATTCGTCCCACCTCGATGACTTTCTAGTAAAAACGAGAAGAACGTGAAGAGGAAGGCCAAGAGCTCCCTTTCATCTAGAAACTGTGGTGTTACCATGAGAATACAGCCTGATTTTGGACGCGAACACATCCTAATATTCCACATTTACTAAAAGTTCATATTTTTTAAACAAAGTGCTGGGGTAGTTCCAGTTTTCTTGGCAATATTATTGTGGTAGTACCATGGTATTTAAAAAAACAAAACAAAAACACCTTACAGTACAATTATAGATCATACTTGCATACTTCATTTCCCACATTAGCAAAAACATGTTTTTCACTAAACCCTAGCCTAAACCTAACCAACTGATGAAAGAAATGCATTTGTAACAATTGTTTTATCATGACTCGTGTTTAAGGGGACTCGTACCCGAGTGCACCACTCAATGCCGAACCAATTTAGCTTCCAAGCAAGTTTACTACATCAGAAAGGCCATACATAAGGAGCTTATTATGTGATGGAAACATAGTTTACAGATAATGCAGGTCATAACAGCATTTTTGCAAGGAACCTACATTTAGGCTATGTTTACACAGAAACTATCTGAAGAGAAAACGCAAAAGTGGTGTTGCATTATCACTTTTTATTCTGCGTTTAGACGCGCGTTATGGGTGGGAAATCCGCGTGCATATGGTGACGCAAAAGTGTGCGAAATTCGATGTAGTATGCTCTCCAGACGGCTAGGTGGCAATGTGAAGCACTGCCACACAACAATACCAAGTCCGTGCGTCTGCGTACAACCTTCACTGTCAAGCAGACTTTTGCGTTTTTACCCTTTAAGCCTTGTTCACACTACATGATTTTAAAACGTCGGGCTGGACTGTGCTGTTCACACTACATGACTTGCTCTCAGTGAAATCAGGAGTGTTCAAGTTATTTAGCTGTTCACACCACACAACACAACGTGATTGATCAACAACAGGAGGTAACGCACTACACGCACTATATAGAGAGGCTATGGTAGGCTACGGTCTAAATCCTGAAAATAATCAAATAAATAACGAGTTGACAACAACTCTGTCACCCAACGATTCTATCTTGTCTACAAACCACGTTTTGTCACAAAATCACGCAATAAAACTAACCAGAAATAAGTGAAATGACCAATACTCAGCGAAGAGAAGAACACAAAACGCGAATATGGACGTCAGACAGAAACTAGTGCTGTACACTGTTTCCGCGATGATTTGCTCTGAGAAAAAAATGCAAACAAAGAAAACATAAGGTTTAACCGGTTACCTCCACCCATGCCTTGCTATGATTGGCTGTAGCTCTTGACCAGAGTTTCCGCTAGAAAAAAATGGTGCCGGTCAAAGTGACCGGCAGAGGTTTAGTTTAACGGACATTTTGATGATAAGCCGGTCAAATACCGTCTCTTAATTAGTCAAGTTGAGGAAAACTGGAGGCAGGCTATGTAACTTAAAAAATGACATAATCAGGCCGTATAGAATGCAACATGTTTATTAGCATAACTTTCAAATAGAAAAGATGAAAACATGAACGTCCGTATCTGAATAGTAGCCTAGTTTTTACTCAAGCGAACTTAATTATATACTGTAGTAGCGTCTCATGGTAACATTTAAATTGGCCACCATGAAATGACTCCTTGTCAAATTAATTGGAACAAACAAATGACTAGGCCTATAACACTGTCTTGCGTAATTTTAGGCTTTTTACGATGTTTTGCAGTGCTGAAATGTACAGCTGCCGACTTAAAATCAAAACTTCGCAGTGTCTCTCCACAACTTGCAATGCGCATATGCCGCGTAGCCTAACCTTGTTCTCGACTTCGCTGCTTTCATCTTGATCCGATTCTGCAGTGAGAACCCTCTCTGCAGTGAGAACCCTCAACTTTAGTCACGTCCCCGCCTGACTAAAGTTGCTTGCATTGTATTCAGCATCCCCAAGCGAGTCTGCGAGCGCAGAGAGGGTTTTCTCCGCTGCTGCCTTGCTTTCAAGAAACCACCGCATGTGTCTGAAGCCTCAGACATTGTCCAAACTCGTGTTCTTGAAGGTGAACTCAAGAGAACTATAGGCTAGATAAGGAAAGCAATTCTTTTTTTTCTTCTTTTTTTAAGTTTGAGACAATTTAAATTGTCATCCACGTGCTCTCTGCGCAAAAAAAAATCAGTTAGATATGGCGTCTGGTGGCCTTAATAGTTAATTTAGCCTACCATTACCAAAATGTATTTAATTTAACACGTTGATGTTGATGTGATTTTTATTTATATAATAAATAAAAATTCTTTATTTAAAAATTTGCCCATTGATTCGTTTAATTTTACAGTTTTTTTTGTGTGTCTACAGATGATATAAGCCAATTTAAATTTTAATATTGCGCGCTGCGCAAAAATCATAGGCTTATCAAAATCTGGCCTAACAATTAATTAGCCTACTTTTAAACATTTATGTAGGCCTATGTATATATTTTTTTATAATTTTGTTCATATTTTTATTTTAGTTATATTATTAGGCCCATTTATTCGTTTAATTTTACAGCAGTTTGTATGTACAACGGTTATAAGCCTATTTACATTTTTATCGTGTGCGATGGGCAAAAGTTCAGTTATCAAAATGCTGGCCTATAATTTACTTTTAAAACTTTTATGTGTATTTTTGTTTATATAATTTTATTCATATTATTAGGCCCATTTATTCGTTTAATTTTACAGGACTTTTTGTGTATGCTTCCTGTTCTTGCTAGTCAGTAATTTGAAATGAAACATTTCTGTTTGGAAAATGTTGTTGTTGGTCTTTAGTTCTTTGTAAGGTAAGGCTGTGGTCTAACCTAAAAGTGAAATAAAAATACATGCAGATTTCTTTCGTTTTTTGGAGCGAGCGGGGGCGATTTGAGTGGAGCGCGAAGCAAACTGCGTTGAGCGCTGAACTGGGAGCCTTTATGAACATTCTGTGAAGCAGCGCCGGGAACAGTGATTTGATTATTGAATATTATACGAGGTTGAACTGTCCGTGTGACAGAGCGGGCATAAAATGGACACGAGCGCGAGTAATAACGTGGAGCGTTATTAACCAATTGATCCAAATATAAGGCGCTCCGGGCCATGCCGTCTAACAACATTCAAACGGTAGAGCCTGTTCCTTTATAACATAGCCAAATGTCGGTGTATTTTTGCTTAATAGATTTTAGGCTTATTCTCTAGTTCAGATTGTGGCAGTGGGCGAGATTATTAGGCAATTTTAATCGGACAATTTGACCGGAGAGATTTTATTTTGTCGGACATTTAATTTTTTTCCCGGCCAATGTCCGGTAATTACCGGACAACGGAAACCCTGCTCTTGACATCACTGAGGTTGAGTCGCTCGACGGCTCTGGATATCTAGCATGCTAGATATTTTTCTGGGTTCGGCGACGCGTCTGCGAGCGTCTTTGTTGCGTTGTTGGCTCTTTCATACTAACAGATTGGCAAGCGTTCATCGCCCGCTAATCCCCCACGATTTGCACGCGATAACACCCTGACCTGTCGGCGAGCTCAACGATTTGCAAATCGGGCTTAAAATCCTGTAGTGTGAACTTGGCTTTAGAAGGGAACGCAACGGTGGAGCGTTTTTAAGATTTCCACTCTGGAGGGTGGTTTCACTTTTTTGCGTTTTTAAGCCCCAAAAACGCCATCGCCGTGTAAACGAAAGGCACATCCGATAAAATATTTTTGCGTTTTTTTGCCGACAGCAAGCCAAATACGCATTGAATTTTACTCTCTTTTAATTGTATGTAAGTGTGAACTCGTGAAATGTAGCTAGAGGCAGGTTTTTCCAATGAGTCGAGGTTGTGATATTTAATCGTTCAAAACTACCACTGACAAAGTGGCGTTCCTCCAAGAAGTTCCTCATGGTAGGCTGTGGATTAAGCAATCCCATCTTGAATTTCTTGTGTTGTTTGTTTATTTCTCTCTGGGCAGTCATATTTGTGGCTCTGCTGGCATTTATAGTGCGAACCAAGCCGTAGCCTTTTACAGCGTTCGGCACAAACCTGTCAGGTTGAGACACGGCGGTGACAGGTCTTTGACAGAAAGGCCATGCTGCCTGAGCATCAAGTCTCAAAGCACCGTTTTATCATAAACATCCAAACCACAGCTGTGAGGTGTCTAACGAATTGCTACAGCACAACGTTTTCCCAAAGGACTGTGCAGTTCAGTAGGAATAATAAGGCTTTGAGTGTCTAAAAACACTTTGATCCTTAGCTGGACACTAGCAGTGGAGAGTGCTAATGCTAAACAACGTCCTCTTGGACGACGAGCTGAAACGCCAGTCGCAGTGTCAGATATTAACCCTGACTTTGATGTCAGATCCCTGAGATATGCACTTAACTCTTGTTAGCTCTCTATTGACTCAACTGTTCAATAAAAGACTCAATTTTTGAATGTGGACAAGTACAGGGAATGCTAAAAAACAAAGTATACTGATAAAAAGTAGATCACTCCAGTGGCTCTCTGCCATGTCTTTTTTAGGATCATCAATCTGGTCCATGAATTGTTGCATTTACTCTGTTTCGTCAAGCATGTACAGAGAGTGTATTTGGAGGGTGAGCTGGCTTCAGCGTAGAGGTGTGTCCCTCTGCATGCCTTAGAGACGTTAAAAGAAACATGCAGCATTCATTTCCAACCATCTGGAGACATGCATTCCATACCAACGATTTTTTTTTTGGGTCATATTTGCCATTTTTACAATGTTTATGCTCCATTCAAAACGCATTAGATGAATCGCTTGTCATATTGAAGCGAGACAAGCCAGCATGTAAGGTTTTTTTCCATCTACATGGCAGCAAACATGTTGAACCTGGCCTTTCAACTTGAAAACATTTTAGAAGATGTGACAATCCAAAAAGTGTAATTGGATATCAATTTAAAGGGGTCGTATGATGCGTTTTCTTGGTTTCCTATTTCTTCAGTGCATTATGTAGCTGTTTGTGAATGAATAAGGTCCACGAATCTACAAAGCTCAAAGCTTCCCACAAAAAGATTTTGGTACCGCTACCTTTTACAGTACAGTACTTACAGTGTACTTACCTAGAAAGTACTGGCTAAGATAAGGTAAGTACATGGAACAGGGGTAGGTTCAGGGTTAGTACTTGTTATTACCCAGTAAGACTGTAAAAGGAAGCGTTACCAAGATTTTTTGTATCTAAAAGAGAAGGCAGATCCAGACCTAGCTAAAATGGCTCGACCGAATCCTCCCTCACCGACCCACGTCACTAAGTGGAAATATATGCACGATAACCACCCAAATGCATATGCAAAGAAAGAGGCCGTGGCTTCAGTTATCGTAGTTGTTGCCACCATGTCGTGAGGCGCTTTTCTATGCGAGAGCAAAAGCACTTTATTTGGCTTTCCGAAAGTGGATGGAATTAGGTGATCTTTGAAAATAGCATCATGTGACCTCTTTAAATGTGTAAATAATGTCATTTTAAAATCAAATGTTATTATATACTGGATGAATAGCAGTGGTTCTTGTAGGCTGTCTACAAACCGGAAGGTTGGTGGTTCAATCCCCGGTTCCACCTGACGAAGTGTCGAGGTGTCCATGAGCAAGGCTGAATCCCAATTCACCCCTTGGCCCTACCCCTTAGCCCTACCCCTTGTTTTCGAGTGTAGCCTTGGCCCTTAAAACGGAGTGACAAGGGCCAAGGGGTTGGAATATTTATCTACGAAATGGAACGACCCTTCATGAACCCAACGTCATCAGTCGTCGGCGATGTACAGGATTTCTCCATGACAACAACTGACAATCATCAGCGCAGCTGCTCTTAACTTTGAATAAACATGATGATTATAACATCCCTTCCTCGAACTGTATGTCTTTTCTGATCGGAAAGGTAATTTATTATACCATTTCTTAATTTAAACGACTATAGTGTTATTATAAGAGTAAATAAAGTGCGTGGTGGAATCATCTGGCGCTAAATTTAAATGTTTAACCGTTTGCGATCCATCTCGCCGGTGATTTCCGATGCATTCAGTGAATTTTTGTCTTAGCCCTCCGTTTGGAGTGTGCCTCTGAAAAATCTCCGTTTCGAGGGCTATGTAGCCCTACCCCTTCGCCCTACCCCTCGATCTCAAGAAGAATTGAGACACCCTACCCCTAGACGTGAACGCGCAAAAACGGAGGGGTAGGGCTAAGGGGTAGGGCCAAGGGGTGAATTGGGATTGAGCCCAAGACACCTAACCCCAAGCTGCTCCCGACGAGCTGGATGGCGCCTTGTATGGCTGACACCGCCGTCGGTGTTTTTTTTTTCTGCCTGTTTTTTTATTACTACCGTCACTCTCTCATTGTGATCAAGAGCGTCAATAAATCATTTGCTTCCAGTATTTTCTTTTTTTTAAGTGAACAGTTTTGATTTCTAACCCTGCCCAGTGCCTGTTTATCCAATTTGGATTTAAGTGGCCTGATTAACTGCCGACGTGATTGACTGAGCGGCTTCAGTGATCTAGAGTAGCGGGGGAAGAGGGAAATTGGTCTCTAGACAGAGATTGCAACTCTCATTGTCCGTTTTTGACAGCCAATGGTGAGACAACAACTCGGAACCAAATACCAGTTTGTGATCATCCTGCATTCTGTTCCAGGTTGTGGAATCTAAACGATCTAATAGGACAATCCTTGATGAGCAGCATAGCATGACTGATGTGTTCCTGTGGCTTTATATTTGTTTAATTTATATGGTTTTATAAAACTGGTCTGCCTGTCTCTCTCAGTGAATGTCTCCATAAAGCATTCTCTTATCTGTTATAAGGAGCTCTATATGTTTTCAGATTGCAGTTGGCACACAACTATCCTTTGTGTTGATATAAGAAAGCATCGCTGTGACTAGAATGCTGACAAGTTCAAATGTGCTTAGACGCATGATCATATTAAGGCTGAATCCCAATTCACCCCTTGGCCCTACCCCTTAGCCCTACCCCTTGTTTTCGAGTGTAGCCTTGGCCCTTAAAACGGAGTGACAAGGGCCAAGGGGTTGGAATATTTACCTACGAAATGGAACGACCCTTCATGAACCCAACGTCATCAGTCGTCGGCGATGTACAGGATTTCTCCATGACAACAACTGACAATCATCAGCGCAGCTGCTCTTAACTTTGAATAAACATGATGATTATAACATCCCTTCCTCGAAATGTATGTCTTTTCTGATCGGAAAGGTAATTTGTTATACCATTTCTTAATTTAAACGACTATAGTGTTATTATAAGAGTAAATAAAGTGCGTGGTGGAATCATCTGGCGCTAAATTTAAATGTTTAACCGTTTGCGATCCATCTCGCCGGTGATTTCCGATGCATTCCGTGAATTTTTGTCTTAGCCCTCCGTTTGGAGTGTGCCTCTGAAAAATCTCCGTTTCGAGGGCTATGTAGCCCTACCCCTTCGCCCTACCCCTCGATCTCAAGAAGAATTGAGACACCCTACCCCTAGACGTGAACGCGCAAAAACGGAGGGGTAGGGCTAAGGGGTAGGGCCAAGGGGTGAATTGGGATTGAGCCTAACTATGAGATTTTTTGCATTTCATCCCAACTAAAGCATTGTTGCCAAAGCCATACACAATACACGGGACACTATATTTAGAGTATCCTGCCACAAGCACTTGGACAAACCAGCCTAATCATACTGGGATAGTTCACCATAAAAAATAAAATAAATAAATAGATTTCTTAGTGTTTTTTTCTCTCTCCATACAATAAAGATTAATAGGGTCCATGTTGTTTTGGATTGCATGGTATGAACAAAAACATTCCTCTATATCTCCTCTGGTGTTGATGATTTATGGAGCTTTGCACATTGGTACCATTTATGGTTGCATGAATAGTCATAGTAATGCTTACCTTTGCAAACACACCTAATAATCAATATCTGGATCCTGATCAGACGGATTAGGATTTTAACAATGAGTACCGGTATTAGTCTTTTAAATGGAGGTCTCTCTATGTTTTAACAATAGAGCGTGTCATTTATTCAGCCTTGAGGAATGTCAGAAAGGGCAAACTCTGGGCTGAATAATAAGCTCAAAATTATGCAATACTCTTCCTTCATGTCTCGTAAAGATGATCCATTGCTTCAGGGTTCATGGTTGTGATAGTTGATGCAGTGTCTGTTCCAAAGCTTAGTGAGCTGACTACTGCCGGTCTACTGCATTCTTGAGGATCTTCTGTATGGAATGTCTTTTGTAACTTCCTAAATGGGAAGCAAGTAACCTTGCTGCGTTTGCGTCTTCCGAATGCTCCACCTCATGCATGGAATGGAGGACTTGATATCAGTACAAATTATATTAAAGGGATAGTTCACCCAAAAATGAAAATTAAGTCATTAATTACTCACCCCCATGCTGTACCAACCCCGTAAGACCTTCGTTCATCTTTGGAACACAAATGAAGATATTTTTGATTAAATTTGAGAGGTGGATCACTGCTACATAGGCTCCCTAAGGGACTGAAACTTGACGGCCCAGAAAGTCATTGAAGAAAATGTTTGAATATTCCATGTGACAACAGTGGCTCAAGTATAAGTTTATCAAGCGACGAGAATAGTTTTTGTGCGGAAATAAAACAAAAATAACGACTTTATTCAACTATTCCTTTTCTTCCTTCTCGGCCTGAGACGAGATTTCCTTGACGCATGCGCGAGAACTGAGAAGAGGACGTTCTTCTTCCACTACTTCTTGTTTATTTCTCGCGCATGCGTCATGGAAATCTCTTGAATCACTTGAGCCACTGTAGTCACATGGGATATTTAAACATTTTCTTCAATGACTTTCTGGGCCATCAAGTTTCAATCCCTTAGGGAGCCTATGGAGGAGTGATCCACCTCTCAAATTTAATCAAAAATATCTTCATTTGTGTTCAGAAGATGAACAAAGGTCTTACAGGGTTGGTACAGCATGGGGGTGAGTAATTAATGACTTAATTTTAATTTTTGGGTGATCTATCCCTTTAATAGAGTTTTGCATTTGCATATTGCTAAGATAACTTCACAATACATTAATACTTTCAGTGCTTTGCCACAGTGCATGATATTTCAACATGAAATGTTGGCTTAGAGAATTCGGTTAAAATAAGGTGTTCTGTCAAATCACACAATTTATGCCAAACCAACATGACATCATGACTTTTGCGTAAACATACGTACGCCACTTTCAAGTCAAGTGGCGTGTTATCTTTACGCATTTTGAGCTATCCGCGTGTACGCATGTATCTCTACACCGCTAAATGTCCAAGTGATTCCACCTGTATGGCATAAAATGTCTGAGCGAAACAAAGCAAAATGTAGATCTACGTCTGGGGAGCGATATTTTTTTTCCTAGGATGGTAGGGGAAGACTCATAAATGGTATTAACTCCAGTGACGGGTAGGTTTAGGGACGGGGTTGGGGTAGGTCATATATTTATATATACAGTAATAACGTTAAGTCAATGGCGTTCATAAACACGCTGAAAAGCGATTATGCGTGTTGATAGCACGCCAAAAATGTAAATACGAATTGGCGTGTCATACATGCGCCATTTCATAAGATCAGTCTGGCCAAACATAAAATTCAGCTTTAAATGAAGACCGTTTCACTTGTTCTCATTCTACAATCATTCAGACAATCTTCTATCTGTACTTAATCAGTTTAAGTAGAGTAAAATTAAGTGGTTCTTGAGTGTGGAGAGGACAGGGTAGTATTTAGCATTTTAGGCCACAATATTGAAGGTTATTAGAGCTGATTTTAGTATAAGTGCCCTTACATGAAGGCTTGACCTCCTCAGTGGTACCGTGGTGCTTTTCTATTGCCCATAGGTGCAAGTCATGCTTAATGCGGGCAGTAATGGAGGCCGGTGAGAGTAATGTGATGATGGATGAGAAGATGGTTGGTTACCCCTTCTGCACAGATGATTCTGATAATGTTATGAAGCCTGGCCCTCTCATTGGTTAGTAAATATTGGATGCATCACAATGTCATTACTTTTAGACAGGAAAACAAATCTCTCTCTCCTTTGAGGATCTGCATCAGCTTGGTAAATTAGGCTTATAGACGAAGGTCATCCGAGCTGATATTCCGGTTGGACGGATGCAGCATGTTAATGATAGGTTGGTGTAATGCTGAATGAATGCGTGATTGGGTTGATAATGGTTTCTACGTGCTTTTACATGTGAAATGCTTCATGATGTGCTCCAAATATACGTTTAATGAATTGCAGATAGGCATATTTTGAGTCGTTGAAGGTACCTCTGCTTTTATCATTTCTACACTTCTCGCAGTCTTCTTTTTCTTTCTGGATGTCGTTATTAACCTTCCTCTGCTCGTTTTCATTATTCAGCTTTTATTTAATTGCACAAGTGAATGAAATCTGCCTTATTTGATTTGAAGTAGGCTAGTTCATCATTTTGAGCACCTCGCTGGAAACCCATGAGCTCAGGGGAAAAACAAAAATTGTACGAGATTGTTTGCCTGGCATACTCAAGACCCTGTCGCTTGTAGCCAGTGTGGGAAATATTAACCCTGGGATTCTTTTTTAAATAAGTTTTTATTGATTTAATTGTGGAATATGAATGATATTAAAATAAATGGAGGAAACGGGCCATAAAAACATAGGAAAGACTTATATTTCAGTAGTTAAAGTATGTTATTATCGTCATGCTTCCCATAATTTCCATAGTTGATACAAATAGAAATAAAATGTTGATAGATTGATCCACTTTTTAGTTTTAAAAGTCAAATATCAATATGAGGATGATAAAGCATGTAGCCTTCAATTATTTCTCAATGACGTTATTTAGAGGTTTTTTCAAGCAATTATTTAATGCAAGTAACTATAAATTATAAAACAAATATGCAAGAGAAATAAACCGTCTTTGAAGTGCAAAATATCAGATCTAATGTATTTTTGAGACATACAGGTTTTTGTCCCACTTGATTACATTCACTTAAAACCAAATGTGTTAATTTGCATTAATTAGTTAGGAATGGCATTTTGGACCAAGAAGCAAATTCATATTCAAGACACACTCAGCCACACTGGTCCACCGCTTTGGACCAATCAAATTAATCAAAGTACCAGTACTTCTGAAATCCCTATCTTAGTATTTAAATATATAAGATAGTGTTTGTCAGTTAGACTGCATATAGCATCAGGACATTAACAGATTTTGCATTGCATTGCACGGAGGTTTGGAGTGAGATTATTTTATTTGCATTTCCAGTCCTTGTCATTCTTATCAGTGGTTTTTTATGGCTGGCTTTTATCTTGCACTGCTTCCAAACCACAGAATACTACTTCACAACAGGAGTAGAGCCACTATCTATCTTTTCAATATTATTAACCTATGGCAACCTCCACCTTTTAGTTTTCTCTACTTTTTTGGTTTATTGTGGAAATGGAAGCTTTAGTGTTAAGTTCTGTCAGGAAGACTCAATCGTTGCGTCACTAATTACCTTCTCATCTATCTAATCGTGTCTAATACTTGCAGTATAAAAGATTGGTACTTAAACATGTTTGAGTTAGCAGATCCTGACGCTTTCATTGACCTCCATCCTCCCCACCACCTCCAAAATGGTTCCTTCCCTTCCAACCTCCCCACTACCACCAGGATGGTCCCTTCCTATACCTCCCAGGGGGTCGGCTGAGCCCCTGCCTTCGTCTTAAGGCAGGAAATGCTGAGTCCTGACCCTCGGATTGCGAGCTATGGACGGGGCCTACGCCAAAGAACTTTATTGCTTTCTGGGTTATCAATAAATGTTTTTATTCTCCCGAGTCTTTCTGGTAGAACTAAAGCTACCGTAGGAACTTTCCCCAGGATTTAGGGACTTGGTTTCGATTGCAGGAACCAGGGTCTAAATTAAGTTCTGGGAAAATATTTCCCCCTCAGAAAGTCCCTGTTTGCGAGGTAGTACTTTTCAAAGTTCAGGAACTTGCTGATGGGTTGAGTTCATGCCGCATTTTGATTGTTTTACTCCATGTAGGATTTTATTTCAACCACCATTTTTAAAAGTCTGTCGCGGTGCGTGCAGTAAAAGTTGTTTGCTATTCGAATCAATGGAGTTGAAAAAATCAGCCTAATCTTCACGGTACTTTAGACCACGATGGAAACGCAGACAACAACAGGTCTGGTGGAAAAAAAGTTCCTTGGACAAATTGTTCTGGCTGCTTTTGGTGAAAATGCGCCTTAAATGGGGTGGATTTATTTTTTATGGATTTTTATGTCAAAAAAAGTTGTTTTCTTTCTTAGTTTTGGTTTGAGTTCTAAATCGTGAAGGCTCCCTGTGCATGGTCGTGCATGGCCTGAGCAGGTCATTGACATTTGTTGGCTTATGTTTGTTTTGTTGCTGAAAGTTTAAGGGAGACATACAGTAGGTCTATTGAGCATTCTGCACAAAAAGACCTCACTTTGTTCATGAGACCCTGATCAATTCTTACTAGGGTCAGCAGGGCTGGAGTTGGAGTTTGGAATGAACCTAAAGCTTTGAAACTGTCGTTTGAAATTGTCGGAGGTCATTAATGGCAACTGAGTGGGGAAGTGATAGTGGCCTTTCTATGGTTTTGTGGTGGATCTGTTGCAATGTCAACAGTTCATGTTGTGTGAAATACTTCTGCCTTGTATTTCAAATACCTAGGCCACATGTAACTCTCACACAAAGAACAGACAAAGACATAACTGAATTCATGTTAAAAAATTTAAATGTCATTTCAAACCTTTATGACTTTCTTCCACACAAAATGAGAAACACTGTGTAGTTACTCTTGTACTCTTCCATGTAATGAAAGTGAATGAGCATCTGGTCTGTTGAACTCCAAAGTAAAAAAAAAAATATCACTATGAAAGTTTAGTGCATTTGGTCCATAAAACTTGTGTACTATAATTCTCTTCTAACAATGCCGTTGTACCTTTGAGAAATATGTCAGGGTCTAAGTTCTCTTCAGTTATCCCAAGCTATTCTTTAGCTTGGATATCTCAAATTCATAGTTTGATTGGTCACAACAATGCATGTCACCATTTTTAGACAACTAGAGCAGCTGTTACGTTTGTGTTACAAAATGGTCCTAAAGGTTTGGAATGACATAGAGGTGAATAAAATGATGACAGGGTTTTCATGTTTGGGTGAACTGTCCCTTTAATGTTTTGCCCTTCAGTGAAGCATACAAACGGCTTTAAAAACTTCCACAGCAAGTCACCTTCATAAGACCTATCTTAGTTAATTGAAAATTCAATGACAAAGATTGTGTGCTTAGAAATGAATAATCATTAATGGAGGGGTTAGTGGAAATCTTTACTTGCATATAATGCCAGCTAATTAGTACAATTAAAATGCCACAAAGAAGCCTGGGCGTCCACACGATGACCTGAAATCTGTGTTTACACTAATGAGTTACCACAACAACAGCGCTCTGCTAGATTTACCATAGAGCACTCTGAGAACGGCATAAACAAACAATCCAGCTCCAACTGGCTCAACAGCTGCCATGTTGTTTTTCTAGTCGATTACCTCGACTGCCCGTTTCTTATGTGTACAATAGACAAGTCCAGAACCAGTCGTACCGGCTATCTGATCAGCTTGTGATTTTGGTTTAAAGATGTGTGCGAGTGTATTTGACCCAGATATTTCAAGGGCACAGTTGTTCTGCAAGCTCCCATCTGACTTCCTCATCCTGCCAGGCCTGTCGCGGAGCTCTCGGTGGGCTGTCTGCACCATACCCCCCCCTTTGAATGAAAAGAGAATGGGACGGGAGACGGTGATTCCTTTGGGGTTGATCTCGTCCACTTAAGCTCTGGATCACTACAGGAAATCGATATAATTACACAAAAGCCAAGCGAGTTGGTGAATAGGAGGTTGTGCAGGATAATGGTGACTGAAGGAATTAAAAGAAAAGGAAGGAATGAAAAGAATGAGGAAAATGTTCCTTAGTAGAGAAACTAGAAAAGCAACCCGTCCTTCGAACTGATCTGTTAACCTTTCAGGCTTGATTTTATTAACTGTAACAAAGCAGCCTCACACACTGGCCTCTGGGTCCGATTCGGTTTTCACAGAGATGTGCTCGCAAATAATAGCTTAGCAAATTAGACTGTACCTAGACTGAACTTTGTAGTGGAGACTAGAGTTTTGATCCACATCTTAAAATGTATTGCTGAGAATCAGGACAGATTATTCTGGCTTCCCATGATTTTCTGTCGCAATGTGTGGCTTCTTTTAGTTATTGGAAAAAAAGAACAAAAGAATCATTGCTGGGGTCAGATCGGATCTAAAACTTTCCTTCTAATTCACTCTATTACTCTTTACATGGTGCTTCTGTTTTTATTTTGTACTAGGAACAGGAGGGCAATGTCAAAGGCAGTAACAAACAGTTAACAAAATTTAGTTGATTTGAGTCACGTAGTGAGATCTTGTCTTAAAGGGTTACTTCTGGATTTAGCATTATATATCCTTATTTTGATTGTGTATTTCTATTGTTCGGAGATGGTTTTTTGACTTGTTTTTGATGATGGTAGGGGACAAAAGGGAAAGGGAGTAGATCATGGGAGCATTGTTTGAAAGTGTGTGTGTATGTATGAGAATGTCAATGTACCTAAATGTTTGTAATAATGATGAGCTTGTTTGTTGTAAAGACGGGACCCCCTCGAAAATGAGATGGTTCATCTCAAGGGTATATCCTTGAAACAAATAAATAAATAAATAAATTAAGCTTTGTATTTGTAGGAAACTTGTAGTATTTTCAAATTACCATGCTTTCCACCCTCATATCTCCCTGAGACGAGAGATTTATGTATTTTTTTGTCTGGAAAAAATCCTCCAATGGGGCTGTTCCGCATGTTTCCAACCCGCCCATAGAGGGTGGGATCTCACTCACAGAATAAACACATAGTGTCAGCCATCTTTTTTGGAAGCTAAGCTAGCAGGCTCTTGTTCTGTGGAGAAAGCTGAGTAGTAGGGGTTAGCATCCTCTTTTTCCTGGACATGTCCGGCTGTCGATGTGCGGGATTCGGCTTTTGCTTTCTGCAGTTGTCATTCATTGTTTAATGCGCACCTTTTGTTTCAGTCTAAATGAATTCATTCTGATTGGTGAATCTGAATGCAGTGTTTACATGAACGCTAAACAAGAGATCGGTTGATGTGTGTTTTAACATTGCTAAGAAAATTCCCGCTCCTCTGTGAGAGATAGGAGACTGATGCGTCTCACAGGTGTCGCTCATCGGTATTCATGCCACCGGCCTCGTGCCGTTCTCCCGCGGCCCTCACTCGTCCCGCTCGCCACAGTAAACATAATGAATGGCGACTGTAGAACGCAAAAGCCGAATCCTGGACATTTTGGGCGATCTCGAAACGCATTTTGGGCCAGACTCATCACAAACCCCTTTTCCACCAAAGCATTTTGAGAGCCGGTTCGGAGCCGGTGCCTGCACGCGAACCAGTTCTTTGTGTTTCGACAGCCAAAGAACCGGTTCGCGGCCGCGAAAACTGGTTCCAAAGCGGCACCAACTCTTTGCTGGACTAGAACCGTTTTTTTAGCACGTCATGTTTACGTTGGGGGCTGGGGCGGGTTTAGATCCGTTTTTCGAAACATATTTTCTGACCATCGCAAAGCCAGGAGAAACTGCAGAAACACGCAAGCGTTTTTATTTATTTACTTTTTTTTTGAAACATAAGCAAAGAAGAAAACATTCACGATAGAACAAATAAATGGAAAGAAAAAATTCACAAGACAGGGGTACATAACTTATCAGAAAAGATTACATATCAAACGAAAAGATTAAAAGACTTACATATTTCAATTGTTTTTAAAGTTTTCTTGGTACACAAGTTAGAGATAATCCCAAAGCAATGTGCTTGCAAGCGACGTACACAATGACGTAACGACGTCGTTCCCTGGGCGCTCTAGTCAGTGGAAAAGCAAACAGGTTCTGAATGGGTTCGCAAGTTGAACCAGCTCCGAACCAACTTTGAACCAGCACCAGTTCTTTTTTCGGTGGAAAAGGGGTAACAGAGACTCACTAGTAGCCTAGAAGTGTTGTTTAACTACTACGCTCTGTTAGCGGTAGGCGTGGCCTCCTAGGGCAGCAAAGCAAGTGCATTCTGGGAGTTGTTGTTTTTCATCCACATAAGCCAAAAATACATTTTCTGGCTTTTCTCAGTCTAGAAAGTAAACATAATTTCACATTTCTTCTACATAAATGACCCATTTTAAATACACATTCATCTTTCCAGAGGTGAAGGATCCCTTTAAGCAAATTAGTATAATTCTGAGCAACACCCACTATTACCTCATGATATGATAAAGAATGTGAATCATTAGTCACAACTCATCAAAATGCATCTTGGTGTAATAATTTAAGTGTAGTTGAAACTGTGCCAAACTTGTGAGATACAAAAATTAATCTACCAGATCCATTTCAACATCTGCTGGACGGTTCTCTGCCCAATATGCTGCTTCAAATGGGCTTTTCACGCTGCTTAAACACCAGTTTATCATCTTTTTAAACCCCATTTTTACCCTGATTATGCAGCATTTCACACTTTTTTAGTAAAGATAAGTATCGCTTTATAACCTAGAGCAGGGTTAGCATTGCTTTTGCACGAGGAACGTTTCCTTCATTTTTTTTCTGCGCAAACTTTGAGAGGAAAAATCGAAATATCAAACTGTGATGTTCAGCGTGTAAATTGTATTGAAGAGGAGACCGCTTTAAGTAGTGTGCTTTGTTCAGTCAATGTTATTGACTTTCTAAATATGCAAAAAAGAACATTAAACCAAATTTGTATCGAATCATTGGCCAATTCCTGTAATGATTAGAATATCTGTTGTCTCTATAAAATTTTATAATTAAAAAAAATAAAATCTTTAAGTGCCGTTTAATCAACTAGGTGACTACAGCACATTGAAAACATTCATAAACTTTAAAAACGAAGGTGCATCATGAAGCTGATGTAGCAAGTGGTCTATTGCTGAGAATGAGAATGCTAATTTAAACCTTGCGGCCGAGTCACCGGTTTAATCCCTCACATCCAAAATGGATGCAAAAAATCCAAAGCTGTCGAGTTCATCATGTACAGCAATGCTACACTGTCCCAAGAGGCCACAGAAGAAAAGCTTTTAATTTGCCTGCTGTCAGTAAAACAGACATGGTGGTTTTGTTATTCTACATTACAGGGCTTGTTTTAGGTCACTGCGGTTGGTTAAAAGTGATGGAGATGTTCCACATTTCCTAATTATCAGACACGTGGGTTAGCTGTTCAACTGTCATTTGAGCCTTTCCAGAGGAGTAATTGTATGTGATGTCCATGTAGCCGAACGTTAATTGTTCTGTAGGAAGCCAAGCCATAGTGTCCATTGGGCTCTGGCAGAGTCCACATGACTTTCACTACAATCCCTCTAATCTCTCTATTGTGCTGTACGTTAAATAAGCAGTCATTAGAGTGAATGCTGCAACCAGTGAACTTAAGTTTGTGAGATAATGAGGGCAGTTATGTGGCTCTCTCATCCTTAATTCAGCATGTGCCGCTTTGTCTGTTCTGAGTAATGGTGGTCCATGTAGATGACTCAGCTTCCCACTGTTTCATTACTTTGTGGCCGCACGATGCTCCTAAGTGGATACAGCCAATGTTCCCACGGTGCCTGTGGGTCAGTGTCCCACTACAGAGTCCTTTAGGAAATGCTGCTACACATTGCGCCTCATTTAAGTGTTTAGAACACTTTCTAGAAGATATTCATGAAATCATTCTGAAATAATAAAAATAATAATATAATAATCAGTCACATTTACTCTTTCAAAATTTTGTAGGTGATGAGATTTCAAGCAAGTGACTAGTTTATTGTATGTAATGTACAAAGCACAACCCACAACGATCACCTCTGAACTTGTTATTATTGGTCACTAAACATTTTAAATTTCGATTCAGTGAACTTGATTCTAACTGGCATACGAAAACCTGAAGAACGACTCATTGACAAATTGTCTGTTTATTGCCTTTTATTTACTTTTCTTTATTTTTTTTTTTGTCGCCCGGAAGTCGCCAGCGCTCCATTGAAATGAATGGGATCATGTCGCTTTGTCGCGGTGTGAACAGGGCTTCAGAAGGTCTTTATTAACCACCTGGAGTTATATGGATTACTTTTATGGTAAATGGATTTGCTTTTTTGGACATTCAAAAACTCTATTTACTCCCATTATATCCCAGCTTGAAGAGCTGGGATATTTAATATAACTCTCCTTGTGTTTGGCAGTCATAAGCCCCTTTCACACAGAGATTCCGGAAAATACACAGATTATGTGACCCGGCATTTGTCCCGGGATTGTTTGATATCGGTTCATTGACACTGCCAGTTATTTGCCGGGATCTGTGCGTTCGCACACAACCCGGAAAGATCCCGGAAAGACACGACGTCAGGATGAGACGTATAATGTACGTGTCGAAAACATGTACACGCGCATACCGTTCTACAAAACTGGTGAACGATATCAGCTTGAGCGTGGATAGTGAAGAGCTCCCGGTCTCTGCTTTGTTCCAGTTTGCAGACATTTGCTCGTCCTTTCTTTGTTGATGACGAACACAAACTTTCTTCTAAGAGAAACAGAGTCGCGTGATGGCATGAGCGTCATCACTACGACACACCCCTTACGACATTGGTCCTGGCTTTGGTTCACACAGGGCATGTTCCGGGACTGATTCCGGAAATGTTACTAGGTCGCCAACCTGGCATCGATGCCGGTATCAATCCCGGGTCGTGTTTGCGTTCACACAGAAGGCGTTCTGGCAATATCCCAGGATCAACGCGCTGTGTGAAAGGGGCTATATAGACCTATGATGGCTTCAGGGGGAGTCAATAATGGGATCATTTAAATTTGTGGGTGAACCAACCATTTAAGGTTGTTTAAAATGTAGCATCTTTGCTGGAAACAGATGTCTGGGAAATAATGGTGGGCGATAAAACCAAGATAAGTGCGATAACCAAAATTTTATATCCGCATTCAAAGCTGTTATTGACACCTGTGACCTCACACATCATTTGAATTCTATGTTAATGCTAGCCAACTGAAACTACTAAACTTCGCCCTTTAGTGACAAGGTCTTCTCTTCTTGACTTGTTTGGGATACATCCCAATTTATTCCTTCTTACACTGCAATATTAACGTAGCAACTAATTTCCACGTCAAACAGTGGTCATACCACCTTGCCCTAGTCGATAGTAGTTCATTCAGAGGGGAGGATCATGTCAACCTGTTTAGTTAATGGCCTTGTAAATATTTTCACCTGCACATAAAACGATTGATTTGTTTGATGGTGCGTTAAGTTGTCGAAACCCCACATGATTGTGCGATGAACCCTAACTGGAAATCAAACCAGGCATTATAATTGCAAGGACGAATGTCAGGTTAAGTTGTTTGTTGACTTGGAAAGTAGGGGGTTAAGGCACAGTTGTGTGTGTGTGTGTGTGTGTTATTTGTGAGTCTTGTGGGCTAAACTCTCATTTGTGCTGTGGATCAGTCTGTCAGCCTCGGCTCTTGAGTGGGAGATTTGCAGCCCTGCTCTTGCTATAGGCTGTCAAAGTGATACGGGTTTACCCGCTACCACTGATGGATGAATAAACACTCACTTTTCCTTCTACACGCTTATGCCATTTCATCTACCTGACCGTGAGTAATTTTGCCGTGGCATATAGTATTTATCATTTAAAGTATCTTTAAAGCACATCCCTAATTTGAGTCTTTAACATGATGCTAGGTTAATTTCCCTGTCAAAGTAAGTCCTTAAGCTCCTGTAAATAGAAATATTAACACTCGCATGCACACACACTAGGATTACTCTTCTAGTTCCTACCATTAGTCGATGTTTTGGGGTTGATAAGTGGAAGTAGAATTTTATGACTTGAGTTTTATGTGTTTTATATGTCATTCATTGGCCGACCAGTTGACTAATGTTGTGAACAACTAGTTGACTTCTAAAAAAGTAGTAAAAGAAGTAGTTGTGCCAGCTCTAGCAGCTGGCATTTTTTTTGTTCACAAACTGAATTTGCAGTGTGTGATTTTCTGTGTGCCACAAGGGAAATAAGACAATAGAAAAACAAAAAGAAAACCTTGACGCACTATAACTCTCTGAGGGGTTTCAGTAGGCAGAGCAGCGTGTGTGAGGGTCACCCTGGTTAAAGAATTACATCAGGTCTCCTTGGCAACAGATAAACCACCAGACTGTTGCAATATAATGCGACCTGCATTCTAAAACTCACTGTTAAAAAGATACCAGACCAGCAGTGGGCTACTGTAACCCAGCAGGCTGGGTAGTTTGTGAGAAGGTACATAATGTGTACTGTCAGTGAAACTTAACCCAGCAGTGGGTTGCACAAAACTACCCAACACTGTGACAAAAACCCAAGAAAATGACCCAACAGGCTGAACCTAGCGGTCTGGGTAAAAAGCCAGTTTTAGATTGTAGTCAAATGATATGGAGCCATCTGTAGTCCATGAGCGTTTCAATTAGTGTTGTCACGATACCAAAATCATTGTTTCGATACGATACCAAGTCAACAATTGCG
This sequence comes from Cyprinella venusta, assembly GCA_038021265.1. Classification (NCBI taxonomy): domain Eukaryota; kingdom Metazoa; phylum Chordata; class Actinopteri; order Cypriniformes; family Leuciscidae; genus Cyprinella; species Cyprinella venusta. The sequence goes on from CM075869.1 coordinate 7,003,814, forward strand.
ATTTCGATACTTTTCTTGAAAAGGAAAAGTATTTCTTACAAGGAGTTTCACATGCACTTCCTTTGCTTAGGTCTGTTACCCCTTTTCCACCAAAAAAAGAACTGGTTCGGAACTAGAGCTGGTTCAAAGTTGGTTCGGAGTTGGTTCAACTTGCGAACTCGTTCAGAACCTGTTTGTTTTTCCACTGACTAGAGCGCCCAGGGAACGACGTTGTTACGTCACTATGTACGTCGCCATAAGTCTTAGCTAGAAATGCTTGCAAGTACATTACTTTGGGATTATCTCTTACTCGTGTACCAAGAAGGCTTTAAAAACAATTGAAATATGTAAGTCTTTTAATCTTTTCGTTTGGTATGTAATCTTTTCTGATAAGTTATGTACCCCTGTCTTGTGTCCCATTTTCTTTACATTTATTTGTTTTATATTGTGACTGTTTTCTTCTTTGCTTATAATGTCTTCAATCAAAAAAATTTAAAAAATAGAAACGCTTGCGTTAACTTCAAGCAAAACAATTACAAAGGCGGACTCCATCGTGTTTCTGCAAATTTTTCTCTTGGCTGTGCGATCCTTTATTATGGTCAGAAAAGATGCTTAGAACACATCTAAACCTGCCTCAGCCCCCGACGTAAGCATGACGTGGTAAAAGAACGGTTCCAGTCCAGCAAAGAGTTGGTGCCACTTTGGAACCAGTCCTCTTGCCCGAGAACCAGTTCTTTGGCTGTCGAAGCACAAAGAACTGGTTCGCGCGCAGGCACCGGCTCTGAACCGGCTCTCAAAATGCTTTGGTGGAAAAGGGGCTTGTGTGTTTGCATAGGTCTAATTATAATCATATAGCCTATAGAATATAAATCTTTTAGCTGATGTTTTGTATGCTTTATTTTAGCAGCTTGCAAATTATTTATGCTTTCTATGAAAATTGGTGGGAAAGTTGTACACCTAATATAAATAAAACATCTCCAGTTAACTAGCAGAGAATTAATGTAGTTGGCTATTAAATAAGAGATCTAGCGCTAAAATCGGTTGTTTTTTAAACCAAGCGGAGCACTCTTTTTCGCTGCTATCAGTTGCATGGATACAGTGTCTTCTGCGGCTTGCTCTGTCGCGCACCATCTTCACTCGGACGTGCGCTTCAATCTATCACCGGTGCAGGCCGCCGGATTGTGTTGCTAAAAACTTGCAATGTATAACTATCAGACCGGCCCTCGCGGCCTCAACACTACCGGCCCACTGGGAAAAGTCCAGACTCTCCGGTTTACCACTCCGCTACTGACCGGTGGCCACAGTATCACTTTTGATCGCACATGCAGCCGTTTCGCTGTAGTGTTTGTCTCATGACAGCTGCAGTTTATTTACGGTGTGCGTGAGGAGTAAAGGCCAATTTATACTTCTGCGTAGGGTGCGCGCAGTAGGTACGGCATAGCATACGCACAGACGCGTATCATACCGCGTACCCTAAGCCGTAGCCTGATGTGCACCTCCCCAAAAATGTAACTACATGTCGCGACGACGCGGACCGCAAGATCTGTGATTGGTTGGCTCGGTAGCATCGCATTTCCTCCTACGCATTTCCGCGTGTACCATCTCCTCCGACGTCTTCTCTCGTTTCTGCCTTTTAGTTTTAGTAATTTCACTAAAATGAACTGTTTTTCCACCTCAATAAGCTCCAACTCCAACATGATCCGCTCTCTTTCAGTCGCCATTGCTTGTAGTCACCTAGCCGCGAGGAATCTAAACACAGTGGAACATTAAAACCCTCCGCCGCCAACTAGCGTTTCGGAGCAGTATTGCAGAGCAAACAAGACCTGAACGCAGAAGTATAAATGCTCACGACGGCGTCGCCTACGTGCGTACCCTTGACGCAGAAGTATAAATTGGCCTTAAAAATACACAGACGTTCACTAGGGAGGGACTGGAAGCATGCGTTGCACACACCAACATGAAATGCGTCTCTTACAAATAGGGTTGGGTATCGAGAATCGAGTATCGATTGGAACCGGGACTAACTTTTTGTTTTTCCCGGAATCGTTCAAAAGTTAAAATTTCGATTCCTAGTTTCGATATTCACACTCCGCCGACCAGAAGAAGAAACCGCTGAACAACACCAACGAAGAAGCGTCTACCGGAAGTTTTGGCATAACCGCGTGAGTCGAACATGAGTAGCTTACGTCGGCGGTCCAAAGTGTGGCTTCACTTTTCTAAAAATATCAAAATCTCGGCAAAATAAATGCAGAGTATTTCTCTTTAGAAAGGAGTATTTCCTTCAGAAAGACTGTTGGTTAGCAAGGTTAGCTAAACTTTTTTGACCCTGCCTCTTAAAAGAATCGGAATCGAGAACCGTTGGGAACCGGAATCGAAACAAGGAATCGGAATCAGAATCGTTCAAATTCAAACGATACACAACCCTACTTACAAATCTGGAAAACGGTCATTCATAAAAGTATCGATACTTATAAATTTAGGTATCGTGATACTTTTGAAGTACCATGCAACACTAGTTTCAATAGACCACTGTTCACCAGTGCGCCAAAGTGTACCACATTTTAAGTGCTGAGCTGAGAAATGGATTCTTCTCAATAGCTCTTCCATCTTGATTGGTCTATTTTCCTTCTAGTAGAGGAACAAAAGGAAAAATGGGGGTGGGAGTAAAGCGAGAAGTACGACAACAGAGTTAATCTATAGCCAGGATCTTTGCTGCCGATACATCCCTCAGTGCCTGAATCTCCGGTTCACCAGGGTATCCTTGAGGATTCCCTCTTATTACCCAGAGCAATAGGGAGAGATACTTAAAAGGCAATAGACTGCTTTATAAGGATTCCCATTTTTATTCTTGCACAGAAAACAGACATGCACACAAAAGATTTGTTTCACTGGCAAATTGCTGTGATGGGTGAGCCTGCGGCGACTACACAAATGCATGTAAATCTAGACTGAAGTGTTCCACGCGCAGCTCAAGAGAAAGCACGATCATTCAGGGCAAGCTGCTTTTAGACAGGAGTGAAGAGATGGTTTTCACAGCACATATGACCTCACACGTTTCCCAGTCACCATGGAGTTGCTGTGGAAACGCTGCACTTTTTTTCTGGAAGTTCCAATTCAGCCCACTCCGACACACTCCGTTCATTTACTGCATGTGTGATCTGTGTAATATTACATCCAGCTGGTCAACACTAACACCTTGTATTAAGGGCACTGGCAATTAGCCTCTCAGGTTTAAACAGAGTTGTTGTCAAGGTGTACATGCAGCTGTAGTGTTAGTCCCAGACTAATATGCTCTTGTATTGACTCACTAAGCCCATATCAAATTTCTTTTCAGAGTGATTTGATTGTGTGGCCTTGCATCAATACAGTTCTTTGGCTATGTAGTCTTGTTCTATAGAAATACTCATAGGGCCCTATTTTAACGATCTGAAACGCAAGTGTCAAAGCGCATGGCGCAAGTAACTTTGTGGGCGGGTCCCGGCGCTATTGCTATTTTCCCGGCGGGATAAATGCCTCTTGCGCCTGGCGCAAATCTAAAAGAGGTTGGTCTGAAGTAGCTTCATTATTCATAGGTGTGGTTTGGGCGTAACGTGAAATAAACCAATCCGAGCGCCATCCAACATACCCTTTAAGAACAGGTGCGCATGTTGCATGACGGATTGTTATTATAACGGCGGGTTTACCAGGCGCGCGCCAGGAGCGTTCACAGCCGATGAGACCGACGTTCTTGTCAGGACAGTGAAAGACAGAGAAGTGACGTTGTATGGGGATGGGAGAAACTCTTGCACATCAGCGTCGGTTAAACATTATAGCCTATACGTATGTTTCTTGCCACTATTGGGCAAACAGGTCTGATCCTTTAGTACTACAATAGCCTTAAGAAATGGTTATTTCGGTTTTTTCATCTTCATGTAAACCACAATGATTTCCCTCTTGTGTTAATATTTTTCCTTGTTATAATGTATGATTTGCAAAAATAAAAACTACTGCATCTATGTTGATGAGAGAATCAGTATATGCGCGTTGTGTACCCGCTACATTATGGCCAAGCATGCGCGCTTAAAATAGCATATGAACAACGCGCAACGCGCCACTGACTTTAGACTAGTTTTTTTCTGGTCAGTGGCGCAATTGTGTTCTGGAAGTGTAAAATAGCACCAGGGAATGTTTGCGCCGAAACACGCCTCCTTTTTGCGCCAATCCACCCAGGGAGCGCAAGTTCATTTCCTAGTTTACCGACGTGCGTCTGTGGAGGGGAAAATCCCGCTTCGCGCGCGTGCAAAATAGGAATGAGACATGCGTTTGTGTATAAAGTCATTTGCGCCGGGTGCAAGATAGGGCCCATAGTGTTGATCAAGTGTTCTTCAAAAGGACTTTGTCTTTCTATGTAAAATATTCATGCAGAGATACCTTTTACATTTTGTAAGCTTGCTCAAAATTAATGAATCCTCTTGTGGGGAAAGAAAATGGCATCTGTGACTAAGAATTAATTAAGATCTAGATTTTTTTCAAGTCTATGAAGGAGCCTGGAGGTACCTGTTAAAAACAGATGTTTTGCTGTCAATTAGAATACATGTTTGTTGAAGAGTAGTAGACTCGATGAGAGTTTTTAGTTTATCCTATCCTTACAAGCCTTGCAATGTCTTGTTGGGGGAAAAAAGTACATTACAATATTCCTCAGCCAATGGGGAAATGCTTATCTGAACTTGTGCAGTGTGGGTAAATCTCAAGGAAGAGTACGGGTTGGCTTCTCTGGTAAGTACTATCAGTGACCAGTTGTATATTCAACGCTCTTTGCAGTGCAAGACTAATGACCGACTCTAATGAAAGGGGTGGGTGTCATAAAACACCTTTTCACCACTGTAAACCGCAACCAGATGACCATCACCATCCTTATGGGGCTTGTTAGGGTCAGGTGTCTGTGAGTATTGGCTGATTATTTGATCACTGATACACAAACATGTACATTTCGATTGAGGAAAATTCCAAAGCTTAAGATTTGGGTTCCCACATTACATTATTTGGAATGTAAATTAAATTGACCACAAAAACGTTAAGGCCGCATTCACACGGCAGCAAATTACACCCCTCAGTTTTTTCTCTGGAAAGCCGCACTATGTAAACGGAACCGGACTGAACAACTACGTTTGGTTTCGGTAACTTACAATGACTCGTGCGACATAGGGAGGATGTTTCCGCTCCGGCGCCGCCGAGTCATGTATTTTCGGCTTAGCCAAGACCATGGCCAGAGCTGGTTTACTGCGTACCTATTCAGAGGCTGGGCCCTGAACTGCCAGGTTACACTTTAAACTGTACAAGTATTTTTTGTTAACTTGCGTAAATAATGTAATGAAATATGAAAAGAAAAGAAAACGTGTGTATATATGTTCAAATGTTCACTTATATTGTAGGCTATTGATGCCTTTTTGAAGGCTAGTTATGTAGGCTATTCTTTTTATGTACAGAAAGGACCATGGTGAATATATTTACACAGGTTTTCAACCCTATTTGAATATAAAACCCAGTTGAATATAAAAAAAGTCTAGAGCAAACGTTACTCCTGCTCGTCATTGGCACCTGTCAGTCACTGTTGCTGGGCGACAAGAACAATCTGTAAGCTAGACCGGTCTGAGCTCTTCAGATGCGCACTTTGATATGGGACGCAGCTGTACTTAGCAACAAGTTGTTAAAATTGTGACGATAGATCTACATTTTGTTACTTTAATTTTCAAAATAACCAGTGGTGGAATGTGAGAACTGCAGACTTCGTTAAGTATTCACGTACAAATGTGAAGTTGCCTACTTTTCCCTTCACTGGAGAAACAACTACGCATTGTTTTACTTTAAACAACACAAAAGTATATAGGCTAGTTTAAAGCTACGCTGTGTAACTCTTTTAGTTTATTCTTAGCTAAAAACACTTGGTTCTTTCAAAAATATACGTGCTCATTAATGTACATTTACCTCATTCAAGTAATAAAGTATCCTCGTGAGTGTATAACATGCCATTGAAAATAGGGGTTCTAATGTCGGTCGCCATGTTGCCCCTCCATCTTGAAAGTACATTAGCCAAAGAGGGACATACCCGTTAATTCAAGCTTCGCCTTTCGTGTTTACGTTTGAGTTAACACTCATGGACGAGGTCGAACTGGAAGCCATGTTAATCTTGGACTACATTGGCCACCGTAGGAGTTAAAACTAAATCGGAATTGAGAGGAACAGAAACTAATATTCACTGGTTGGTCATATACCTTTTCACAGCTAGATGGGGTAAAAATCACACAGTGTAGCTTTAAATGTATCAACCTAGCAAACACTCAGAGAACCTTACAAAAATAAACAATGTCCAGAGCCATGAATTCTCTTTTATTTACACAAAGTTGCATTAAATAATGAAAAATTAAGGATAAAGAAATAATGTACAGAAATTATTTTTTTTTCCTTCGGAGGGTGCAGCCTTTAAATTGGGATGTCCTTCGTCGCGCCGCTGTGACGCAACCGGCCTTCAAATACGGCCTTCGGAGGATGCAGATGTGATGTGTTGTAGATGTGTTTGGGGATTGGGCATGTAACTTTTTAATTGTATTCTGTTGAAATGACTTAGGGAAAAAGATTTGTTTCGTTTTGATCCAAACTTCCAATCTCTACTGCTGTCCACACAGATATAAAAAAGCTGCTTTCGGTTAACAAAGATTTGACGGATGAACTCTTGGAATGATTTGACTTTTGTCATGCCAAAAGATAAGACGTCATTTTTTGGACTTCGCCATCTTTGATATAATTTTGGTCACTGTTGCTATGGTTACTGATAAGAGAATACAGACGTGACTCCCTTTGCAAGTTCATACAGACAGTATTTGAGATGCTGTAAGTTGCTGTGTGAATTTCACAGACTCAGACCTGTAAGTTAATGCGTTTGTCAGACCCCAAAACTCACATTGTGTGAATTTCTATCATGGTCTTTACAAAATTACATATATAGCTTTGATTTAATATATAACTAGCTTCTTTCTCTAATCATGCTTGAAGCAGCTAGCAGCAGGATATGTTCTTGTGAGGGAACAACTTGAGCCTTAAGAAAGATCTGCTAATAGATGTGCATGAGAGAGGGTGAATGAAAATGAGACGGTAAAGAGGCTCTCAGGGGGCAACTGTCAAATTCCCCGTTTAGCAACTAGCAGAGCTGCTCTGTCTGACGGTTTACCAGCACTCATCTCTCCACCATCTGTGTTCATCCGCTCTTTCCTAATACGTCTGTATGTCTGTCTCACTCTCACCCCCACACACCTACACCATCAGCATTTCTCCCGATATTCACCGTGAAAATCGTTGAGGGTGAATAACTTCCTGGCAACAATCTGGGTTTTTTTCTTGTTTTTTTTCCCAGTTTAAAAGGGCATACTTATAAAATGTCAGGAGAACAGTTAGAAAAGTGTAGATCAAGAGAAAGGCCAGGTGAGAGTTTGCAAGTAAAAGGTGATTTGCTCCAATAAACAGAGGTGTAGTTTTCAAATGCTGTAAAGTCCCTCATGTTTACAAGGCTCTTGCTCGATATGTTTATATTTTAGCGACCGTAGCTCCACAGCCCCTTTGAGAGAATTTCAGTGTGAACACCAGCTGTAATATGTATAAATATCTGGTTTTGATATCCTTCCACAACATTACTGGAATTTGTGACTAGAATTTGCACTCTTTTTGTTGGGCTGCCATATTGCAGGTCTTTATGAATGAAGAAAATCAAAGTAATTCATCTCTGTTTCTTCCTTGGCAGCTAGATAGTGATAACTTCTACACTTTAATTAAAGGGATACTCCACTTTTTTTTTGGAAATATACTCATTTTACCACTCCCCCAGAGTTAAACAGTTGGGCTTTTACCGTTTTTGAATCCATTCAGACGATTTTCTGATATTTAGAAGTATAGCAGTAATCAGACAGTTTCTGGTCTCATTGACTTCCATAGTATATTTTTTTCCTACTATGGAAGTCATTGAGACCAAAAAATGTCTGGTGACTGATATTCTTCTAAATATCAGAAAATCGGCTGAATGGATTCGAAAACGGTAAAACTCAACTGTTTAACTCTGGGGGAGTGGTAAAATGAGTCTATTTACAAAAAAAGTGGAGTATCCCTTTAAGCTTGCTACTGTATATATAAAATCCTAGTATATAGACCACCTTAGACTTTCTATTTGATTGACTGATTTATGTAGCCTGGCAAGCCAGACCTATCAAGATGTTCGGTCTGGGAACTCACAATTGGCATACCTCAATCCGAGGGGCAGGATAAAAGGTTGTCTTTCAATATCACTCTGCACTCAATAGGATAGCACCACAACCAACCAGAGCAACGAACGGCTGTGGATGAGTGAGTCCAATGCATTTTACCTCCAGCGGAGCAAGTTGATATATTTCAAATTTTGCCGTATCCGGTCGTCAAAACTCCGAACACATCTTCCTTTTTTAAGAATGACTTAAGTGACGTTCTCTTTTGCGAAAGATCGAATCGGAAGACCGCTGTTCGCCAGGAGCATCTTGTTTGTTTTTAAGTTGCAGGGAAATCACCTATGGAAAAATCATGGCGCGGAACCGTCACAACTCTTCCGTCATTGTGTTAAGCCCGCCCACCAACTCTATACACGATGTGATTGGCCTGACCAGAGTTCGGTTTTTACACTTCGAAAGCCAACGGAGAGTTGCTAGATCACACTTTGCTGCAAAATAAATTTTGCTGCCACTGGGGTGCGTCTAGATTTCTAGGATATGATTTGTGGTCATTGGGGTGCAATAATCTACCTGGAAATAAAGTTATTATAAGTTCTCAGCAATTATTGTATTTTTTTTTTAAGTTGACTTCCAGAATCAAGCATTTCTAAACCGTACATGTTTTAAACCGTACATGAAAACAAAACGGGTTCAAAAGTAGATGGTTCTTGAACCATATTATACCTATGCTGCCTGTTTGGGATAAAGCCACTGCCTTTTTAAATTGTATCTTCAGGAAGGGTGGCCAAACCTATCTCTGGAGGACCACCTTCCTGCAAAGTTTGGTTGCAGTATGCTCCAACACACCTGCATTACCTGGTTCAGGTGTGTTTAATTTTGGTTGGACTTAAGCTATGCAGGTAGGTGGTATTCCAATAACAAAATTGGACAACCTTGGTCTTGAGGTCCTATTTCTGTGGGGTCCATTTAAAACGCATGCTGTTGTTTGTGTCCATGGATTAAAAAAAAAATTAAAAGACCAACATTTTGCGTAAATAATAAATATTCAGGTACACAACCATGTGACATTGACAAATTAAAAACCCATCCAATCCATTCTGACCTTCTGTCTGTTGGTTGCCGCAGTTACCAAGTTTTATCCTTGGCAGAGGTTACGCACCTGATGTAAGTCCAGAATAGAAGAGATGGACACGTTTGTGCGTGTGACTGAGTGCGTCAGCTGCTGCATATTTTCACTCGGCCACTGTCTGACATCTCAGTTTACTTCGCTCATGTGTTCCTCCACACTAATGTGACTCATTAAGAGGGATTCCTTTTATTTCCAAATCTACACAAGATCTCCTCGTCTCCCCCTCACGACTCCTGCCACAGAGTTTTTCTGCTCCCGTTTGAGCTAACTCACATGTACACACACTCTCCTTCACTGAAAGCATTGTAAAACGCAGCTCATCAGCTTCTAGTCAGTCAAACCTGTTCTCCATACATCCTCCCTGCCTTCTTTAACCTCTCCTTTCATGTCCATTTAGGTCATTTGGTGAGTAGTAAGACCATGTTGAATGCACAGATGCGCCTGTGTGTGTGTATGGCTTAAAGAGATTGTTTTATGTGTCTCAAGCCAGTTATGGGATACAGAGTCGATGACTGGGCTGGGCACATGATATGCCGTTGAGGTCTTTTGAATTTGTGATTAGTATTGTGTGCGTGTTTCCATAATGTTTGCAAATATGTGGAGTGTCCCATTTGTCAATTTAGATTTCTAAGGACTGTCACCTGCTAGGCACACATTTGCCCAGCCCATACTGGTGCTGGCTCTACAACAGACAATCTGTTGGAAAAAATAAGGGAAAACTAAACTGGTGTGCAAGCCCTTCAGTTGTTAAGGCCCGTACACACCGGGACGAATATCAGCGCCCGTTATTCGTCAGCGTTTTTCAACGCGTTTTTTGTGTTCACACCCAAGTGATTTTCGCAGACGATGAGCCGAGTGAACATGCAAATTCATTCCCTGACATTAGATGGTGCCAATTTGCTCTGCAATACCACTCCATATCAGTTTTCTCTTATCAAGATGTTTGTAGTCGCTGTCGCGTTTGTCATATAGTTCTTTATGTTCTAGCACCAACGAGAACAGCAGTTCTACATTCATCTTGCCTTGCATCTTCCTCGTCTTATTTCTTCCTGGCAGTGCGACGCTACTTGGCGTATGTCTTCTTCGCCATTGCATATGTGTGCTCGGCAAGTTTTGTGTTTTAGCGCCCCCAAGTTGTGTTTTACTGTAACTTCAGAAGCTGTAAACACGTGAGCAAAAGCGCCAATCTCATTGGTTGGATAGTTTTTGACACAGCGCGTCAAACAAAAAAAAAGAACCCGAGGCGTTTTTAAAAAAAATTGTTGGTGTGCACACTCACATTGGCGCCCTTTGTTTAGACACGAGATGTTAAACTTTGGCGAATAACGTGCACAAAATTCGTCCTGGTGTGAACAGGCCTTTAGACTGAACAAATGTCACAATTAGGCAAGGAAGTTGTAGGTTGTTTTTGAATAATTCTGTATCTTGTTTAGCTGAGGTAAATTAAACTCAATTCTCGTATCCTTGCTCAATGAAGAATGAGATGGGCCAACGGCGGGAAATTTAAGGCTGATTTGCGCTTCAGGGCAGTGACGAGTACAGTGGTTGTCTAGACAACCATGGCAGTGACCATGAACGGTGGTTCAATGCCAGTGTCATTGTGACAACGCTGTGACAACGCTGTAACAACCTTCACCACACATCGTAGTTATAGCAACTTTTTGGCCATGTTGTTAAAACGTTGTTAGAATGTTCTGTGTTTGTTGGGTAATGGGCACGGCCACCAAAGAGGACTATTTATCCATTACAGTTTAGGTCCATCCTTCAGACCTGTCATTCATTTTATCGCCCACCAGGAGTATATCCAAACACTTATAGCAGTGTTTCCCCAACCCTGTTCCTGGAGGCACACCAGCAGTACACATTTTCTTCCTAATGAAACGAACCTGATTCAACTTTCCAGCTCATTAGTAATCATTAGATTCCAAAAGCTGGGCAACCTTGGCCCTTGAGATCCATTTTCCTGCGGAATATAGGGTACGTTTACACGACAATGATCACCTATGCTTAAAACAGAGAAGTTCTTTCTTTGAGTTTTCTACGTACAGACAACATCATTGTCAAAACTATACCGATTCACACGGATCCGTGTGAAAAACGATTAACAACGCTGTATTCTGCTGCCAGGCCTTTTATATGGCATGTTTTCAAACAAATTGTGTTTTCTGCCACCCAAACGCTGTTGTCGTGTAAATGAACGGCCAAAACTCATACAAATTTGGGGTTTTTTAGTTGAAAATGGTGTCCTGTAAACAGCTCCCAAGCTCCAACCCTGATCAAACACACCTGTCTGTAGCTTTCTATTAAACCCGAAGACCTTGATTTGCTTGTTCAGTTGATTAGTGATGGAGATTATCTCCAGAAATTCCAGTAGCACCTCAATGCAGTACATGAGATCCACGGGTAGGAGTCGGATCATGATCCAAGGGGTGAAGATGGGTTGGGTTTAGGGATTATGGGTGGGTTTAGCAATCAAGAGGCAGAGTTGGGTAGGTTTAGGTATGGGTTAGGGTTAGGTTTAGCGATCAGGGAGCGGAGTTGGGTAGGTTTAGGTATCTGGATCCGACTCCTCCCCGTGGATTTCATGTTCCGCAGTGAGAACCAACTCAGAATTTCTGTAACAAGACCCGAAATGGATGGACCAGTTAAGGGAGACATCCAAAAAGTGTCCTCTTGGTGTGCCTCCCGAATATGGGTTGGGAAGCGCTAATGGGGTATCCACACTGACTGGGAGTAGAGGTGACAAAGCAACCAAGTCTTTCTAGCAATATGAGCAACCGCAATCTTTTCCGATCACATTTGACTTGCCGACCACCAGTTTTTTAATTGCTGGTGTGATCTCCTCAAGTGTGTAATAGAAGACACTTCAGGACATGTTGCACACACCAAAGTTTAAAACTTAGTATTTGAAGGTTTGTTGTTCTCTTATGCAGTATGTCCTATAGTAATAATGATGCTTGTCATAGAAACTATAGCTAATAAAAGGAAAGGGTTCGAAAACAGCCTAATCTTGAAGGGCCTTTCATCATTCCACCAAAGCGTACCCTCCTACTGATCCCATATCATTACATTTACACTCTCAAGCTGTGATTGCTGCTTTTATCCTCATTCACGCTGAAGTCATTGATTTTTTTTTTTTGGACTCTTTGTTCCAGCAGCTGTCTACAGCCAGATTGCTTTGGATGTGAGAGAAGCCTTTCACACACACATACACACTTCCACTGACACTGTTCTGGTGCGGGTTCCCAACCGAAGTCCATTCTCGAACCATTCTGCGCATTTCCACTGCAGAAAAGTTATTTCCGTACTGGAATGATTGGTTCAACTCTGGCCCTAAAAACAGCTCGCTGGTCTCGAACAGAGCCGAGGGGCTGAGAAATTCTGTCGTTGACCAATGTAATAACTTAGCGCTCTTGCTATTTATATCTAAAAATATAAACTGTGTGAGAGAGACACAGTGTGTGATAGTTCGAGGAAGTGAATCAACAGTTTCAGTTTCAATACAGTATGTCTCAGAAAAGGACAGACGAGAGTACCACGTGCTGCCGGTATGCTAGAATGACTAGTGATAGTATAAACAGCAAAACAGAAGTGGCGCACTGCCTTCACATACATTGGGATGCTGTTTGTTTTTAGACTGGTTATAGTCAGGTGAACATTATGTCATCATCGTTCATTACTTAAGCTTGTGGAAAACCGCGACCAGTTTGAAACTGGCTCCAGCCTCACTGAGAACTGGCCTAGACACACACACCAGTCTCGAGCCATATGATCAGCCTTTTTGGACATGACATTTGCTGTCAAAACTTAAAAATGGAACTTCTTAGTGAACATACCAACTACAAACTAACTTGTTTGTACTTATAGTGCGAACTATAAGTTTGAAAGTTTGTTTTTTACAGTTTTGATTGGGAAATTATTCTAAGCCCTGATTCACTATTTCCAAAATAAAGGCCAAATTATGTACTGAAGCACAATGAGCAATAAAAGTGTACTATGCAAATATTTATCAATAACTTTGTTGTATGACATGAACATAAAATAATGGAATGTACTACTCACGTAATGTTGTAATGTCTGTCGGCCTTGATGCTAGGTTTTGTAATATTCGGTGTTAAAAATTATCCTTTGGATGTATATGTGGTGTTATTCATGTCCTTCAAATTACATCTCAGTATGATCAAGTTTGTAATGTATAATTCTCATGAACTAACTCTAGATAGCTATTTTTTCCAAGAAGCACTCAATGTAGTGAGCCAGAAATCACTTTATTTTCTGAATAGAGCTGGTACAAAGAATCAATTCTGTTTGGATCACCAGTTTAACTAAATAAATTTACCCAAATCTGTGTGGGATAAAACTAAAATAATTATTTTGTTTGAAATAATGGCTATAAATGATGTAAGCATAAGTCAGCTTTGGACAGAAAGTTATACGTTTACCTATAAAATGTCGAGGATGGGACATTTCTGAAATGCAGTGGCTTTAAAAATGTATAATTTTGTATATTTATACATATTGTTTGTTGGGAAAATGCTTAATGATAACATAAATTGAGAGTAAAGAGTTCTCTTTTCCCTATTTTGAAACCATAAAAATGAAAGTTTTTTTTTTTTGTATTGTTGCACACAACTTATGTGTGGTGGATAAACAATGCAGTTAACTTATTAATCTATTATAACACATCGTTATGGTGAAATACGGCCCCAAATTAAGAATCTAAAACTTGCTCCTTTTCTAAAGTCTTGAATTCTTTAATGCTGTGGTTGACATTTCTGTGGAATTACCAAGTGGAGGACAAAGTTAATTATATATTTTTTTTTTTGCTGATAACTCCCAGAAATATCCTAGATACTGTGGCTTGTTCACACCTTGCTATACTAAGTACAGTTAATGCATAGTACAGCTCTTTCAGACCAGGGTGTCTCCTGTGTCATGCTGTAGGCCTGTAAGCCTCGCTGGGTGTTTGGTTTGCGTGCGAGACTTTATTTACCTCTTACTCCTGTTTCTCTCAGCCATATGTCTGTATTTAGAACTGCTGCACTCTGGTCTTGTGTGTCACGGGGCTTCATTACCACTTGCTCGTGTTTGTATGTCAGGTCATATATTAACTCTAGGTCTGTTACTGATTTCTAAACCAGAGAAGAACTTCCTATGGAATCTCATTAGGAGAATGTGTTCTCTAACTGTGAGGAGAGAGTATTAGGACTTCGCCAGAGAATATTTGTTAAAGGGGTCCTATTATACCCTTTTTACATATTCTTGATTTTGTCTTTGGGGTGTAATAGCATTGTTTTTATGCTTGATTGTTTTCACATACAGTGAATGCTTTCACATACTGTCTCAAATGCTCTGTTTAGTTCCTATTCTGATGAAGTCCCTCCTCTGGAAATATGAAACGTGCTCTGGTTATTTAGCCAGTGTGTCGTGATTGGCCATGCCCCTTTATATAACTGCGAGTTTCATTGGCTCAGGTGTAAATATTAAAGGGTAACTCTTGCCAAAATTGAACCTAGGCTCTTTTTCTTAATCTAACCGAGTCAAATTTTCGTGTAAAAGCATATTTAAAATGGAAATGCCACTTTTAAGATTGACCGTATTTTCGTTTTAGGTCAAATTGCCTTTTGAATGGTCGTGCACTGGGCACTTTTGTGATGGCATCAAAATCGCTATTTTTAAAATACTAAAAGGCTCGACACAACTTAAAACTGTGCTCAAAGTATCACCAGGGGCTCTACACATGAACTTGAGCATTGACTACATTGTTTGTGTACACAAAGTTTAATAAAAAGAAAGCTTTTGAATAACTCATCATCTCTTTTGTCCACTTTCAAACACTTCTGTCCTGATTTCATTGAGGGGAGGGTCTATGGACAGGTAAATTAGGTTTTTTTTAGATCTTTTGATCTAATGGACAAAATAAACTTGCGTAATTTACATATGAACGTGATCAAAGACGACTGAAAAACACACGGAGATCAGCAGCTTTCGTTTCTGCTCTGACAGCCGCAAGACCAGCCAAACGCTGTGAGTTAGAAATTAGGAATGGTGAGAAAACCTTGTGCTTGGTTTGTTTTTATGTCTTAGTGCACTTCGCATAATATTTACACATTAGGCGGTAGGTGGTCCTTTGTGGCTGTTTGAACACATTCGAACTCATGAACGTTTACTAGGGGTATAACGATACCCTCATGTCGCGATTCAATACATATCACGATACGCAACTCCCGATACGGTATTTTTGTGATACTCGAAGACATATACTTAGGTTAACACAAAATGTACTGTTGGTTAAAATGCTAAATTTGATATGGCAATACCAGAATAAAAAATATTCCTGATTCTGAAGCTGAAAATACAGAATTATTTTAGACAATCCGATCGACCAAAACACATCTTAATACCAGGTGTAAACGGGGCCTAATGTTAGCTAGTGGAGCCAAAAGACTTTGCCCTTTGTTTACATCTTAACAACAACATAAAATTTATAATTGGAACTGTTAATATAAAACATAACAAGTAACAAAACATACTTGCAGGTTGTGATCCATGAACAACTGATTGCCCAGACAAAGTGGGAACGCAGGAGAAACTTTTGTGTGTAACCTTTAAGTGTATTCTCTTGGGTTCTGGAAGCTGTCCTCTAAAATGTGCAGCACACAGATCAACGATGGGGATATAATGTTCAGGAACCATGTTAAAAATCAACTTTAACCACTGTTTTATGAGTTCATCTGCCTAAGGAAGATCTACCATTACCCATATCTCTAAATCATGACAAAATAAGTTTCCTGTTTGTTTTATTTTCAGCTAAGATGTTGATTGGGAAACATGTTAAGTTTATAATCTCAAAATCATTAAAGACCCCCTGTGGTGAAAATTTGAGTGATGTTTGTCTATGTAGTGTTTAATATGCATTAAGACAAACCATGTGCAAATTCAGAAGTCAACACCATTGCTGAGAATTTTCTCCTTTAAAACTACAATAAAAAAGGCTGTCTCAAAAACATGGTTTTAAATTGCATCGTTCTTGGGTCTCAAACTACCTTGTAACCAATCACGTCAACGTGTGGGCGGGCTTTAGCATATCATTTACACCCGTGTATAGCAGGGGAGTCACGAAAAGCCAGGTTATATCGGTATAGTTTTCTGTTGAAAAATCAGGTACTTTTACTACAGTAAAGTTGACCGAGTGGATCTCTGAGCTGGTGTGATTGACTGACTGGAGGCGTGGCTAAGTTGCATATTCATAGATCCAATACTAAATTAAGCAGTAGAGTTATATTCAAGCTATAAGGCATAAAACAAATTCACATGCGAGAATGTTTAAATGTCATTTCGGTGATCAAAGATGAGTTTTAAAGGTATAGCGGAGGATCTTTCCGAAATTTAGAGAAGACCCGCCCTCTCCAGTTTTTAAAAAAAATGCAAATGCACAAACACAACGCTCTTGCTCTCGAGGGAACGCCTATTGCGCCTTGCACAATTATGTTGCAAATTATAAACGAACTCAAAAACATTCATAAAAAAGACAACATGTCAAATGCCCGTCCGTGTTTTATTTACTTATTATACTGATCGATTGAGTGACCGAGGGCTCAAGACATGATATGTGCACCCTTGTATCACACGAAATACGTTCTGAGGAAACTATTTTGCAAATCGCTATTATGTTATATGGCAACATATGAGCAGTGCTATATTACGTTGGTCCTTAACCTAACATGTCTCATTGTTAATACGTAGGTATTAATACGTTATTTTTATACATAGTTGCATATAGAGAAGTAGCTTGTTGCGTTTGTGTAATAATAAACACACACGGTTTTAGAATATGAACACATGAACACACAAGGTTTTAGAATATTTCAGCGCGATACCATTTACCATTTGGTCAAAAGGCTACTTTAGACAAATTGAGATGTTTACCGTGTCTATGCGGTGCATGACTTGTGCCAGGGCTAGCATTGCTAAGTCGCTTGCATTAACTTTTACTAGTGATTTTAAATGGATTTCTCCAAATAGCATGACAAACTTTACCTGTCTAGTAGAATCTTCGCAACTGCGGCATCAGTGAGAAGCCCGACCTGTGCTTTTAGAGCACGCCAGCGTGTGATATTCACCCAAAATCACTCTGGTCTTGTTTCTATATCCTGCAGCCTTTCTCTTCTTATCATACACTTCGTATACATTTTTTCTCTTTCGACCCTCAGTCATTTTCAAAGGAATCTGAACCGTAACTCCGACATAATACACCAGAAAGTGAAAACTACATAAAGATGAGCACTTACGACGGCCTTACGTAAACATATCACCAGAATGATTGACACTTAGGTGGACCAATAGTATAGACTACCCACCCGGAAAAAGAAAATCCTCCGCTATACCTTTAAGGGATACAAGGATTGGGGGACAAATTTTGATTGGGGTGTTTTTCCCCCGTCTTTATTTAGTTTGGTGTATTAAGGCATCTCTCAGCTTGGTCCTTGTCAATTCATGATGTGCTCATCCCTAATAAATGAGTCTGCAAATCAATATTTAACCAGTTGCTGAGGCAATATTTGCGACTTCATATTTTGTCGCTTTAAACTGTGACTTTCCTGTGGTTTAAGCTTCCCATAGTGTCCTGCCTTTGATAGCTAACGTTTTAGTTATTTTCTATAAAAAAAAATATATTTTAGCTGTTCAAACTCCCCTAAGAGCCTATTGCTTTTCTTTAGGCCTATGTTTAGTCTGCACATTCTGAATCTGTCAGCCTGTGCTCATAGTCCCTCTGTCTACAGGCCCCAAGAGATGAAATGTCCATAAAATCGCTGTCATTGTGCTGACAGAAGAAAACCAGACAGCTGGATTGTTGTTCTTTTGATCTTTGGGGGGAAGCTTGTCATTGTGCCGTTAACTATGACTGTCGAATAAACTGCAAAACTGTCATAAAGCAACCACGTGTATTCCAGTTTGGCAAGATGACAGCTCTCTACAGGGCAAAATACAAAAGCCAGTGACCATGACATGATATTTTATCCCTTCACAGAGAGATAATTTTTGCGTCTCTTGGAAATCCCCACCCAGCGTCAAAGGATGCGCCTCATGCAGTGATAAGGAGAACTGCTGTGTGAAGATATCTGGTCGTAAACACACAGGAGAAAGAGCAGCTCTGCTTTTGCTATAGACAACATGACCGAAGAGGTTAGCTATTTTTAGGTTAGCAGATTAGCTATTTTTCTATTTTGTGTTCAATTTAAACTTGTTTATAATCCCAAGTCGAACCTCTCAACCGCTGTTCTTTTTAATCTTCTCGCATATGAATCCACGGGGTACAATTAACTGATTACACTGAGCATGCACTTTTAACCTCAGGTCATCGTAAACAATTCCTGCCAGTGTATTGGATTAATTGTAGTCTCACAGCTGAGCACAATACTGGCTTTGCAGCAGACCTCTTAGTTCATCTGAACGGCTGTCACAATAGATTCACCACATAAACGTATTACCTTTCATGCAGCATAAAAAATGAGTTGTCAATAGGACTTCCACTTTCATTGTCCCAGCATATTTATCTTCTAATGGCTGTTTAATGCCAGAAGTACTGTATAGACCTTATATAGCTGCACTCATTGCGTTCTGTCTTCCGGTTTGTATTTCCACAGCATAAAGGTAAGATCGGATTTATGAATGAATTGAACTGAATACTGAATTTTGCTATGATGTCCGCTTCATGCTCATGATGACTTTTGTTACCTCTACAATAAGTATATCCACTTCACCAGCGATATTGCTACTCTTCGATGCTGTAGAAATATACAGAGCCACCTCAAAAACTGAAGTTCAAAGACGAAAATTCTCTGGCACATAAGGTCTATATCACAACAGCGTTTCGGTTGACCCAAGGAGTCTTTTCTTCTCTTATTATTTTCCTCCTCTACTGCAACTGCAATACAACTGTAACTAGTTTACTCATAACAGAGGTCATTTATATGGTATCATTTGAATACTCTGTTGAGTATAAGTAACTTTACAACTACATGTCAACTAACTCTCAGAGTATTAGTAGACTGTCTGCTTCAAGGAGTAGTTCACGTTTCAAAAAACTTTTGCTGATAATTTACTCACCCCCATGTCATCCAAGATGTCCATGTCTTTCTTTCTTCTGTCGAAAAGAAATGAAGGTTTTTGATGAAAACATTCCAGGATTTTCTCCATATAATAGACTTCATTGGGAACCAAATGGTTCAAGGTCCAAATGAGAGTTTCAGTGCAGCTTCAAAGGGCTTTAAATGACAGCAGACGATGAATAAGGGTCTTATCTAGCGAAACGATCGGCCGTTTAAAAAATAAATAAAAAAGCTTAAGTTTTATAAGCTCAAATGCTCGCCTTGCTCTGTTCTGTGATGAGCGTTCGTGACTCTCCTGTTCAAACTCGTTTATCAAAACGAACAAAGCGTTTTTCGAGTCATGACTCGAAGGGTTCTGGATAAGATCCTTATTCATCGTCTGGTATCATTTAAAGCCCTTTTAAGCTGCACTGAAACTCTCAGAGCCAACCAATCAGGGGTGTGTTTCCCGTACAACGACATAACTCGCTGCTTAAAGGGTTAGTTCACTCAAAAATGAAAATTAAGTCATTAATTACTCACCCCCATGCTGTACCAACCCCGTAAGAGCTTTGTTCATCTTCGGAACACAAATGAAGATGTTTTTAATAAAATTTTTTGAGCTGGATCACTCCTCCATAGGCTCCCTAAGGGATTGAAACTTGACGGCCCAGAAAGTCATTTAAGAAAATGTTTAAATATTCCATGTGACTACAATGGCTCAACTATAAGTTTATCAAGCGTCGCGAATACCTTTTGTGCGAAAACGAATTTATTTGAATATATTATTTATTTATAACGAATTTATTCGACTATTCCTTTTCTTTCTTCTGGGCATGAGACGTGAGTTCAAGAGATTTCCATGACTCATGCGCGAGAACTAAGTTATTTTTCTACTACTTCTTTTTCAGTTCTCGCGCATGCGTCTGGAAATCTCTTGAACTCTCGTCTCAGGCCTAGAGGTAGATAAGGATTAGTTGAATAAATTCATTATTTTTGTTGTTTTTTTCGCACAAAAAGTACTGTATTTGTGTCGCTTGATAAACTTATAGTTGAGCCGCTGTAGTCACATGGAATATTTAAACATTTTCTTCAATGACTTTCTGGGCTGTCAAGTTTCAATCCCTTAGGGAGCCTATGTAGCAGTGATCCACCTCTCAAATTTAATCAAAAACATCTTCATTTGTGTTCCGAAGATGAACAAAGCTCTTACGGGGTTGGTACAGCATGTGGGTGAGTAATTTTTGGGTGAACTAACCCTTTAACTCCCATAGTGCGATGCATCATTGAAGAAATCAACAAGCTAGTCTTGACTGTCCCGAAACTGTATTGTTGCAAATTGGTCGTTCAACTAGGATGAATAGTGATGTCACGCAGGTGGTGGAGTAATAACTACTTTTAATGAAGTGGTTTAAGATCTAATTAATGTTCGATGTTTTGCTATAAATGACAGTCATGACATCTGAGGAATATAAGGCCCTGTTTACACGAGAATGCTCGCGGGTGAAAACGTAAAAATATTTTATCGGATGTGCCTTTCGTTTACACGGCAACGGCGTTTTTGAGGCTTAAAAACGCATAAAAGTGAAACCACCCTCCAGAGTGGAAATCTTAAAGAGCAACATGCAGGTTGGACACCCCTATATAGCATAGTGTATGTTGACGATAAAACAACAAGATTTTCTGAACTGGAGTAATATATATTTAGCCATTAACGATATTTTGAGAAAAATTGTGATAAAATAACTCCCGCGTCTACAACGCACTAACCGGAAGTGACGATTGGCGAGGGAGTCTGTTCAAGTTCAGGCTCAGGTTACAATGGATGCGAACGACGAAACCGCGTTCTGTGATGTTGACGAATATGCCTATGATGACCCACAGGCAAATAATTATGAGCCTTCTAGGCTAGATAGAAGTCAGGGGGAGATCGGGAGACGAACAATGGGCAGAGGAGAGAAGTAACGTTAGAGTTGTGGTGTCGAGAAAACCAGTGGCGAATAGGGCAAGTGAGTTCATGTAAGTTAGCACCGCGGCTAACGTTGGTTCATCTACTGTATGGCTATACCTTGGTGTTTTGCAATAAATCTGCTTTAGCAAACATACATTTGACTTTGTTCTTGATTAAACATCTATTTAGATTGTCTTAATTTAAGCCAGCAACATTTTGTCTTCTCATATTCTACGCTGACAGTGATGCAGACCATCCAAGCTGGTTAGCACTATCCACATTGATCATACCATAACAACAAATAAATAATGCTTTTCAAATGCAGTTTGTGATACCATTTAAAGCGAGTGAAATGTGCGCCACAAATGACCACACATATCACAAATGATATGTGTGGTGACAGACGCGGCAGTGAAGTCTGCTCTATTCACCTGCACATAACGCACCCAAGACCGAAAAGCCTTGTTTTTCCTAGAAGGAAAATGATGGATATGATGTCCTGACAGGCTGGAATTCGTGCAACAACCAGAAACACAATAATTTACTGTACCATTATGGCTTCTCTAAAACTCGATCTAAAACTATATGTCTCTCACTACTGCTCTAACTACATCAACACCCAATGAGAAAGCGGCCGCGAGCTCATTTGTTTTCCTCGGGCTACGTCATATGACGCGTTGCTTGCGGGAGAGGCGTATTCCAGAGCCTAAGCGCATTTTCATCAAAATCTCTACATCAAATGAGATTTCATTAGTAATTTTTCATAAGTGTTTTTAAAAGACCTCTGCAGACAATTTAAAGTATTAATTCAGAAATAAAATCAACCTGCATGTTGCTCTTTAAAAAGGCTCCACCGTCGCGTTCCCGTGTGAACGGTAAAAACGCAAAAGTCTGCTTGACTGTGAAGTTTGTACGCAGGCGCGTGCACTTGGTGTTGCTGTAGTATGCACTCCTAGCTGCCTGAAGTGCATACTGCGTTGAATTTCACACACTTTTGCGTCACCGTTTGCACGCGGAATTCCCCACACAAAACGCTCGTCTAAACGCAGAATAAAAAAAGATGCCGCAACGCCACTTTTGCGTTTTCTCTTCAGAATCGTTTCCGTGTAAACATAGCCTAAGAGCACGTTAAATCACTAATATAAGACACTTTAAATCTCTCGACAAAATAAAATATGTAAATCACATTTGTATCTATTCTAAATAAAAGATACAGATTGTACTGAATGTCAGCTTGCATATTTTACTCAAGATAAGGATTTCTTTAGTCCACATGTGATTCAAACAAGAACTACTTTTTATTCCCTCTTGCTTTTAATTCTTTTTAATTTTAATTTTAATTTTCCTCTAGCTTTATTTATATATTTATTTAA
The DNA here is from genome assembly GCA_038021265.1 of Cyprinella venusta. Taxonomy (NCBI): domain Eukaryota; kingdom Metazoa; phylum Chordata; class Actinopteri; order Cypriniformes; family Leuciscidae; genus Cyprinella; species Cyprinella venusta. The sequence goes on from CM075869.1 coordinate 7,026,562, forward strand.
GTGCATTTAAGGAGCCCTGTACTCACTTTATGTATTTGTTAAAGGCATATTGTTTCTGCCTTTCCTGTTTTAACCTGTGAAGCACTTTGGGTCAACTGTTTGTTCGGTTAAATGTGCTATACAAATAAAATGACTTGACTTGACAAGAAACTTTTCTTCTAAGCACAGCTCAAGATCTGTCGTTCCTATCACACAACTTTGCGATGCTCTTTGCGAATGTTCGTTGAAACTATGGTTTTGGGAAACACCGACACCATCAAGTATGCTGATAACGACGGAACTTGCGACCATAGTTGGCTGATTATGCTTTCGGGAAACACGTCCCTGATTAGTGCTTGGCTGATTGAGAGAGCGCTTGCCATTTTTGAGTGCAATATGCATCAGATGGTCCGTGAACAAGACTGTAAGTGTGACGCCTAATTGTTGAGACTACAAGAAACTCCTTGACTATTGTATTATAAGTGGATGTTGCAAAAGTAATAAAGGATTTGATGAGACTATTTAAAGGAGGGATATCCTCATAGCCTTCAAAGGGCAGGGATAATTGGCGCTGTCATGGATGAGTGGATGAGGTTCACTCATGCCTGAGACCGTGTCAGTTCAACAAAATGATTTAGTCGCTCGCATTGACTGTCCTGTCACTACTCGCTGCTTAAACACTGGTGACACAACGCGTTTGAAATTCCATCTCTGGCTCTGCATACGCAGGCCTATTATTTTCTCTCTATTACTTTCTTCTCGTTCCTGAGGTGATGGACATGACACCTTTTATCTATCACTCTGGGAGCTGTACAAATGCACTGCAGAAGTGGAGAGTGAGATCTATGGGCTCGGCGCCTGCATTAACTTAAGATAAGAGCTTTGCAGACATTTGAGTCCTTGACCCTGCTCGACCCGCGCTACACCTCGCCTACGTAGTCCCTCATATCCACACTCTGTCCCCTGCTGCTTTCTGCCTCTTTGATGCGACATCCCACCTGCATCTATCTGTAGTCCCGAGCTTTTGCATTATTAATTTGTAATGTGTAAACTGGCTGTAATTTGATAGGGAACAGCTGCTATATCATGAGTAAAATGAATATGCTATGGCTGTACTAGTTCAAATTTCAGTTTGTGTCAGAAAATACTTGGTGCATTCTTGCAACAATTTGTAGATATTTATTTTTTTCAAGAGCCTTAAACACAAAATTTGCTTTCTCTGATTTTCTTTTTTTTTTCTTCTGTTTTCCCTCTCTATCGGGTGTTGCAGAGTGGACATAGTTGGCTAGCCCGGAAGTAGCATTTTTGGGAACCCCCCCCACAAAAAACACACAAAAAAACAAAAAAACAATAGAACTTTTTAAAGGGTACCTATTATGGCATTTAAAATGTTCCTAATATTGTTCTGGGAGTCCCCAACAACAGTTTTACAAGCATGCAATGACGAAAAACACATTTGTTGTCTTATAATATGCATTTATTTTCACCTGATTTGCCCACCGACTCCCATATGAATCGTTTTAGCGAGTCCTTTTCCAAAACCCGCCTTTGTGTGACGCTAATCTGCGGTGATCGGTCAGATGACCTAGTCAGTTGTGATTGGTATTCTCCGTGCAGAAAAACAGAACTCTTATTACCTTAAATGGGTTCTCAACTCCAGTCCTCGCAACCCACTGCTCTGCATATTGTGTATGTCTCCCTCATTTAACACACCTCAGATCCTCAGCTCGTTAGGATAGAGCCGGCTCGCGAATCCATACTTTATAGCGTTTAGGTTTGTGAAGCAATCATCTTCAAAATGACGCGAACACAGAACAAGGTTTGGGCTATACTTGTGTGGTATAGCAGTACTTGTATATATGAACTGCAGCCACTTAGTGTTCAAATACTCCTCACTTGGCAGGTGAAAAAAGTTCGCTTTTGCGTCGCACTTCAAAACACAGCGTCTCGTCGACATGATTGTCGTTTTTCGAGATCTGGGCTTCGGAAAACAGAGTCCAAAAAGGTGCGTTAGGTCCAAACCTCCATGCTCTCAGACCTCCCTGGCCAGCCCAGGCAGGGTGGCCCGTCCTGGGCCAGTTTCAGATTTGCCCGCCACCCCTGGAGCTCCGGTTTTCCCTGGCGTCTCTGAGCGCAATAAGTGGGCGTTTCTTATTCAAATAACTTGTCAAGTTGACGTCAACCAGACAAAGGAAAAGCATCGTTCTTCGAACGATTCATATCAGCGACTCTTACTTTTGAGAGACAATAACTTTGTATACGATGAACTTTCATGTTTAAAACTTTGCTGGATGTTTTCGTTCACTTAGATCTATGTTAAACACTACATGAAGGGCAATTTTCAAAAATCCATAATAGGTACCCTTTAATTAGTTTTGGATTGCTGTAGAAAATAAGCTCTGCGACCGACCAACAAAAGTTTGATTCATACACCGTTTGTTCGTCATGATAATCTTAGCAAAAGAACACAATTTTGAATCCTAAGTTGAATAGGAATGTTAATTTCATAGTATATATATTTTTATACCTTGACTTCATAATGGTTCCTGAACGACACTTTTTGATATCAAGTTCATTAAATCTGTTTAAACAAGATTACTGTACATATTACCAAAAAAAATCAGTTTGACTTTTTTTTTTTTTTTTTTAGAGACTCAAAGACTTTTACAGGCCACAGGTGGTCGGAATAAGATTGGCGCAAAGCACTGGCAAAAATAGCCTAATGATTATGAATGTGTCGAAGAAAATAAGCATGGAGTCATTTTAATTGTTTATTAATAAACTAGTGTTTTAAGTCCGTGTTGGCTGCAAAGATGAAGTTAATGTTGCTGACTCGTCATCTCCGCAGTAAAGTGCCTATAGACAGAATAATCAAAAATCAGAGTATTTTTTTAATTGAATTGGTGGATTTAAAAGTTTCAAGCTTTCTATATGCGTATTTCTCATGTATGTGAGGCAAGTAGCCTATACACCGAGTTTCAGTTCATGTGTGTCGCACTCCTGTTCTTCTTGACTTGCAGTCGAAGATGGAGCAACTTTTTCTGCTCGTAAGTTTATTCCGTGCAACGTCAAGCACATCATCGCATTTGTCGCATCGGTCTTGGCAGCAATTATCTTGTCGCAAATATTGCATCGCACGCTGTTGGCCTTGAGCCTGGTGAAATATATCAACACTTTAGATTTTTACCACATATTTATCATGTATGGGGGTTGGGACGCTTTACATACTACAGCCTCACGTGTGAGCTACGTCTCTGAGCGTAACCGGCGTAAACTTCCTTGCTATCATGCTACATGCTTATTGGCTCACTGACATTGACGATATTAACCCCTTAGCTATTGAAATTTTGTTCCGAACAACAAAATATTTGGGTACCGCTTCCTTTTACAGTACAGTAATTACAGTGTACTTATATTGTACTTACCTAGAAAGTACGGGCTAATATAAGGTAAGTACATGGAACAGGGGTAGGTTTAGGGGTAGGTTCAGGGTTAGTACTAGTTATTACCCAGTAATTGTAGTTACTAAAATAAGAACATAGTATTTACATGGGTAACTGGACTGTAAAAGGAAGCGTTACCGATATTTGTTGGTACTCAATGGTATCAGACTAACCCGTCTCACAGCTTTCATTAGCCAAGGACCTCCATGAGGCGCCCAATGGAACGATATCCTGTAAAATTCAGCCAATCAGATGACAACTTTGAAACTCCTGAAGCGTTTCCAGTTTTGTGTGCCATATGCATCAAACTGTCCATCTGAGGCTGAGACTAGGCTTTTGTTAACATCATGCATTCAAGTCAGATATCTGGAGGAAATTGATCCATTTCTATCACTTATTTATAGATGGTTACTTGCTTTCCACTCACCGATTTCTACTGTGTGTTCATATATACTTTTAATATGATGTTATCTTATAAAACAGTGTTCCACAATATTGCAAATCGATATGCCCCTTCCAAACTCATATCTCAGAAATTCATGTATCATTCATGTACAAATTTCATGTTTCGCGTCTGTGAATACAGCTTCGCTTTCCACTTAAAGGGCATGCTATTATTTTATTATCATCATCACATTTTCAAAGACTGATATTCTATATATCCTCCTTTCCTGCAGGAGGCGCTGTCCGTTTCCCTTGGAAGTCACCAGACTGTCAGGAGAGCACACGGTCTGAGAACAGGTGCCAGGTCTGCTCTCTTCTGCCACCCCAGTGCCACTCTGACAGCCCAGGTGAGTGATTTATTCACAGTTTGAGCTACGGTGCGATGTTTGAGACATGACCCAAATGTTCTCAGCCTCCACATTTGTGATTTAACATCATTTACAGACATACACCGAACTTCAGAACTTGGAGGGCTCATAGCAAATGCAAAATGTGTTCTCTCGTGCCCTCTTTGTGAACCACCTGCAGTGTTGTGGACTTTTTAATATCGGGCTGCAAATCCATATCAAGTGCACAATTTATGAATGTTTCCCCAGGGCTGTTTCTTTCTCCAGCTTATTTTCACTCCAGCCAAAAAGAAGCATTTAAAACTAAAATTTAGTATTTTTGGTTGAAGCTTTTACAGTCTTTACTAATATAAACAAAAGGGTCACACTTTGTTTTAGGGTTCAGTTATGACTATTACTAACTATTAACTACGACTTTTGCCTCAAACTCCTTAGTAATAGTTAGTAAGGTAGTTGTTAAAGGGATAGTTCACCCAAAAATGTAAATTCTGTCAGTAATTACTTAACCTCATGTTGTTCCAACCTCTTAAAACCGTCGTTAATCTTCGGAACACAAATTAAGATGTTTTTGATGAAATCTGAGAGCTGGATCACTCCTCTAAGGGATTGAAACTTGCCGGCCCCGAAAAGTTATTAAAGACATCGTTAAAATAGTCCAAGTGACTACAGTGGCTCAATCCTAAGTTTATCAAGCGACGCGAAGACATTTTGAGCGCAAAAACAAACAAAAATAACGACTTTATTTCAACTATTCACTTCCTTTCTATGGGCCTCTAGTCAGTTAACGTAGTGTGATGGGGTAGAGCTACGTCACACGTAGGCTCACTATTGGCCGGCGCTGGTGACGTACAACGTTAGCGTGTGACGTACAACGTTAGAAGCTTACACTGTCACACTAGTGAACTCACTCGAGGCCCACAGAGAAGAAAATGAATAGTTGAAATAAAGTCGTTATTTATTTATTTTTTTTCGCACACAAAAAGTGTTCTCGTCGCTTGATAAACTTAAGATTGAGCCAACTGTGTCTTTAATAACTTTTCGGCGCCGGTAAGTTCCAATCCCTTAGCTCTCGGTTTTTAAAAAATACCTTAATTTGTGTTCCGAAGATGAACGGTCTTACGGGGCTAGAACCACATGAGGGTGAGTAAAAACTGACAGAATTTTCATTTTTGGGGTAACTATCCCTTTAAGTTTAGGTAGTAGGCAGAATAAGGCATTGATGTGTGTTTTAGAAAGTACTAATGAACTACCAATATCCTTGTAATATACATTATAATATGCCACTTGTTAATAGTAAGAATTGGACTGTAAACCAAAGTGTTACCGGCAAAAGTTAACTAACTTGTCCTTTTGAGAAAACCTTTTTCCCCTGTGGAGGAGCAGTTTAAAGAGCTCAGATCCATGTGAAGACTAGTTTCATAACATTGCATCACAGTTGCATCATTTCCTTTCCATTCATGTCCCTTTCTGATCTTCTCATGCAGTCATTGTATATTATATACAAACGTTTAAAATGTACATTTTATTATTCCAGGTTGTTTTTATAAAGGACCGAAAAGAACAACTACAATTCTTACCTCTGGTGATGCACGCGGTTCATAGACAGTACTTTCCTGGTCTTATGCTCGATCCATCAGTGCATGTTATTCCAAAGAAACCAAAGAATGGTCTTTCATTAAAATATGAAGCCCAAAGTAGCCTTTTAAAGGGTTCCCCATTTGATATTGTGCGCCAACACAGGAATTCGCTAGTTGTTCACTCGTGAACAACAGCCCTAGCTAGTGTTGCGCTAAAATTCAAGGCTCATTTGTGAGCTGAGTATATGGAGTGTAAACCCAGTAACCTTCGTTTTGTTTTTTTTGTACGTGTACATTAGGGTATGCATTTGTGTGAGACAAATTTCACCATCTGCATCTAAAGACACAGACTAACCCATTCCCCAGCATACGCATTAAAACAAAGTACATAACTTGCTCCACCCCTGAAATTACTTTCCAATTGGATGACATCATCAAGCCATTTTTGTTTTCACAATTCAGTCAATTCCCGATCAACTCTCCTCAAACATTGGTAAAATTTGCGGTTCGCTGTCTCATGTTGGTTCATGTTCGTAAAAAATCTAATATTAGTTTCAAGGTTTGAGTGTTTATCGCTAATGAATTATGATTCATATGAGTGATTCAGACTCCCAGAAGCTTTTTATTTTGCCGTGTTCCTCAAGAGCAATCCAAGCATAATCAAATTGATGTCTCCTGTAGCATGATCATTTCATCCTGGTTTTTACTCAATGTAATTCCCATTGACAGGAGATCAATTCGGCATCTGCCTTTTTTTTCTTCAAGACTAGTTTGGTTAGCAAACTATACACATGATATTAAAACATCCCTGAAAGGGAAAGAGTTCACATCTTTCAAATAGTGATGCGTATCTTCTTCCTGCCGGCGTCTGTCACATGAAAAATGTATGATCAGAGGAGGATATTTGTTGTGCGAGCGCTCGACGTGCTTCTTGCTGGTTGCATTAGTATGATTCTCTCGCGTTCACCCGTGTGTGTGTGTTTTGTTTATTGAAATGGGAAAAAAAATACAGTGACCTTTTAGAAAAGTCCCATTTTCAAAGTGTTGAGTGTGAAATGGAGGCGTTCTCTTTCCTACCCGAGGGATTTGATGAAGGAATAGATTATAGCGCATTATCAACCTCTTTAGGATAGTAGAGCGAGAGTGCCAAGACTTTCTCTCCTTTCACCTTTTTATCTCTAGCTGTGTCTTTACTGCTGCAGAGTGAGTGTTTTTATAGAAAGAAAAGAACATGTATGAAAAGGTATTTCTGTAGGTCCAGTGGCATGCCAGCTGTAAACCTCTTTAAAGTCAGTTAAACCCATTTTAGTTCTGTAATCTGATGTATTTCCAAGTGAAGCAGGATATCAGAGACTGTATAAAGACACCGAAATCCTCACTGCTTTTTCGTTTTCGGTTCGGGAAAGTCCGAAATACGTGAGCGGCGATATACCGTGAACGTACTGACGCCGTCCACGCTTCCGAGAGTGATGTTTAGATGAATATGTAAATATGTGCAAAAATAGTTTGTTTAAAGCAAGCATCTTTATAGTGTTGAACATGAAAAAACAGTCTGTCTTTTCAATTAGAATTGAAACTGAATTTTCTACAAAGTGGCTCTCCTGTGGTATTGGTTTTTCATGATTTCCACATTAAAAGGGGAGTTCACTTTGAAATGAATTATTGGTATGTTTTAGCTCACCTCAAGGGCATCCAAGATGTAGATGTCTTTGTTTCCACAGTAGTTTCAATTTTGGTACTGTATTTTAAGGTCAAACCGTTCTTGTCTATCAGTCATATAATGGAGGTATATGGGGTCCTCCTCAAAGAGCATGCACAGAGAAGTCCAAATTAAACGTGATTTAATGACTCGTAAATGTAAGGTAACGAGGTAAAGACAACATAAATACTGTTCGTTTTCTCACACAAACCGCTCGTTTCATGTCTTAGGCCATCAATGTTTACTTACATTTACGAGTCATTAAATAATGTTTAATTTGGACTTCTCTGTGCATGCTCTTTGAGGAGGACCCCATATACCTCCATTATATGACTGACAGACACGAACGGTTTGACCTAAAAATATCAAAATTGAAGCTAATGCGGAAACAAAGACACCTACATCTTGGATGCCCTTGAGGTAAGCTAAAACATACCAAAAAATTAATTTCAAAGTAACTATCCCATTAAAGAAGGCAGAGCCACAGAGCCACACCTACATATTATTATGTAATCGCCAAGGACCAATGGTAGTTCGTAGGTTTATTACTAACTTTTCTGCAACGTTCGTTTTGGCAAGCTGTTTCAAACTCCTGAAAGGAACACAAAACGATTTTGGTTCGAAATTACATCAGTTTCTTTTTATTCGATTTCGCTTGAAGTATATTAGGGCCTTAAAGTTCTACAAATGTATCCGTTGTCGGGACATATCAACGTGTGTGTGCTCAACCCGGTCTCACCCCAAGACGTCATATAACTGACGTTTTGGGATGTCTTTTGACCATACGTCAATATTCGCCTTTTTAGGGCCCCCTTAAACGTCGGTAGATGAGGTTATGGGATCCTAACTCTACCCCATACCTAAACCTAACCCGTCACCTAACTGACGTTAAAGGTAAAGCGTCAGTTGTATGACTGCCCGGGATCGCCATCTAGCGACGTTTAAGGGGGCCCTAAAAAGGCTAATATTGACGTATGGTCAAAAGACGCCCCAAAACGTCAGTTATATGACTTTTTGGGATGAGACTGTGTTAGTGTGCTCATTGACTGGAGCAGCCTGATAAAGTTGTGTGATATGTTCTTAAGAAGCACTCTTTTAATACCATTACTGTTTTGATACTATATTTGAATATATAAATATAAAATACAATATACTGTAAAGGGCTTCCTCATTCCACATTTTCACATTTCACATTGACTAACACATTGTCCTAACTGTACGCAATGCAATAAGATTCCAGTGACAAGCAATTTTCTACAGCAAGACAATTTCAATCACAAACTACATGTATGTGAAATGCACTGCTGTTTTTGTCTTACAAAGAAATGGATAAGTTCTTAATCAAATCAACATTTTTGTTATTCAAAAACCATATTCGGGGACTGATGCAAACTGAATATCTGGAATATAAATATACTTGTTTGTTCACACAGTTCAACGTTCTTTTGAGTTATTTTCAAGATCTTAAAAGATCTCCATTGTCTATTAAAGTTATACACAGCATTATAAAAACTCAAAACAAAGCATTGTAATATCATACAAAACATAATCAGTACCCGAGCTGTCAGCTGTGACGTGGCAGAAATAGAAACCATCCCAAAAATAGAATCCCATGTATCTCATTGTGTGTTGCTTTTGGTTAGGACAAAAACTCTGATTAACGTTGAAAAGATACATTTTATCGTGTGCTGCGTCTGGTTACGATATCGTGTAAAAAATACTGGAGGAAGTGTTTAAAAGTTGGGCTAGATTTTTCTGGTGAGGAAGTGAAACATGTTAGGATATGATATGATTGGTTAATATGTTTCTCCGCCCACATAGCCTCCGTTACATCAGCAGAAAAGTTTAAACCAATTGGATGGTTGCAGCTCAACTCATGAGTTTTTTTTTGTGGCAATGCAATTTAAAGGAGTAGTTCACTTTAAAAAAAAAACAAAAACAAAACTTTTGCTAATAATTTACTAATGTCATCCATTTTGCTAATGTCATCCAAGATGTCCACGTCTTTCTTTCTTTAGTCGAAAAGAAATTAAGGTTTTTGTTGAAAACATTCCAGGATTTTCTCCATATAATAGACTTCAATGGGAACCAAACGGTTCAAGGTTTAAATTAGAGTTTCAGGACAGCTTCAAAGGACAAGGTGAGCATTTTTGCTTATAAAACTTAAACTTTTTTCTTTATTTTTTAAGTAACCGATCGTTTCGCTAGATAAGACCCTTATTCATCATCTGGTGTCGTTTAAAGCCCTTTGAAGCTGCACTGAAACTCTCATTTGGACCTAGAACCGTTTGGTTCCCATTGAAGTCTATTATATGGAGAAAATCCTTGAACGTTTTAATCAAAAACCTTAATTTCTTTTCGACTGAAGAAAAAAAGACATGGATATCTTGGATGACATGGGGGTGAGTAAATTAACAGGAAAAGTTTTGGGGAACCCAAAATGGTTCTTCTAAGACCCATTTTTATTCTTCGTGTGAATAATATTTTAATTATCTGAAGAACCTTTATGGATTATAAAGAATCTGCACATTGGTTCCATGGATGTTTAAGGTTCTTCATGGACCTATTGATGCCAATAAAGAACCTTTCTTATTATATCTGACCTTTGCAAAGTCATTATTTTTGCATAGAAATTCCACATGGTACCTTTACTTTAACTCGCTCCATAAGATGTTCTTTACATTGTTGTTCTGAGAGTAGCTGACCTAAAACGGTAGAAGTACAACCACTCTAGTGCCTCTTGCTGCAATACTGAGAATACAACACATTTGTGCTCAGATGTTTCAGAACAATAATGCATGAAATGGAGTTTGCATGGCTAGAGGGTTTGCGTTTATATACTCAGGCTCAGGGGTTTGTTCAAATGAAAGCTGTATTGGAGTTATTTTCCCTGTCTGTAATCTCATGCAAAAATAGTTTAATGAGCTTGTTCAAATGTATAAACTTGGTTGTTCCACAGTGTATTTCCCTATTAAACAATATCAAAAGATTAGATAATAGTTTGACAAAACTTATGTTCCAGTACATTGTATAACCCAATTATTAAATCTCTTTTAGGCTGCATGTCTCGCTCGGTGCCTCTGCCTGTCTTGCTCTCTCGCTGTCTGTCTCTCTCTCTCTCTCTCTCTTTCTCTTCCTGCTTTGCTGTATTGAGGGTCAGACACTGCATCGATCGCCTTGAGCTGCAGCTCTCTTCCTCCACTGACAGGTTATCTCAAAGAGAGAGAGAGAGAGCTGTGCTCAGCATTATTCTCATATGGACGTGATTAATCTCTCTTACACACACACACACACGAACAGATCAGGAAATACCCCAACAAACACCACGTCACTTTGAGAGAGATGCCGGATAGGTTAACTGACACCGCCAGGAACGATGTGGGAATAACTGGTGTGCTGCATTAAGAAAATGGACTTTCGCTAAGACCCACCTTAATGGCACTGACCATTAAGAGCCTTAGTATCGGTTGCTTTCTGATTTTCTTGATGTTACTCTTTTCTAATGTATGTTAATTGAATTCTTGTGTATTAGGATTCTTTATAATTTGGGTAATTCAGACAACCCAGCCCAACCTAGATTGTGTTAAATGTTAAATGCTGGGCTACATTTTTTTTATTTATTTACCCAAAATAGGTGGTAAATTAAAATCACGAGCACATGCGGAACGACTACAGTAGGCAACAGTAATAATCAAAAGATTAAGAGCGCCTACAAAAGGACAAAAATATAAGCAAACATAAAAAAATCCATACTCACCAGTGTTTGCTGCAGTTGCTTGGCATGCTGGGAAGGACATTTCTTTATTGGACCTTTAGCCACCCGAGTAAAAACACCCCATCCATCAGACCTGGGATGTGTTTCTCAAAAGTATCATACTGTAAGCCCAAGTAGATCATAGAGACCGTTGATGCCAAAAGTTGTAACAACTTGGCTCGCAATGCTTTTTTTTCCATTATTAAATTAATTAAATCTTTACTTTATTAAGTAAAGAATGTGAGAATTAGAGCCCGACCGATAAAGGATTTTGAAGGCCGATACCGATACAAATATTTTTGGGTTTTAAAATCCGATATTCCGATATATCGGCTGATATTTTTTTTTTTATTAAATATTGTTGGATTTCACACACGTGTAAAAGAAAAACTAACTTTTCTGCACAAGATACATTTGATACTTTTTCTCTATGTCTAAATGTTCACTCCTCACAAGTATAACTTACATTTTACAATGCAGGGACTGTAACTAGAGATATTCTAGTTATATTTAGCCCGAAAAAGTTCATTGTGGTTTCCAAGCTCATTAATGTTAATGTTAGCGGTCTTCCACTGATGATAGTGGCATTAGCTAGTTTGTGGTTAGATAGTCTATGGTGAGCCATAATTTAGCAATAGATAACATCATACTGCAAATTGTAAAACATACATTTTCAATATAATAGGCCAAGGAGAGATGATTGAAGCGTGTTTCGTCCATTTTTTTTAAAAAATATTAATTTATCGGCCATTATAACTGCCGATACCGATATTTTGGAAAATGCCTAATATCGGCCGGCCGATATATCGGTCTGGCTCTAGTGACAATATTATTTACGTGTGCCAAATATCAGAACAATCCATTCCAATAACTCTGAGATATATATATTAGGGCTGTCAGTTAAACGGCGTTAACGCAAACCCATTTTAACGGTGTTAATTTTTTTTATCGCGCGATTAACAGTCTTTTTGGCCTAGCAAACTTTGTAGTTTTCTTTCACATGCTTTTGCAACAGAACGCGGCATGCGCGCTGCGCTATGAAACCCATTCACTTCAATGGCTTGCGCTGCGCAAGGACATTTTGTTTCTTCGTCGACCAAGCGGATCTAGCTAGACCGTAAACAAAACAACAGGCACGCCGCACACACTTGTTTGGGCTTGCGAGCCGGCCAAATAGTGGTGCGTTCATGTGCTATGGTAATTATGGTAAATACCAAAAGCCGACGTGGAAAATGCACACGAACACCCCCTCATGTGGTATTTTCCACTGGGCAACTCGTAGAATATTTTTATGGACGAGTTGCAGAGATGAGATAACCTTTGACCTTTTCAAAATGGCGGAGAGCACCGCGAGAGTCGTGAATGGTAAATATATATACTTTTCATGATCTAGAAAACATACAGCATATTATGAGTTTTGATAAATCATTTTCTTGCTCTTGCAGATGACCTAAGTAATCTAAAATAGTTTTAGCTAAATAACAGGTCTGGATTTCCATTTTTTTTTTACCACATTACGACAACAAAAGCATTTGATAGCAACACACTGGTAAATACCAGTTCACAAGTGGAAAATATCCTATTTTCCATAGCACCTAAACGCACCATAAGTTAACGTTACGTTTTGAGTGGATGACGACCGCGAGACGCCAAAAATGGATGCCAATAAGATTCTGAATGGAAATTTATTTTCAATAAAAAAACATTTGCACAAAGCAAGCCAATCCACTTTTCCATGTTGATTAAAATGAGAAAAGATAATGGGACAAAAAGAAATTAAGAGACCTTTAGAATAGATAAAAATGTGTGATTAATTGTGATTAATCTCTGAGTTAAATGACATTAATGCGATTAATCGCAATTATATATATATATATATATATATATATATATATATGATCATGAAAAAGTAATATCCATCAATCTCATCAACGGTCTTTCCTGAGAATTTTAGTTCCATATTAAAAATCAGTGGACATGCAAATGGACTGTAGTCAAAGTGCCGTCCTTCGTTTCGCTCTGATTCAACGCATTCAAACCAGTCTGCTTTTTCTTCTATCTTTAGGGAAGCTATATCAGAAATGTGCAGCTGCACACACTCGCTGCTTCGAGAGACCACTGCTCTCCTCAGCCATATCTGCAGCACTCTTCCACAAATTTTCTCCATGACAGAAGCCTGTTTTTCTACACTCGATTGTTATCCTTCTTATACATGCAGGCAGACACTCTGCCTAACCAGAGAATAGCAACTCTTGCTTGAAATTAATTGGCCTCTCAGAAGTATATGCCGTGAGCAAACATGCTGCAGTACTGAGTCCAGAGAGCCCTAAAAGAAACACCTTTTAATAAGATCCCTTTATGTGCCATCTCTGATAGACTTGCTCACATTTTTTTTTATCAGATCAGATCACTCAGGTCACTATTGCTTGTATCAGAGACGGTACTAGTTTATAGTCAGATCAGATATGATCAAATCTTTTTTTTGAAAAACAAAGTGCAGCACAACAGAGGTTTAGGAGCCTATCATACAGGCGCGACAAGTGTTTTTTGCTAGTTTCAGCCCGACGCATTTATCATTTTCACGTACTGCGCCACGTTGTTAAAAGGGTCATATAATGGTACATGAACTTTTACAAGTTGATTGTACAGAAATTTGTGTTTGCAGTGCCTGTACACAACCATCATATAATGATAAAAATCCATCCAGTGTTTTTGTTTTAATCTCATTATATGTTTTCCCCTGCCTCAAATTGAGCCCTTCGTTTTTGTGATGTCAGTAAAACTGAAGCCCCTCCCACGATTGTTGATTGACAGCAGCGTTCAACACAGGCGCGAGTTGTCATCATAGTCCGCTATTGTTGATACGCTGGAGCGGAATGGCATTTAAGCGTTTGTGGTGTTCTGTTCTTGGGTGTAATAGCGAATACAGTCATTTGATGTTCCTAAATCCAAACCGCTGAAGACGCAGTGGCTGAGTTTTGTTTTCGATGGTTAATATTAAGCTAGTTTTGCTAAGAAGCTGCTCCTGAAAAATGAATCAGTGGCAACTATTATGTTCCCTCTGCACCTCCAGAAGAAGTAAGTGTAAAGTTTTATTAACCTTTATATTAATCTTTGCAAATCACGAAAAAAAGTTTTTAATGACCGTTAGTTGTAACGTCAATCTGTTAACGAACTAATGTTACCGTATATATCAGTAAACACATAGCGTTCGTATCTCACTACTCTACCCTGCCAGTACATACAAAAATAGATCATGACATTACGTTAACCAACCATTGAGAAACGTCTTGTTCGAGCCTTCTTCGGCCGTCATCTTGTTCTGGGTCCGACTCCAGTTCAAACTTATGTGTCCTCAGAAGCCCTTTTTCCACCAAAGCATTTTGAGAGCCGGTTCGGAGCCGGTGCCTGCGTGCGAACCAGTTCTTTGTGTTTCGACAGCCAAAGAACCGGTTCACGGCCGCGAGAACTGGTTCCAAAGCGGCACCAACTCTTTGCTGGACTAGAACCGTTCTTTTAGCACGTCATGTTTACGGGGCGGGTTTAGATGCGTTCTTCTCGGTTCTTTTAAACATATTTTCTGACCATCGCAAAGCCAGGAGAAACTGCAGAAACACGCACGCAAGTTTTTTTTTTTTTTTTTTTTTGAAACATAAGCAAAGAAGAAAACAGTCACGATATAGAACAAATTAATAGAAAGAAAAAAAGACACAAGACAGGGGTACATAACTTATCAAAAAAGATTACATATCAAATGAAAAGATTAAAAGACTTACATATTTCAATTGTTTTTAAAGTTTTCTTGGTACACGAGTTAGAGATAATCCCAAAGCAATGTTTGCAAGCGACGTTAACAGTGACGTAACAATGTCGTTCCCTAGGCGCTCAGTCAGTGGAAAAGCAAACCGGTTCTGAACGGGTTCGCAAGTTGAACCAGCTCCGAACCAACTTTGAACCAGCACCAGTTCTGAAACAGTTCTTTTTTCGGTGGAAAAGGGGTAAGAGACTCCCGTTGCCGTTCTCTCTCCAAAATATACCCTCAACCGTTGTCAAGGCAACACTCCACGTCCGTAGTATCAAAACGCCCCACAGAACAGAGGGGCAGAGTCAGCGAAGCTCGTGATCATTTAAAGGCATATGCACTGAAACGGCGTGAAAGTTTTTGACCAGGTAAAAATTGTGTTTTCTTTACAATGCTAATGAGAATTTTTAATAAAAGTATATTACAAAGTTTTCATTTAGACCCTAAACATTCATATTAACTTATGCACAAAAATGGCATTACAAGACCATAGATGGTCTCGCTTTAACCTCGCACACGAGTAGATCCATTTACTCGCTAGAAGCGCCAAATTTTTCCGCTTGCAAATTCCGCCATGTAAATTACGAATCCGCCATGGCGCGAGCCAGCCCGTTCTCATCCCAAGGTGTTATGTACTGACACTTCTGACATTTCGTCTACATCCAACGCACATGGTTGGCACCCTTTGGGTCAATATAAGACACAGATATATATGGGCCAGATGGCGCCTCCTAGTGTTAAACTAGCAAAAGTGAATTCGGACCCGCCCTAAGTGCACTTGCGCCGTGCGCTTTAGACCATGCGCTTAGATCCTTGAAGGGCCCTTACAGTTGAAATGAAAGAAATGATAACTTGGATGAAAAAATGTGTAATAATGTGTGATGTGACTGGGTGAAGTGACTCTGGAGATGAAGTTCCCAGGGAAAGCATGACAAGAATAAAGCATACCTTAAATGCTATGTAAATCACTTTGGATAAAAGCATCTGCCAAGTGCATAAATGTAAATATTTTACATCGTGTCTTGATTTTAATCCCAGACATGTCTGTGTTGTCCTCGCACAACTTTCAGGATCAAGTAATATTAGTGTCCTCTGAGGAATCTAATACCATTCAGATAGGAAGTTGGAATTGTTGGTATATTGCTTTTTCACAAGGCTCTCATTTATTCTGACCTCCGGCAAACCGCACACTAACTAAAGCTGAGTTTCCTCTGCTCCTTTTGTTATGGATTAAACCTTTTAAAAATACTGAAGAGAATAATTTGCAAAGCTTTAATAATTCAATCATTTATTTAAATTTTAGCAATAATACCTCCTTGTGAAGTGTTTTTTTTTCTTCAGAAATTCTCTTGACTGATCTAAATTCTGTTTTATTATTTAATACAAATACATTATTAAAAAAGGGTTTAATAAAACAAATTCATACAAAATTGAATTATTCGTTTAAAACGTAATCAAATAAAATTGTGAGAAATGTGTTGGCCAACAAAGTGCTGCGAGGTACAAAGGACAGTTTAAATCAAAAGAGACCAAAAAGTGGTATTTTTCTTAAAAATAGTTTTAAAGAGAGTTAGTTTAAAGAAAGATCAGAGATAATTTGATCAATTGAAAAGGGTGAAATGCTGGTAAAGTGACACTCAAGAGCAGCTCTGGAGATGAAATTCATGTATTCATATCCTCATATATTGAGATGAAAACTTGAGCATTTGTAGAACACGCAGACTTCACACTAAATTGCAGTCTTTTTGCATTCACGGGCACCAGTCCATATAGCAATTTGATAAAATATACAGCCCTATTTTTTTTATTCATTCATTCAAATTTTGTCAAATTCCTCGACATTCCACTTTTATGACTGGATTCCATCTCCGCTTTCGGCATCACATAAAATCAAGGGCTCTATATATTAAATAGACTGTTCTTCTATCTTTCACAGACATATTTTGTCGTGTGAACTTCTGTTCTTGTTTCAGAGATGCTAGCAGGGCCCATAGACAGTAAAAGAAATGGACAGAGCGACCCCATTGATTTAAACAGAGAAAATTTAAGCCTGTTAAAAGCTGATAGCCAGGCGTACTGCGCAGGCTCAAACTGAGCCGGTCACGTGAGCAACCTCTATGTCTTCTTGTAGCTGTGCTGAGTAAAATCTGAATAGACCTTATTCAGAGCAGCGCCATGACAGGTATGAAAGTGAGGCTGTGAGGGATAGACTTAGGCTCAATCCCAATTCACCCCTTGGCCCTACCCCTTAGCCCTACCCCTCCGTTTTTGCGCGTTCACGTCTAGGGGTAGGGTGTCTCAATTCTTCTTGAGATCGAGGGGTAGGGCGAAGGGGTAGGGCTACATAGCCCTCGAAACGGAGATTTTTCAGAGGCACACTCCAAACGGAGGGCTAAGACAAAAATTCACGGAATGCATCGGAAATCACCGGCGAGATGGATCGCAAACGGTTAAACATTTAAATTTAGCGCCAGATGATTCCACCACGCACTTTATTTACTCTTATAATAACACTATAGTCGTTTAAATTAAGAAATGGTATAATAAATTACCTTTCCGATCAGAAAAGACATACATTTCGAGGAAGGGATGTTATAATCATCATGTTTATTCAAAGTTAAGAGCAGCTGCGCTGATGATTGTCAGTTGTTGTCATGGAGAAATCCTGTACATCGCCGACGACTGATGACGTTGGGTTCATGAAGGTTCGTTCCATTTCGTAGGTAAATATTCCAACCCCTTGGCCCTTGTCACTCCGTTTTAAGGGCCAAGGCTACACTCGAAAACAAGGGGGTAGGGCTAAGGGGTAGGGCCAAGGGGTGAATTGGGATTCAGCCTTACCGTGTTTCCAATGGCATCTGCTGTAAAAAGCTGAATAAAGCGGCTAGATTACTTACAATTTTGCACAGCTTACGTTGTCGGGAGTTTTTTGTCAACTGACATTTCTTGGAAAGATATTTTTCCAGTGTTTTTCCAGTGTTTGGGCAGAACAATCCGAAAACACATTAAATAACAGTACAGCCCATTGAAGAGATGCAAGTCTATCCCTCACAGCCTCGCTTTCATTCTCATTAAAAATCAAAGATGGCGCTGCCGTGAATAAGGCGTATAATTCCCTTCCGAATCTCACAGAGACGGAGAGAGTGAGTATTAGCTATCCATGAGCTAGCAGCAGGATCAACTTTTATTATTCTCTTTGGGCTTCTCCCTTGACTTTTTCGGACTTTATGCCTCCACGTCCCCCCGATTGCTTGCAAGCTTCTCCTCCTTTCTATACGGTAACTTCCGGCTGATGGATTACCCCCTTGGCAGGGCCCAAAGTTGAAAAGCCCGATTTTAGAAACAGAGACATGGTCTTTTTTCGGCCTCTCAGTCCTGTCTAACCTTTCCTATCTTAAAGGGTTAGTTCACCCAAAAATGTTTTTACTCAGTATTTACTCACTCTAATGTTGTCTCAACCCCGTAAGACCTTCGTTCATTATTGGAACACAAATTATAATATTTTTGATGAAATCTGAGAGCTGGATCACTCCTGCATACTAGTCCATGGGCTTCTTGAGGAATTGAAACTTGCCCTCAAAGTAATTAAAGACATCGTTAAAATAGTCCAAGTGACTACAGTGGCTCAATCTTAAGTTTATCAAATGACGAGAATACTTTTTGCGCGAACAAAACAACAAAAATAACGACTTTATTTCAACTATTCATTTACTTCTCTCTCTGCCTCGAGTCAGGTTACTAGTTTGATAACGTAAGCTTCTGTCGTTGTACGTCACACGCATCACACACATGACCATCGTCGGCCAATAGTGAACCTACGTGTGACGTAGCACTACGCTATCACACTACGTTAACTGACTAGAGGCCCATAGAGAAGGAAGTGAATAGTTGAAATAAAGTCGTTGTTTTTGTTTTGTTATTTTTTTTGCGCACAAAATGTATTCTCGTCGCTTGATAAAGTTAAGATTGAGCCACTGAAGTCACTTGGACTATTTTAACGATGTCTTTAATGACTTTGAGGACGGCAAGTTTCAATTCCTCAAGAAGCCTATGGATGCAGGAGTGATCCAACTCTCAGATTTCATCAAAAATATGTTAATTTGTGTTCCGAAGATGAACGAAGGTCTTACAGGGTTGGAACAACATTAGAGTGATTAATTACTGACAGAATTTTCATTTTTGGGTGAACTAACCCTTTAAAGAACAGCATTCTGTAGAACTGAGGAAATCAAGTTAGTACTGCAGTGCGAAATGAGAACACAGACAATCCAGTTCCTCGTGGTAATTTCTGCATCTGCTTCAATTAGATTAGTCTGAGACTTGTCACATGGAGAGGGTGTTGTTTAAAAGTGCCCTGAATTCCTAAGACGTAATGCTTAAATAATGTGTGATACACTGGAGGAGGACGTTTGGAGTGTGTAAAGAGTGTCATATTGTACACACTGTATCGTATTGTACATCAACGACTTGTTTCATCTCTTTAAAAATGTTGGAAGGAAGTAAAATTTAGGTTCTGTTAAATTTAGGAGTGAATGAAGCCCAAGGAGTGTAGGACTGTTCCAAAAAAATTGACTCTTGTTTTTAATGAATCTGTCAATGACTCAAGTCAATCTCCAGCTCTGGTTTGATGGCTCTCTCACCGATTGAATCAGTTGGGGCGGTTAGTGATTTACCATATGACTCGATCATTCAAACACAGGTCATTAGTTTTGACCATATTCAACTCGAAATGAACCAAGAGCTGCCACCGTTGAAGTCAGCATGAAATGAAAATTCTCCCCATCTATTTTTCTAAATGGATTTTATCTTACCATTTATCTTATGGTGAATACATTTTTTTGACCTCGTAATTTTATAATCAAAATGTCATATCTCTATATTCCAGTGAAATTACATACTTCTCTCTGGTGACATTTGCCAGACCTTTACAATCATTTAATCCACTTTAAACCTCGTCCTTTCTTACAATCAACTGCATTCATCTCTCTCTCTCTCCATCCATTACACAATTGGTGTACTGCTGGTCCCCTCCCTACATTTTTTCCTTTTTTAGATAATTTGTTTAACTGAGATGTACATCACAAGATAGAAGAACTTCTGTTTCATCTCAGCTTCAAACCAGTATAATTCACAAGATAGAAATTTGAAAAGTATTTTTTGTCATTATTTAAAGGGTTAGTTCACCCAAAAATGAAAATTCTGTCAGTATTTACTCACCCTCATGTTGTTCCAAACCTCTATGTGTTTATTTGTTCTGCTGAACACTAGGGTTGGGTATCGAGAATCGAGTATCGATTGGAACCGGGACTAACTTTTCGTTTTTCCCGGAATCGTTCAAAAGTTAAAATTTCGATTCCTAATTTTGATATTCACAGTCCGCCGACCGGAAGAAGAAACCGCTGAACAACACCAACGAAGAAGCGTCTATCGGAAGTGTTGGCATAACTGCGCGAGTCGAACATGAGTAGCTTACGTCGGTGGTCCAAAGTGTGGCTTCACTTTTCTAAAAATAACGAAATCTCGGCAAAATGCAAAATTTGTGACAAAAGGAGTATTTGACAGGAGTATTTCCCTCAGAAAGACCGTTGGTTAGCAAGGTTAGCTAAACTTTTTTGACCCTGCCTCTTAAAAGAATCGGAATCGAGAATCGTTAGGAACCGGAATCGAAACAGGGAATCGGAATCGGAATCAGAATCGTTCAAATTCAAACGATACCCAACCCTACTGAACACAAAGGAAGATATTTGGAAGAACGTTTTAATCAAACAGATCTTATTCCCCATTGACTACCTAGTAGTCCTATCTAGTCAGTGGGGAATGAGATCTGTTTGATTAAAACATTCTTCCATATATCTTCCTTTGTGTTCAGCAGAACAAATAAACACATAGAGGTTTGGAACAACATGAGAGTAAGTAAATACTGACAGAATTTTCATTTGGGTGAACTAACCCTTTAAGCTTTCGTTGTAAAGTAAATGAGGATGGGGAACCGTTGCAAACCTTCATGCACTCAGTTACCAGACAGAACACCTGGTTATTGGCGTATTGTTTCCCTTATTTTTTTTTATTCAAATGGTCTCTTTGTTATATATAATGTACTATTATAGATATATTGTCTAAACACAGCTGCTGCAATCAGAAGAGGATTGTGGTACAGTTCCTCAGGAATCAACCCATGATGCAACACAACAGCAACTAGCAGTCAAGCTGAGGCAGTGTGAGCGTAAGGTTTTATAATGATGTGTGTGTTTAGTGTGTATGCCAGCTGCCAGACCTCCCTGAGCCGAGGATCCTCTTTTTCAAGGGGCATGAGGTCTGCCTCGCACATCTGGCTCATTTCTGGTTGCATGCGGTCTTTCTTTGCCTGGGATGATGGTGTCCAATTTACAAACACATCATTCTGTTGAGCCAGCTTGTTTAATGATCAGAGTTGGAAATCTTTCCACTGTAACACAACATCCTAACCAGGAGTGACACTGTACAACTACAAGAGTTGATCATCCTTAGCAAGTACGATAAGCGATTTAGACGTGTTGTTGTTGGTAGCTTGGTTTCTTTCTTCCACTTTCATCGTTTCCTGATTTATAAAGTTTGTTTTGTTGTAGATATATGCATTTATTTGTATTAGAAGACATGTGCATGTGTATTCCCAGATTTAGTTTTTTATTTGGTATTACTGTAGTGGAGGGGATTGCATTCACTTGAAGAAAAAAAAATCTACTCGGTTTTTATGAATTAACTAGTTAATCTCAGAATTACGATACAATTTTTCATGGAAAAAAGTTTTTGTTCTGCTTTTCTGAATTAACGAGTTAATTTTTCATGATAAAAAAATTTTGCTCTGTTTTTCTGAATTAACGAGTTAATTTTTCATGAGAAAAAAGTTTTTGCTCTGTTTTTCTGAATTAACGAGTTAATTTATCATGAGAAAAAACAGTTTTGCTCTGTTTTCTGAATTAACGAGTTAATTTTTCTTGAGAAAAGAGTTTTTGCTCTGTTTTTCTGAATTAACGAGTTAATTTGTCATGAGAAAAAAGTTTTTGCTCTGTTTTTCTGAATTAACGAGTTAATTTTTCATGAGAAAAAAATGTTTGCTCTGTTTTTCTGAATTAACGAGTTAATTTTTCATGAGAAAAAAAAGTTTTGCTCTGTTTTCTGAATTAACGAGTTAATTTTTCATGAGAAAAAAGTTTTTGCTCTGTTTTTCTGAATTAACGAGTTAATTTATCATGAGAAAAAATGTTTGCTCTGTTTTTCTGAATTAACAAGTTAATTTTTCGTGAGAAAAAAAAGTTTTGCTCTGTTTTCTGAATTAACGAGTTAATTTTTCATGAGAAAAAAGTTTTTGCTCTGTTTTTCTGAATTAACGAGTTAATTTTTCATGGAAATTTTTTTGCTCTGTTTTTCTGAATTAACGAATTAATTTTTCATGGATTTTTTTTTGCTCTGTTTTTCTGAATCAACGAGTTAATTTTTCATGGACATTTTTTTTGCTCGTTTTTTTTTAATTAACGAGTTAAAAATAGAGCAAACATTTTTTTCTCATGATAAATTAACTCGTTAATTCAGAAAAACAGAGCAAAAACTTTTTCCCATGAAAAATGATCTCTTAATTCTGAGAAAATTAACTTGTTAATTCAGAAAAACAGAGTAGATTTTTTTTTCTCCAAGTGAATGCAATACGCCCCCGTAGATTTGAGGGTAGGGGATACAATGAGAATAATCGTTATGGAATGAGAATAGGAATCACTGATATGCTTTTAATGGCACAATACTTATTCCCAGTGTAATGCTAGAGAGAACTATAATTTCATCCGGCAATCTCACCCTGTCAAAGTTTGATGACTTTATTAGAGATGGAAAAATAAACACTCTAAATGGTAAATAGATGCTTTCTCTGAGTGTTAAGGTTGTTTTTGTGGCGGTGAAGGCAGACCTTGTATTTTAGGCTCTGTTTGTGATACTGAAGGCGCCTGGAGATTTTCTTTTTCCCTGTGGAAAACTGGAAGATAATGTTTTTTTGGCCCCGTGTGATCTGAAAACCCATCAGAGCCTACAGGTGGAATGCATACACACATTTAACAGCACACATACACAAACATTAGACTTAACTGTGTTTGCTAGTGTTTATATCATGATGTGCTGTACATCAGATGAGTGAAGTTTGTTGAAATGAAAACCAGCATCATGACCAACAGTCTCCATAGGAAAGGAGCCAATGAAGTGGAACCATCTCACTTTTAAACTCAATTCAGATGGTACATGTTTTTTTTTTTTTTGTTTTTTTTTTTTTTTTTTTGCAAACATACTTGATTTGAATCCCATCCAAAACACCCGTCATTGCTTTTCTCTCACTCTTAACAATGGATTAAATGACCTACAGTATTGTTTTTCAGCTTTTATCTCTTCTGAGAATTAGATTGAATAGAAATAGTTGGAAATTCTAGATTAGATAGATAGAAATGCCAATAAATTTTCTATTGTAATGCTTAATTTCAATCCTTTTATTTTGACCATGACTAATTTAATTGACTAGATTTAGTCAACTCATCATAGACTTATCTTTTTGTGTAAAATGACAGTCAAATTTGGTGCTGTGTAACATTAAAATACACATTAAAATTAATAAGTTGAGTTTGTAGACACAGTATGTATTTTAATTGCCATGACCAAAAATATCTGAATATTTGTTAAGAGGATGACTGTTTGAACACTTGAACTGAGTCTTTCTCTTCGGTTAGGGCTCAAATCTTTATCTGATCTCCTGGGAGGTGTGTGTGCCAGAGAGGAACGGCATCATTAACAGAAATGGACCGCAACTGTGAATTGAATAGATAAGATTTGATTTTAATGGCACCACATTTTAGTGATGTTACAGTGGAACCCTTTTTTTGTTTTTTGTCTGTTTTTTAGATTGAAAACCATGAACTCGGTCAATATGGAGTAAATCCATTTGCACTCATTCAACCGTGCAAAATCTTTGCGGTGAAAGAGTGAAGCTGAAGTATTGGACGAGTATTGATTCAGCTCCTTGTCTCTTAGGAAAATGAATGGGTCATGGCATTTTAATCTTTGATCCTGGTTTCAATGAGCTTGCAAAAGACAACAACAACAAATAATGTCATGAAGCAATCCCTGTTACTTTTGGCCGGTGAAACCCATGTGACTGATCATTGATCCGCTTCAGTGAATCACATGTTTTTAATTGTTTCTCATCTCTCCAAGGAGCTTACAGTATGTTTAGTTTGTGTGTGTTTGTTAATTGGTAACTCTACAGATTTATCTATAAGTAGTAGTACAGCATTTGCAACTATCATCATCACCTTAAAGGGTTAGTTCACCCAAAAATGAAAATTCTGTCAGTATTTACTCACCCTCATGTTGTTCCAACCCCGTAAGACCTTCGTTCATCTTCGGAACACAAATTGAGATATTTAAGATATTAAGATCGCTCCTGCATACTAGTCCATAGGCTTCTTGAGGGAATGACAATTGATTGCCTCAAAGTCATTAAAGACATCGTTAAAATAGTCCAAGTGACTACAGTGGCTCAATCTTAACTTTATCAAACAACAAGAACACTTTTTGTGCGCAAAGACAACAAAAATAACGACTTTATTTCAATATTCGATTATTTCTCTCTCTGGCTCGAGTCAGGTTACTAGTTTAATAGCGTAAGCTTCTTTTACTGTACGTTACACGCATCACACACATGACCAGCATCGGCCAATAGTGAGCCTACGTGTGACGTAGCTCTACGCTATCACACTACGTTAACCGACTACAGGCCCATAGAGAAGGAAGTGAATAGTTGAAATAAAGTCGTTATTTTTGTTTGTTTTTGCGCACAAAAAGTTTTCTCGTTGTTTGATAAAGTTCAAATTGAGCCACTGTGGTCACTTGGACTATTTTAACGATGTCTTTAATGACTTTTTGATGCCAGCAAGTGTCATTCCCTCAAGAAGCCTATGGACTAGTATGCAGGAGCGATCTTAATATCTTAAATATCACAATTTGTGTTCCGAAGATGAACGAAGGTCTTACGGGGTTGGAACAACATGAGGGTGAGTAAATAATGACAGAATTTTCATTTTTGGATGAACTAACCCTTTAAGTTTTTTTTGGATTCAGTATTCAAGTGCAAACATAAACACAAAACCGGTGTCCAAAATCACATTCTTTTGGCTATATTACATTTGGTTTGAAACTTTTTTGTGACTGTTAAAATGCAGTGCAGCCTCAAAGGCTCTACATGACCCCAGACGAGGAATGAGGGTCTTATCTAGCCAAACGATCTGTCTTTTAATCGAGAAAAAAATTGTTGATTGATGAAATTGTTAATGTTGAAAGTTTTTAACCACAAATGGTTGTCTTGCACATCCACGAATTAACGTCTTATGCCTGGTTCAGATTACACGATTTTAGCCCAATTTTGGCACGATCCGTGTGACGTAGGGTGTCGTAGTTTTTTTTAAATGACAACGGGCGTCGGGACACGAGATTCGATTGTATCATCTCGTATAGTGTGTCATAGTGGGCGACAACCTACGTCGCGTCTGCGATGCTTCACGACAAAAAGACTAGCATGTTTTATTTTTTTTACGGTCGTCCACGACGGTTCCGTCACATTTATGAGGTTGACCAATAGGAGCACGGAAGCTTTTCCGTACACAACTTTCAAAAATGGCGGAACGAAAGAGAGACGACGGTGCTAACGTTAAAACTAAAAGTAAAAATATATAAGAAAACAATATTTTACCTCAAGTTCTCTTTGGAGGATCCAGACAGCCCATACTGTCCTCTTCGAGCAATACAGGAACATGCCCATTGTCGGGATTTCTTTCATTTTTTTACTTTTTTTCTGAACACGGGACAGCCAGTACAACACTCACCGCTTCATCCATTGTTTGTTTACGTTTGTTTCCGGAAGTCACTCGCTACTAGTTTCGCCTTCTCGATGACATCACGTGCCGTTAAAGACGGCATGCGATGACTCGTCAGGAAGCAACGTGTAGTCTGACGTGTGTCTTGTCCAAGACACGACAAGATTTCAGGAGTCAAAATCGCGTAATCTGACACAGTGACTATCGTAACAGACAAAAAATCGTGTAATCTGAACCAGGCATTATGTAATCACATTAAAAAAGTCAGGTGGTAACATGACATAGGCAGAAAATGTCATAATTTTCTCCAACTTCAAAATCGTTCAATTTTTCATCGTTCTATGATGTCACCTTTTATTTTATATATGTTTATATGGCGTTCGACTTGGTCTTTGCACGTTCGCTTTGTAAACACTAGGTCTGTACTTCCGCCTACGTCACGCGTGACCTTTCAACGTGATTACGTAATGTGTGGCGCATCACAGTTGGCTCAAGATGAGCATTTGTGGTCCAAAAGTATGTGTGTTTTTTTTATTTTTTATAAAATGACAGATTGTTTGGCTAGATAAGACCCTTTTTCCTCGGCTGGGATCCTGTAGAGTCATCAAAAATTATCATGGAATTTTAATTCTGAAGTGAACGAATCCTTTAATGAAATTCAAATGTTCTACATCCGCCATGTCGTTACTGGACAACGTCTCTTCACCGCTGTTAACAAATCCTCTCCCGTTGCCTCACGGGTTAGTAAAGTGTCCATTTAATTCGCCTACTGTTTCAAATACTGTTGGTGTACAGTTTTTCCACAATCTTTCTAGTAGCGAAGTATTTGATTTTGGATGCAGCAAATGTTTTCCATAGTTTAAATGAAAAATACATCATATTTCATGCTTGAATCAATTGAGTTAATTGTTTTAGGCTGACTGTTTGAAGTGCAAGGTAATATGTTGCCAGATTTTGCTGGAACATTCACATTAATTGTCTTAGTGATCAGGCAAACTTGAAGCAATGGATCAGATGGGGCATTAATGCATGTGCAGGTATCACAATCATGGGAAACATGTATTGTGTTCTTGATTGCTGTATATTTTTGACAGGAGTATTTTACATCAGCTATAATGTGTGATTTAAACCTTTGTTTTCTTTGCATGTGTGTTTTATTTATTGTAAGCCATCCTCAGACACCATTACTCCAGTTTATTGACATGAACATTAAATTACTACAGCTTTGGGAATTAATTATGAGACTTCTGAAAAACTTCACAAACGCATATCGTAAGTCATCTCCAAGCCTTTGGCTCATTTTTATCAATATAGTCTTTTTGCTGGGTGATCTATTAAATATTCATGATGTATTCGCACAAATTTTTCTCATGATATAAAATTAAGCAAAATTATGAATATCTAAAGGATTTAATGAGCTATTTATTGGCCATTAGTTTTCCTAAAGACCGTCATTTGAGTAGTTTCACTATCCTTTATCTTATGAGGATAAGATATGAGAATGAGCGTTAAAGGGGAGATGTTTTAGTAGCGTCTCTAATTTAAATTTCGATAAGAAAAATGGTCTCAGAGCTGGTAAGTTGAATTTTATTTCTATGAATCAATTTAATGATTCACTAAAAGTGACACTTCAAACAGTCCCTGTCTAACATGCATTTCTTTTTTCTGTGCCTATAAATTAAAACAATTAAATATCATTTTGACTTCTTCATATTAATCATTACTTGGCTACAGTGGTGTTTTTGATTACAAAAGTCATCCTTTAAAGTGGTTTCGGAGCTGATAAATGCAAACCAAAAGTCTTAAAGATATTTTATAGAGATTTTTTGCTGTATCACCCAGCCATGCTACTGTATATCCACACTGAGGACATGAGCCACAGAAAGACAAGCAGCGGAAACTTTGACAGAGGGAAAGCCAGGGCTAGTTCTCTTCCTCCCAGCCCAGTTGCGCCCCCTAGTCTAGCATATCCTTCCTTGGCACTGATGACGCCAGCATTCAGATACACGAGCCATTAGCATTTCCACAAGCAAATGTCATTCCTGCAGAGGAACGCTTAGCTGCTGGTCTCCAGGATAGGAGGCCATTGTTGTAGGAGCCAACTAGAAAACGTAACAATGTTACGAGGTGACTTTAGTTCGAATTCGTATGATGTGAATCAATACAATTAGAAAAAAGCTAGCATTAAGGGCCACCTTTAACCACACCCCTAAACACCCCCATCACTGGCCGTAAGCAGATCCAATGAAAACGATTGAATTCATTTGAATTAGCCACCAATTCACCAAAACGTAAAACAGTTATGCCATGAGGTTGTGTTGTAGGAGCCTGAGATCTTCTAGTGAGTCTGTTGCTGGGGTTTGTGTGCTCATATTTGCGCAACTGTCACTGAGAATTCTCCAGCGAGTCATGTGTGAGGTTTGTGTGGTCGGGTTACTCGCTCTCTAAAGTCTATGACCATCTGTCTCCATATGACTCATTGGGTCGGCATGCAGTGCGCTCATTTCAACATGGG
Organism: Cyprinella venusta; assembly: GCA_038021265.1. NCBI lineage: Eukaryota > Metazoa > Chordata > Actinopteri > Cypriniformes > Leuciscidae > Cyprinella > Cyprinella venusta. The sequence goes on from CM075869.1 coordinate 7,055,005, forward strand.
GAACAAGTACATGAATGCTAACCAAGCGGCAACCTCCCTGTCTCTCTCTCTCGAATCCAACACGGAAGTGACTTAAACTGCAATTCACCGACTGGCCACTAGAGACAGGCTGCAAAAGAGTCAATCCCATGTTAAAATTCCCAACTTTATTTAATTTTTTTTTTAAAGCCTGGTGCAAAAAGTAGTTATGGTCTATATTGCTAATTTTGCCCTTCATGACAACTGTGAGGGGGGTGAATTTTTATGTTTCATCTGTTTAAATTATATTAAGCCGTAAAGTTCTGTATAATTAAGGGCGTTGCCACTTGATTGACAGGTGGATTGCCGCTGTTGTCACGACTAGCCGTTAGCCGTCACCTCAGCTAATCCTGACTCTTTGCCCATTTTCATTTACCCAGGAGTGACACGCTACCAAGATGGCGACGGCCGGTTTCGCCACTTTGGGCTTCAAAAATGCTCTTCAGAAACCTAGGTGACGTCGCGGACACTACGTCCATGTTTTTTTTTTACAGTCTATGATGCAAACAGTTCTAGCTTTCTAGCTTTTGCATTCTGAATTGTGTTCCCAATTCTTAAAGTAATGATTTTTAATGCACAATACGAGATACCGGGCAATTGGCTTTATGCACGGCTGCACTACTTCCTGAACTTCAGCCAGCTCCTTGTTTCCTGTCTGCCATTATTGGACGAACTTGATGGCAGACAGGAATCAAGGAGCTCGCTGAAGATCAGGAAGTAGTGCAGCTGTGCATAAAGCCAATTAGGGATTTTTCAAATTATTCTTATTATTTTTGGCATCGAATGATGTTGGATGTTTAATTGTGCATGGTCATTTGAAGTTAATATAAAAAAAAACACTGTAAAAACAACTAACACTGTTAAAATCTTAAGAAAATAAATTAAGTTTTTCATACTTTACATATAATGTTGTGATGCATAAATTCACTTGTAGCATTTTTTTGTTTGTTTTAAACAATTTTCTTGCACGTAATAGTATAAACATTTTTAATTTCAGCAGTAACATTTTTTTTTAATATCTGTGTGTCCCTCTTAATGGAACATTCAAACGGAAATGTTTTTCTTTTTCTTTTTTTTTTGCATATACTGTAGGTAAATACGTCGTCAAAGCGATCCCCGTTCACACAGATCTGCCAAAACGATTAAGGCGAGACACTACAGGTGAATAGGGTTATTTTTTTAACTAGCAGATATCACCATGAAACTTTCCCAGTTGATTACATACATTAAGATGTGAAAAAAATATATTACAAGTTTTCTGTAATTTAATGTTTAAATATGCAAATTAGGCATTATCTAATGAAATATGCCCTAATTTGCATATATTTTAAAAAACGAAATCTGAGTATTGGATAAAGCCAGGTTCAAAATTATTATTTCATTGTGTTCACATATTAGATGGGGGAAAAATTACAGAGGGATTTATGGATATCTACTTTTGTTATGCTGTAAATCAGAAAATACTGCCAATAGCCATGAAAAAATGATTTTCGCCATGTTTTTTGGAATAAAATGTTATATAAATCAGGCTAGGAATAATATATTTACAAATCCCTCTGTAAATGTCTTCATAATATAACTAGGAACAAAACTAACTGGAAAGTTTGGTGTATATAGGTGCTACTGAAGTGGAGATTTCGGACTTGGAGTATGAGAGAAAAGTCATTTTGATAAAACGGGCTTTAAAGATTTAGCATCAGCCAATGAGATTGCGCATTTAGAGTTAAATCCCTCCTTTTACTTTCACGATTGGCTGCTGGTAAAAAGGAAATGACCATATTTGGACCCGACAGCGTTGAACAGGAGAAAGAGAGCTTTCTAACGGTGTGTGTGATGACAGGGTGCAGATCGCGATCGCTGAGCAGCGGGAGGATTTAAAATGCCAACTTTTGAAGAATTTATGAGAAATCTACAGACGCAAACAGATAAAGTGTAGTAAAATAATGACCTAAATGTGTAGTTCAGACTTTTTTTCACCACAAGTCTGAAAGAAGACATGTTATTCAAGACAAATATCCCAAAATCTCAAAATTGACCAGTGAAAAAAAAAACTGTTTTTGCCTGCCATGTCTCGCCTTAAAAACGTTGTATTATTCAACCAGTCAAATAGTTAATGTCACTTTGTAAAGAAACACTACGCATCCATAGACTGAACACGTAACATGATTGCGTATCATGTCTCCGCTTTCACAAAATTGCGTTTTTCTAGTTTTCACAGAGACGATTATGTTGTGTTTTCAAAAACTAGCACAATTTGAGACATTGTTAAAAGAAAGGAGCCCAGAATCTGAAAAAAAGTCCATTCTTTATTGGTTTAAATGACCTGCTATGTTAAAAGTGAAGCTTTTGCGTGTCACAGTTGGATCTAAATGTGGGAAGAATAACCCCTCTGTTTGTACAGATTACAGTCACTCCTGAAATTGTCATAGTTGTTTAGTTTGGCTCTGCTCAATCAAGGCTACTTGGATTTAATGTAAATTTGGTTGTCCCTGTCTGATCAGAATTTCCAGTCAGAAATTGTAGAATGTGGTTGTCCTGTAAATGACCAAACCCTAAATACATATTGAACCTTGCTTTGTTCTGTACACACAATGGAGAGACAGCCGGTTTGGTCGTGGGTGTGTGTGTGTGCCAAATGTTGTGAAGTAACTAAAAGAAATAACAAGGCTATAACTTCGCATCTTTCAGAAGCGTGACATCTGTTTGAAAATGTGCAGCTTTTTCCAAGCTGTTTATTTCATGTGCCAATATGCAAGATGCTACACTGCTGCTTTCATTTCACGTTGAATTGTATACAGTTCGGTGTTGATATTGTTAACTAAAAATCCAACAAAAAATTGTTTAAGGGAATTTAAATGAAGCTGGAAGTACAAATCAATGATACATTACATCTCAGTGAGGCTAGTGATGCCTCAAAACACTTCAGTTGAATAGCTGTGGTGATATATTATGCACAAAATAATTTTATATTTCTCTGGAAATTACCTTTGATGCAGCCTAGTCATCACAGCTTCACATGGTAAAGAGCTGAAGTCGTAGTTTAGGTGTTTTTACTATGTTCGGTGTAAAAATCTATTCAGTTCAGTGAAGTGTGTGTGGGTGGATGTGATCTGTGAAACTGTAGTATTGATGATGATTTGTAATAGATCTCTTCAGAAACATGATTCTGGCTTCACACTGCAAGTGAATATGGAAACTTGAATGACATCATTCTGAGTTTATAAATATCGGTGTCTGTTTTAGTGTGTCTCCCTGCACTGAACATTAACCCAGTTGAACCCAAACAGGATGATTCAACTGCACTGACTTTACAATTTCAGATGCAGAAAGGTTTATTTGGTTAATAGTATATTAGAGTTGTGGTTTTGTGTTTTGTAAAGGTTAGTCGATAGCAGACTGTACATCAAACATTAGTGTGTAGGTTGCTCTCAATACTAGAGATGGCTGAACAGGGAAACTTTGACAAATGGATCATGTTACAATGTTTCTGCAAAATATTATAATAACTATGCTTATTAAGACAATTATGAAAGCTTACATTTGCAGGATATCACAGTTTCATTTAGTTTGCATTAGTAGAAATAAATGCAGTAACTTATTTTGGAGGAAATTATGGTTGCCATGTAAATGTAAATTGTTGCCTTGGTAAAAGATTTTATCACTGTTTAAAACAATACTAAATTGAGAAGTTTGAATGTGGGAGGGATATCTGATTAATTATCTGGTTAATTATGGAAGACTAAAAGTTGGTATTGCAGACAATTTTTTTTCATAATTCCAACTTTGAACTTTATATCTTTCTGTTGTATTTCTCATAACTGTAGCTATTTTTCATAAATGTGACTATTTTAGAAATTCATAATTGCATGTTTATATTGCAAAATTGTGAGTTTCTAGTTGTGAATTTATATCTCACAATGTGACTTTTGTTTATTTTTTTATTTTTTTTTGTCATGCTATTTGAAAGGTTCCTTATTTTGTTTTGGAGGTCTCCTACAACAGGTTTACATTAGAGCCCGACCGATAAAGGATTTTGAAGGCCGATACCGATACAAATATTTTTGAGTATTAATATATTTAATATTTTTAAAATCCGATATTCCGATATATCGGCCGATATTTTTTTTTATTAAATATTGTTGGATTTCACACACGTGTAAAAGAAAGCTAACTTTTCTGCACAAGATACGTTTGATACTTTTTCTCTACGTCTAAATGTTCACTCCTCGCAAGTATAACTTACATTTTACAAAGCAGGGGCTGTAACTTGAGATATGCTAGTTATAAATACAGTAATCATTACTTTATTTAGGCAGAAAAAGTTCATTGTGGTTTCCAAGCTCATTAATGTTAACGTTAGCGGTCTTCCACTGACTATAGTGACATTAGCTAGCTTTGTGGTTAGCTAGTCTATGATGAGCCATAATTTAGCAATAGATAACATCATACTTCAAATGGTAAAACATACATTTTCATTATAACAGGCCTAGGAGAGATGATTGAAGCATGTTTCGTCCGTTTTTATTTTATTTTTTAAATATTCATTTATCGGCCATTATAACTGCCGATACCGATATTTTGGAAAATGCCCAATATCGGCCGATAATATCGGTCTGGCTCTAGTTTACATGCATCCAAGGCCAAGGAACACTTTAATTTTCTCATAATATACAGTGCAGCATCACCTCTTTTCTCACGGTGCCTGAAAGGGTTCGATCAAGGATTCAGTCTCTCTAAATCCCGCCTTTCCGAGAGCCTACTTTGCTCTGATTGGTCAGATTCCCCAATCTGTTGTGATTGGTCGACCGATCAATTTGAGCCGGAGTCCTAATCCTTTTGAAGTGCATGCAAAGTATTCTCAACATGTAGACAACACGAACCAAACTCTCCTAGTCTACAATTACAGTGTTTGAGGGCAGTCAAAGTAGACGTTGTTTGCGGGCAGCCAATAGCTATGTTTCTATTACCCTGTTTTTATGTGAATTTTGAAGCATCTCATCAGAAACGAGATGGAAACGGCAAATTATGAAAGGAAAAACCCTTGATTTGCAAAAGTTTTTATGCTCGCTTGAGATGGTTTTTGACTTGTGCGAAAAAGAGTTAATGTGAATAATGGGAGATTTGACTAATAAATTCTGACGTAGCGAACATCAAACACACGTGACTAATTTGCTGTTTCCTCACAATGGGAATTCCAATTCCCTAAAGAAGGGAAATAATTTCCAATCATTTGGCTCAGCTCAGTAATAGTTTAATTTTGTTTATGGTTTGTATATATAGTATACAGCTTTCAGACCTGAAACGACTCGCAGTTCACTTAAAGGAGTCGGCTCATAGATTCAAACGACACATCACTGAATACGTTTACATGCAGCCAATTTTCGGGTTATGGTCAGGTTAAGGTCACTATTTACATGCGTGAGCAGAGAGAGTTTCTCCTGTATACATGGAATTGTAATATCCCGATGTAAACGGCGACGCGCAGTTAGCGTCTAGACGTACGGACAACCTTAAAACGCAATACGCGTCATTTACGATTCATCTTCCTGTATCCAAAGACAACAACAACAGCAGCACGCGGATAATCAATAGTTCGGGGCAGATAGCGATCGCCTTTGTTTGCGCTTTGATGCTGGTAACGTTACTGAGCTCGCTCCAAAAGTATGCTGTGCTGCGCCTCGCCATGTTTACTTCTGGTATACTGCACGCAGATTTTTGTATGCGCCGAGAAGTTTCTCTACTCAAAAGACCAATATTCCTTGCGAATAGAGCATGCGCAGAACACAAATCACTATGGGGATACGCGTTTACATGACCAAAAAATCGGGTTGGAAAAGGGGTACCCCAGGTATAATATTCCGTTTTTTAAAATCCGGGATATGAGCAATATTCGGGTTTTTGCTGGTGTTTACATGGCCGTTCGTGACTTGTTATTGCTAATATCTCGGTTTTGAACGGGTTATTGGCTGCATGTAAACTTAGTCACTGCTTCCGCTGATGGTGTTTTATTTACTGTTGGTTACTAGGTTACCGATACCACTGTCGTCCGCTCGAACAAGCTGATTGGAACGCACATATTTAGTTTTTTTTTTGTTTGTTTTGTTTTTTTGCAAACTTGGAAAATATTTGCTTCACTTTGGATGGAAACCTAGCTAGTGAAGACCATAGGCTAGCATTAAGGACATTTGTCACAAAGCTTGGTCGGTTCGTGGAAAGTAAAACTGCAAATTACTGACGACTCGTTTCAGGCAGTTCAGAGTCAGTTTGACACACTAGGTAATATCTGAGAAAGCATATGTAGTACATTTAAAATGTATTACTTGAAATTTATTACTTAAAATTTGTTACTTGATTTATTTATTTACTCTGAAAAATGTAAATCCAGTTATTTGCTTGCCTTGACCTTTCTTTTTTTTAGACCACAATAGGATTGTGATTGGTCGACTGATCAATTTGAGTCCCAATCCTTTTGAAGTGAATGCAAAGTATTCTCTCACGCATCTTATTTGCTTAATTTACGAACAACAGATACCAATGGAAAGCTCGTGCATGTCGTGTGTGTTACCATCTCATGCTCCTAATGACAAGCACCATTCAGTGAATCACATGTGGCTATTGTGTGCTGTTTGAGAAAGACCGTGATGGGTGTGATTTTTCTGCAGTAATACTACAAAGTGCTGCAGCACACATTGATTAATGTTACAGGCATTAAAGTGTAGATGCGTTAAGGTGTTTTATTAACACTGCTTGTGCTATATACACTAGCCACATACTCTGTTGAAATCCTCACGTGTACGACACGTACGTGCGGTGTGAAATGCATTGTGCTGAGCTGTTTCAGCGCAGTGCGGGGGTAGTGGGGGCGTTATTACATATCAAACAGGGAAACACTAGGATTCAGAGAGGGAGGGAGGGAGGGAGGGCGAGGGATGCCTGCGAGAGGAGAGGCGAGGGGTAACCCTCCTTTCCAGGCAAGGGATTCCACCACTGCAGTAATCATGTTTCCTGCAGTCTCTCTCTCTGTGCCGATGCAGATTTCCCATGTGCACACGCTCTTACAAACGTGTGTTCCCCCAGAAATCCTTTCATCTGACTCCAGTCATCACGACACACTCTCTTGCTCTCTCCTTCTGTCTGTACTGAACCGCTCGGGTTGTGCTCTCAAGAGCTGCAGCTTTTTTTTTTTTACTTTCAATGTGAAATGGATTGTTTGCCATATTAGTTTGTATACACCCAGAAAAAGCATTTAATTTCGATACTCTTTAACCAGGGTTATTATCATTGGCTAAAACTAAAAGTATAAAAATACATTTCCATTGCTTGAAAATAAAATAAATATTAACTGAAATAAAATAAATATTTTCAACTCTTTTATTTTAGCAAGTTGCCTAGGTAATAGGGCTGAGTGACATACATAATTTACCATTATAATTTTGAACTATGATCTCCATCGCGGTCGGTGTTGAGGTAACGCTAAGTTATGTAATCGGATTACTTTTTTAAACTAGTAACTAGTAATGTAACTCGTTACTTTTTCAAATAAGTAATGCAAGTTACTTGTTTTCCCATTTATTCACTGACACTTTTCTTGTCCCCATGTTGAGAGGAATTGTGAGTAAGGTGCGTTGAGTGTGTTTGTGCGAATATGATGCTTATTGTAGTTCTAGACTAAATGTGAGCATGCATTTACTTTTATCTCACTTGCACAAAAAAAGATTCCTTATTCTTCAAAATAAATGAAATCAGTGAAATACAAAATCGAAATACTTTGTAAACCACCAATAATTAAATGTGTTATATATTTTTATGCATTTAAACTCGCTTTATTGACCAGTGTACTTGCTGCTGACCTTCGGTGATTTAATTAAACCATAAGCAAAATGACTTTAGATTTAGATTTTAATTTTTATTGGTGACGTAAGTGTTAGACTTTGTTCTCCTGCGTTCTACATTTCTGCAATCCAGAATGTCAGCTAGGGTTGTTTATCGTTTGAATTTGAACGATTCTGATTCCGATTCCTTGTTCCGATTCCGGTTCCCAACGATTCTCGATTCCGATTCTTTTAAGAGGTAGGGTTAAAAAAAGTTTAGCTAACCTTGCTAACCAACGGTCTTTCTGAAGGAAATACTCCTCTTTTGTCACAAATTTTGCCGAGATTTTGTTATCTTTAGAAAAGTGAAGCCACACTTTGGACCGCCGACGTAAGCTACTCATGTTCGAATCACACGGTTATGCCAACACGGTTTCTTCTTCTGGTCGGCGGACTGTGAATAACGAAACTAGGAATCAAAATTTTAACTTTTGAACGATTCCGGGAAAAACGAAAAGTTAGTCCCGGTTCCAATCGATACCCGATTCTCGATACCCAACCCTAATGTCAGCACATTTGAAAGGTTTAAGTTTCACTATATTTAAATTTGGGTGTGAAAGGGCCTTTACATTTGCCCAAACATAAAACTTTCTGTTACTTTTTGAAAAAACAAGCCCAGCACAGGTGAGAAAAGTAACTAAGTTTCTAAAAAAGTAATGGAATTAGTTACTTTTTAAGGGAGTAACACAATATTGTATTGCATTACTTTTCAACACTTTCCCCAACACTGATCATGGTTACGCACACGTGACGTTACTCTGCTGCGTGGTCACAAATGTTTCATTCGTTTTTAAGCAGAGAAGACTTCTCATTTCGCTATTTGCACACACTGTCAGAGAGATGGTCTGAGAGACGCACATGAACCCGCGAGAAGGGAACCGAATAATTTTCGCCGCCTATTTTGCTTGAACGGTTAGATACTCATACTTGCAATCATACTTGCAATCACAAGACAATCATTTTGGTCTTGAGTGAACGTAAACAGTTGAGAAACAAAATGCATGTGTAACAGTGACGTGTGCATTTGGTCTTAAAGTGACAGTAAAACTGATGATGTCTTTGCCATTAATGTTATTACTGTCTGATGTGTACAATAGATTGAAATCGTCACAAAAAATGTAAGCAAAATAGAGGCTTTCCCAGTGACTACAACTTCCATCTATTTCTGTGACTTTTTTTATTGAAGGGATAGTTCACCCAAAGATGAAAGTTCTGTCATCATTTCCTCACCCTCCTCACGCCACTCCAAACCTGTACGAAAGAAGACATTTTGAGAAATTTCTCAGTGTTTATTTTTGTCCGTACAATGGAAGTAAATGGGCTCCAATGTTCAAAATATCTCGTTACGCATAAGAAAATCATACAGGTTTGAAACAATATGAGGGTGAGTAAATGATAACATAACTTTCATTTTGGGGTGATCTCTCCCCTTCATTGTGATATCACTGGAGGTTTAGATAAAACTGTGTATGAAAGGTAGCAGTAGAACATTTCTTCGTCGCAATACTTTTTTTGATGTACATCTAGGAATTTATTCAGTAAATGTTTCCATTGTAGTTGATGTGCAGTGAGAGAGAGTGGCTAAATTTTTTTTTTCCGATGTATTTTGGAAATTTTATTCACATCTTGCTGTTTTCATGCCACATTTTTCATGCCACATTTTGCATGGAAACTAAGCGAGTGAGGTCATGGATATTAAGCAGGAAGTGAGGTCAGGGATATTAAGCAGGATATGTAAGAGTATGTAAGTGGGATTTGCTTACTAGGATAGTGCAATTGAGGGAAGAGATGGGTTGTGTGAAAGATGATGAAGATATTCATCATTCATATAAGATAGTTTTTTCATTTGGAATTGCATGCACAAATGAATCATTCACAGTAAGACCAGGGGCCTGATGTATAAACGTTGCGTACGCACAAAATAGGCATAGAAATATGCGTACGCATTTTTCCTCGCACATATCGGGATTTATAAAAAATAAACTTGGCGTAAATAAGTGCGGACCGTAAGGATGCTCTTGACCATGCGTACGCACTCTTTTAGAAGAGTTTGTGTTTTGGCGACACCCATGGTGTGCTGGAGTTAAATGTCTTTTTGCTCACTATTAGACAGAGAATCTAAAGAAAATTATACATCTACAGAAATATAATTCAAATATAATTTCACAAACCTATCATCACTTGAAGCAAACATCCATCCCTTCTTAAATGACCGCGCCAGCACGCGCTTTTGGGCCGTTTAGTGAAACTGACGCACATAGCCATAATATAACAGCAGGTGGAGTAAAACCGTAAATCTTCATTATGATTCCAAATAAATACAGTGCATGTTCAAAATAACAGTTTAAATAAATAAAAGAATGATTTAAACTATGTTTTACTTCAGATATAAACATTTAGCCTATATTAAATATGCCATTTGGAGTTAAACACTTAAACTACATGAAATCATTACTGAGAAGCTAATATATATATATATATATATATATATATATATATATACATATATACATATACATATACACATATATATATATATATATATATATATATATTCAATACATAGAAATAGACCTATTTGTTATGGATGCAATGCTTTTGAATACTTTTCTTCTGGCATGCTGTGGTTTAATGTTTTAACTAGAGATAATTGCTAATCATGATAATAGCAGATTGTCTGAGAAAATTGTTTAGTGCAAATAAAGCACAAACATGTCTATCTGTTTCCATTAAAATATAAATCAATTAAAAATACTATTTGGCCAGTGGTAAAGATTGAGAAAAACTTTCTCTGAAATGTATTTAACACTATTTGATTTATTTATTCAAAAACAAGGCAAGGATATAGGCTACTAAAAAAATATGTTTGTAATAATGTGACGGTACATCCGCATTTCTTGTTTTCCTAACGTCTTGTACCTTTAAACTTGGTATCATGTGGATATATAATGATATGCAAATGATATGCAGATGAAGATATGCATAGTAAAACTAGGCGTTGTAATCTCCATATATGGTTATTTCGGGGAGGAGACGCATGTGCGCTCAATCTCCCGCTGACTGGGATTTATAAAGTGAATTTTGCGCAGGTTCTGGCGTACGAACGGTTTTATAAATCTGAAAACTTTTGTGCGTACGCAAATTCTGCCTTATGTGCGTACGCACACTTTAAGGATGAAATCTACGCAAAGTTTTATACATGAGGCCCCAGGAGAATAAAGGGTGAATTTTAATCTACTATTGCTTTCAACTTTTAAATAGAGCGCTAAAAATCAGCTTGATATCAGCAAAAGCATCCGTCTGGCACAGTTGTATATTGACCAACAAATAAAAAACAGCACAGAGGGAATGCACAAATGTATTGTGTATTATTGGTCCTCTCACATCTGCTTCCTCATTTCTCTCTCCTTCTCTCTCTGCCTGAGTGACATCGATTCTACGGGTGCTGTGCTATTGACTAGCCCTCTGTTGAATATTTCAGTCGGTGTGTGTGTGAGCGTGCAGGGAGGACGGGAGGGGTTTTCTGGTTCCCTGTCTTCCTTACACACACCACACCACTGTGAATGCAGTGCCATTCATTTAATCCCACACAAGCTGTTCTCTTCTAATAACCGACTGACACAACGTACAGTGACTCCTCACAGTGCATGCGGTGTTGTTTATTTGCGGCATGAATCTTCGGTCTCCTATTCAATACATAACGCAAGCTGACAACTCAGAGAGTATATGATTTCTTTTGCTGAGACCCTGATTGAGTGACATAGGAAAGACTTTCAGTGTTTTAATCCTCTATCTGCAAAAGACATTTAAGAGCAGCAGTGGTACCGGTCCAGAATAAGACCCGTTTCTCGATTCTTGTTCTTTATGTGGCCTTGCTGCCGAGCTTATTCCCTGAGCTGAGAGGAGGACCTGATTTAAAAACAGTGGTAGCGGTCATTAGTGCTGACACACTGTAAAGAAGTGCAAGTGTGTGGGTGTACGTACGTAACTGTTATGATTGTATTGTCTCTCACTGCAGCATCTGATCACGACACTAATCTAACCATTGTTTGGGCTTCACTTCATGCTGACTATCTATTACAGGCAGTGGTGGAGGAAGTACCTTATCTCAGTACTTAAGTAAAAGTACAAATAACCAGATAAATATTTACTTTAGTAAAAGTAGAAGTAATACAATGACAACCATACTTAAGTAAAAAGTAAAAAGTACCTGATTTTAAAAGTACTTTAAGTATTAAAAGTAAAAGTACTTGCATAATTTATTTTCTTAATGTCTAATGATTAATAAAACATTTAATTCTAACTCTTTCAACCTAATATTCCTATAATGATGTTCAATAATGATGGAAAAAAATGTCACCATTTCTGAAACAAGCTTGCAATTAGGCAATATACACATCATGCTTATTCTTACTATATGTTAATAACTATGGCAGTAAACGCGATTAATTTATGGTGTAATTCTGAACCTCTTGGCTTGCCATAATCCTAACCATATTACACACGGTGCGTTTCCTATGCACGTAAAAACTAATTTTCGTGTATAAATTGCACTATAAACGCACTGCATGCGAGACGCATTTAGTGTGACCGGGTTGATGCATCTATGGCAACTAAACGTCACTGGTGAGACAAACGTGCAACGGACAGACGGTCAGATAGATTACGTTTTGGCAGGGGAAAACTGATCAGAAAATGTAACGAAAATGTAACAGAAGTTGTAGAAATGTAGTGGAGTAGAAAGTATAATAATTGCTGCAAAATGTAACGAAGTAAAAGTAAAAAGTATGCTCTATTTATTCTACTTAAGTAAAGTAAAGATACGTGAAAAATGTACTTAAGTAAAGTAACGAAGTATTTGTACTTCGTTACATTCCACCGCTGATTACAGGTACCGTACATTATGAGAGTACACACTGCTGCGTGTGTGTGATGACAAAATCCACACAAAGGTGGCGATAGCCAAAATCCGTTTACCAATTTTTGGTAACCATGTGGAAAACAGCTTACAAATCACACTAAGTGATGTTTTAGAAACTGTTTAAATGTATAAAATATACAACTTGTACAGTATAAAAATCATTGTCTATGGAAAAACCCAATTAAACATGAAAAACTAACGTGTGTGTGTCTAGTGCGAGTCAATGGGATATAGTGCTTAGTGTCTGAAGCAGCACTGTTATTTTAGTATTTATATACAATCTGTTAGTTTCAAAGGGAAGTTTTTACGAGAACAAATTTTAAAGGTGTCCTATAATGTTTTTTTTTTAATTATTTTATAATGTTTCCTGGGTTGCCCTTATAATGTTAGTATGTTTTTAAGATCAAAAATAGTCATAATTTAGAAATAAAAGGCATTTTTCCTAGCCTGATTTTAGCCTCTGATCTGAACACTCGGTTTGAAGGGGCTTGTCTGCTGTGTGTAACCAGCCTCTGCTGTGATTGGCTGACATGCTTGCATTTAAAATAGCTATGTATTACATGTGAAACTGTCTCGAATTCTTTTACTCCAGCTATTATACGTTTTTTTACTATTACAGCCATCGAGATTAACGAATCGTGAGATGTTTTTGAAGTATTTAGATATATTCCAATCACATAAAATGTTGCTGTGTTGAGCAACCAGAGGACAGACAGCCTGTCGATCGCGAGGATGAAAATATTATCATTGCAACGCAATTTCTGCCTTCTCTGCTTTCACTAATGCAGACACGATCATGTAAATACAGCAAGAGCTTTGTTGTGCAGTGTAACATGCGTCATTGAATTCATAACGAGTTTGGCAAGTGTCCAGATAATCTCGCGCTGTGTGGAAAGATATTGATCACTTTCTGTATACAATTTATTCACAATTATTATTATTTTTTCATCCTACTAAAAGAAACGATGTTTTGTCCCTGGCTTGACTTACTGATGCAAACAGTATTGAACGATTTTGAGTGAAAGATTAACGTTACCTGTCTGAACTTGAACAACAATAACACATCAGCTCGGTCCGAGGCCAGCTCTTGGGAAGTTGAGGAAACAGTCATCGGTGAAAATCCAGAGAAAATAAAATTAATCCATTGTTTCTTCAGAGGCTCGGATGAAGGAACTAAAATATACTTTTGTGTTCATGTGTACATCCAAACACTGATCAACGGCCATGCTTCGGCTGCGCATCTCCGTCTCGTCTGTCACTGAACATGGGCTGGCATATGCAAATATTTTGGGTCATACATATTAATGATCCCGACTTTTACGTTAGAGTCGGTATTATGTGGAGATTCGCCTGTTTTTCAGGGGTGTTTTTCAAAAACGAGATTTAAATAAGAAGGAGAAAACAATGGTGTTTGAGACTCACTGTATGTCATGTCCATGTACTGAACTCTTGTTATGTAAGTATGCCAACATAAATTCAATTTCACATTATAGGGCACCTTTAAGAGTTAGTTTTAGTGGACAGGGCTGCAGTGTTGTCTATATGGGTCCTCAGATAAAGCCAACATGGGCTTGACTGACTGGTGAGGGCAGGAATGAAGTCAACTTTGCTGACAGCCAACTGGCACAGTCCTGAGAAGGAAAGAGCAGCCCGGAGAAGAGTTAAGGTGATCAGAGGTGCACTTTATTCTGTGAATGTGAGCTGTACTGCAGTGCTCAAGAATAAGGATGGCCTGGGGCCAGTGTCAGAGAGTTTCATCCACACTTATTAACCTGTCTGCTCGGACAGAGGTTTGGAACAAAATTGATTTGTTGTTCAGAAGGCATGATAGTCTTAGCAGCACGTCAATAATGGTCCTTGCACACTGAGTCCGAAATTCTCGTTTTTTTCTCGTACTCCTACTGTGTCGGTTAGTGCAGTTTATAGCAGAGCAATTTTATGTATGATATTTCAATACAAATGTTCAGAAAGGATACCGAGGAGGTATGATGTGTTTTCAGATCATGGCCGAGACGTCAAATTTCAGGAATTCCACTTGGCGCAGCCCGTTATCAGCCCTTATGTGTCACACATTTTATATCTAAATACGATTTACACAAACGAGTTAGAGAGAAATTCATCCCCCTCACAGTTGTCAGGCACTCAGAACCTATTGAAAAATACAATAAAAGTCCATGGGACCAACCTGTAAAAAGAATGAAATTATGCTGTTAAAATGGACATTTTAACATGGGGTCTATGGACATTTGCTCCATTTTGGGGCCTGCCCCTAGTGGGTTTTCGATGTATTGCAGGTTTTCGCACTTCTGGGTAGACTTCATTTTTCAGATTAGAATCTTGTCGCTTAGTGTCGACTAGGGCTGGGGTAAACAATTATTAATTAAACGATTATTAATTAGTCAGGCGATTATTTTATCGATTATTTGAGTAATCTATTGACTAATTGGACAACTAATATAAAGAATATTGTTCTCGATTAATAAAACAAACAATGTATCTCAAATAAATACTAGTGTAGGCTACTGAATCATGATACTATAAGCTAGCTAATGTTAGTCTAATGTGGTATGTATTTGAACACACTCATTGTAACTCTACAAGCGCCAAAAACATTTCATTAAAATATTTTTTACAAACATTTTTTAAAATAGAGAATGATTCGGGAGATGTCTGTGCACCTTTACCGATCAGAGCGCGCGCTGACATGGAGTAAAGCCTTGTTTATACTCGACGCGTCCGCACGAGTGCGAATGTGGTGCGCACGGCAAAAATGATGTGTTGGGCGCGCAAGACCAGAAAGATCCCACTTCGCTTGGCTGTGTTGCACGCCTTTTTTGTAACAGCGCGCACGGTGCCGCGTCCGTGGATGAACGACTTCAAGCCGAATCTGCCCGAGCTTGTACGTCTCACCACACCGGCACCCAGTTTGCGTGTGCAAATTACTAAGGTTTGTTTACTGTGTGTGATTCATTTTAATGGAAAGCACATTCACTTCTAGTTGTCCTCGTCCTCTATTCTAAAATGTTTCGGTCTCCCACGTGTGTGTGTGGCAAGCTGTACCACCGGGAACGTGCAAAAAATAAATGAATAAAGAAGTTACGTAATTTTGATGTTGAAGCGTCGACATCATCGACAGCACTAGTGTCGACACGACACATAAAGTGCTGCCTTGGCAGACAGGGCGGAAATATATGCTAATACAGGACTGGCTATCAGTGGTTGTGGGCGGAGCATGAGCAATATGATGTCATATTGCTCAGAAAATTCAAGTGGCTTGATTATTAAGTGTGTTTAGGCTTTTTAAGGATAAAAAAAGGACTGAATGGATTTTTTTTCATTGTATGGTGGTTGTGTCCATACACTGTAAAGACGTTTATGCAAACACCATATAAAAGTGAATTTTGCATTCGATGACCCCTTTAAGAATGAGCTAAAAAATTACCAGTCAGTAGTGATTTTCCATATATGTCATCATTTTCCAGCAAGGGTTCATGAATTTACTGCTGCCTTGGAGTTTTACGTATAATTATACCAATTCATTATTGCAAATTTACCTTGAAAACATGGAAGTCAGTGGGGTGCGTCAACTGTCTGGTTACCGACATTCTTCAAAATATCTTGCTTTGTTCATCAGAAGAGAGAAATTCATACAGGCTTGGAACCATAGACTGTAAAAAAAGATGGACGACGCCCCCTCGCTCTTTTCCGTCAGAGAGAACTGAAGCCGCCAGTGTCTCGATATGGCGCTGACATCTCGAACTTGAGTCTGCGCACTTGCGTGTTTCGGGACCAGTCATGCGCAGTCGTGAGCAGGAAGTAAAGCCGCGAAATCAAGACCGCGCCCTCATTCTCGCTGAATCAAACGCAAACACACGCCCCGCACTTTCATTAAGTTGCCTCTGTCTGCTTCGTTCCTGTCAAATGATGTCTGCCGATTGCAGAACCTTGTTAAAATAAGGTAAATACAACTACTAACCACATAATCAACATTATTAAAAAACGTCCGTTGGTGCTTCAGTGACTACCTCGCACAGAGAACCTGTCAATCACAGCTGTCAATCATGATGTCAGAGCACCGTTATTTTATCATCACATAACTAACTAAAAACAAACTTATTTTAAAAACGAACACTTGAAACATGATAGAAACTACAGTAAATGACAGAAACTATCTTTGGAAAAAGGATATGTGAAGTGTAATTTAATTGTTTAGTTGGTCTCGCGTCCCATTGAATAACATGGGGAGGCGGGGATTATGAGCTATACTAGGTCCAGTCACAGGGGGGCGATCGAGACGTTTTGGCTTCACTTTTGAGGGCTGGTGCGGCACGCTTGCTTGGAACAACTTGCGGGCGAATCAATAATGACAGAATTTAAATTTTTGGATGAACTATTCATTAAATGTTGAGTTCGGTGCCTTCCTCTGTGGATTTGTCTAGATAGATCTTTACACAAGGACTGACGTTTCTGTGTCAGCGATAATTGTTTGTTAAATAGAAAGTCAATGATTGCTTCAAAGCTGAGCCTCCTCTTGAATTAACAAATTAAAACCAAACTGTGTGAATTAAATCTCCAGCAGGATCTCCTACACTAACAACCCATTATCAGTTCTTAGTTTAGCAACCGACACGCAGTTCTTGGCTAGCAACAGTTACCAAAATGGAGCTACAGAAATAAAGCAAGCAACACCACAATCTATTATAGCCTCCAAGTGAGTTATCGCTTCTGCTCAATCTCTGTTATCTCTTCAGTAAATAATTGAAGGTCATCAACTTGCTGTGCTGTTGCTTGCTAGTAAGCATTCCTACTCGAATTGCAGGCGGATCTTGTGATTGCCTTAATTATAGGGACACTTAATATTCAACAATACTATTGATCTGACTGCACTGACGCTATTGTATGAGAACTGAACTGACAATGACATCACTGTAAAGCGGCTTTGAAACTATGTGAATTGTATAAAGCACTATATAAATAAAGGTCGCTTCTTCGCTCCTGTTGGTAGTTTCCACGTTGCATCGCTTCTCATTTGCACAAAGCCGAATATTGCTCAACTTTGTCAAACTTTGTGGCCAGTGTCGCATACACCACCTTAAAGGTGCTCTAAGCGATGTCACAGGTTTTTTAGGCCCAAAATTTTTTTTGTCACATACAGCAAACATCTCCTCACTATCCGCTAGCTGCCTGTCTCCTAAACACACTGTAAAAAAACACGTCTATGCAGACAACCCAGGATCCTCAAATGGCAACAAAGACCAAATGCGGCGACCCGCTCCACAAAACATAATAAACTGTTCCAGCCAATAACTGACAAGAAGGCCCTGGGGGTGGGGTTTGAGGGGTCAGTGCACAGATGAGGAGGAGGGAGGGTCTAGTTAGCCTCCGTTTTGTTTGAAAATACTTTAAACGTCAACAAGAAGTCACGTCACCCGACATCGCTTAAAGAACCTTTAATTCGTTACCTCTCATTTACCCCTTTTCTACCCAAAAAGAACTGGTTCGGAACTGGTGGTAGTTCAAAGTTGGTTCGGAGTTGGTTCAACTTGCAAACTCGTTCAGAACCTGTTTGTTTTTCCACTGATGCCAAGGGAACGACGTCGTTACGTCACTGTGTACATTGCTTTGGGATTATTTAACTCGTGTACCAAGAAGGCTTTAAAAACAATTGAAATATGGAAGTCTTTTAATCTTTTTGTTTGATATGTAATCTTTTCTGATAAGTTATGTACCCCTGACTTGTGTCTTTTTTTTCTTTCCATTTATTTGTTCTATATCGTGACTGTTTTCTTCTTTGCTTATGTTTCAAATAAAAAAATAAAAATAAAAACGCTTGCGCCAACTTCAAGCGTAACAAATTACAAAGGCGACATTGTGTTTCTGCAAATGTTTCTCCTGGCTTTGTGATGGTCAGAAAAGATGTTTAGAACACATCTAACCCCGCCTTCACACTGGCAGTTGAAATCAGCTCCGATGCGGCTGCGAAACGACCGGAAGTCATTCATTTCCTATGGAGATTCAAAGACCGCATGCGAAAGGGTCCGAAACGGGTCCGACCGAGCGCGGTGCGAAGAAAATCGTGTCCGTTGGTCATCCGCATGCGTTCAAAAATTTGAACTCTTGCGAAAAGCTACGGACGGTTCCTATCCGACAATTCCAGCGGAAGTTGAGCGTTGCTATGGTACTGATAAACAAACCCGAATTATTAACTTTTAATAAAATAAATAATGATTTTATAACGATAAGTTGTCATGTCATTTTTTATTTTCATGACTTTCTAACGTTTATAAGGGCAGTTAATACAATTAAATTGAAGGTAGATATTAAACTATTGACCACTATATCACATTTTTAGCCGACCTGACATGTTAACGTCCTCAGCAACTTTCCTCACGCAGCATAACCCTCTCATCAGAGAGATCATACAAAACTGTCAGAATAAAACTTTAATCTCTCCGCCATTTTTGTTCTACCCACGTCCGACGCTTTTCACTGTGTAGTACGACGTCCGTTGGGAACGTATTGCGTATTACGGAGCTGATTTCATCTGCCAGTTTGAAGGCAGCGTAAACCCGCCTCAGCCCCCGACGTAAGCATGACATGGTAAAAGAACGGTTCTAGTCCAGCAAAGAGTTGGTGCTGCTTTGGAACCAGTTTTGCCGGCCGAGAACCAGTTCTTTGGCTGTCGAAACACAAAGAAAGGCTTTGCATGCAGGCACCGGCTCCGAACCGGCTCTCAAAATGCTTTGGTGGAGAAGGGGCTATTGAAAAGTTATAGTTTCTGGTCTCTGCTAATCACTGTGAACCACAGGGCATTTATTAACAGAAAATGGAGAAGAGGAATCAGAGGGTATGCGTTGACGTCACTTTCCTAACATGACACTTCGGAAAAACCAGCAATGCAAGTTTGAGAGAAGCGCCCCCGACAAATCTCGCAGGAATCATGACATTGCTTTATGGTAGCGACGTCACACACATCAACCAGTGATGCGCGGGTCAATGTATAAACAACCCGCAACCGACCGACGTTTTCAACTACCCGCCCACAACTCGGACCGCAAAAAAAAAAAAAAAAGTAAAAAAATATTGTACCCGACCCGCTTCCTGACCGCATTTTTTTTAAAGTAGTAAATGCTCATCGGAGCGTTATTGGGCCATAGACGTGTAACAACAACACAGCATCGCAAGAATACGTAGGCCTACACATAACAAAGGCAAAGCCAGCACTTTGGTCATCATCTTTCATTATTTCAGCAAATGTCTCCCACACTTTTACTCTTTCTATTTGTGTATTTGCGGAGCTTCCACTCCCCAGTCTTCACCTTTTCTCTTGCCGCCTCCATCTCTCTTCAGACTGTAGTGATCATAGACATGGCCGGTTCGTGAACGAATCGTTCTTTTGAACCGGTTCTTTTTAGTGAACCGGTCGAACCAGTACACTAAATCGAACTGAATCGTTCGAAACAGTTCGCGTCTTGCGTCAGTGCTGATCCACAAGTTACTAAAGCTACTCACTTTCAGACATGCCTGACAGTCCCTCCGAATCGAAATAAATCAATATCCTGAAATATATTTTACTCCAGTAGCTCCAACAGTTCACTGAACCGAGACATGTTGGTGCCACTGTTGAGAGAAGTGATGAGCACGAGCAGCTGATACTGCGCATAGATCTGCGTACTACCGAACGCACAGGGACAGCGGTTCTCGAATCACCAGTATAGAACCGAGAACTGTTTAGACTGAGCTTGTGTTGTCTTCGTGCCAGTTATTCAGTCAATAATGTGTAGGGCTGTATATTTCATCAACAATTGTGTCTAGTACTATATTAATACAAATGTTTAATTGGCATCTTTTTTCAAACGACCCGACCGACCGCGACCCGAATATCATTAAAAGCATTTTTGGATGACCCGTAACCGCGGGTGACCGCTCATTTCGGATCAACCCGCGCATCACTGACATCAACCACAACATGAAGCACGAAGCACCTGCACGCATTTCGTGATACTCGACGATGGAAAAAGCAAGGAAAACGTGGTCGGAAGAGACTAGGCAAAGGAAAAGAAAATGAGCCTCTCTGCTCAATCCGTAAATAAATGCATCAATTCGCAAGTTTTGTTTAAGTTCTTTAATGGTCTAGTGGTAGATCTTTTGCCAAGCGTGTCTGAGGTTACAGGTTCTCTCTCATCAAAACTGAATATGTTCATCAGTGGTTACAGTCTATATCAAGCAGGGACACGTTTTTATCCATTTTATTTTGTGATTTCACTGGAATGAATAGAGGGTCTCCGCAACTCCAATAGATTGAAGAGCGCGTCTGACTGAAGACTGTGTGTCCGCCGCCACATAGCAGCGGACACGAGCGCTCAGCTTGAGTTCAAAAACACATTTTAGCACTAGATCTCGTATTTAAAGCAATAAATGCACACTATGCAAGATTTGTACCTTAATATAACAGCTTCATCAGGCTGTGAGTGCAGAGACGCTCTGTGCGAGTGGTATTTACAACAGTACTCCACAGCGACTCTAGGGGTCGCTGTATGACAAAAACGGAATTCCTGCATAGTGTGCCTTTAATTGGGGAAACTGTGAATCTAGCTGCTTCTCCAGAAGCTCTCATTGCAGCATCTTGGAAACATTGTTTCCTGACAGGTCCTTAAAAGCTTGTTCTCCTTGACGCTCAGAAAGTGCAGATGTCAGTTCAATATGATAGGATCAGATGCTTTATGCTAGCTTTTGCCATTTAAATGTGCTGAATACATCAGACGGTGTATGAGCTGTCTGTTATGTGTGAATCCGACACTTCTCTTTGTTTGTTTTGGTAAAGCTAAAGCCTGTTGTTTTTGTCTAAAGCCCCCTGACACCTTTTCACAAATAAGTCGTAATAGTGAAAGCACACATCTCCCTCTACTGAGGAGGGATTGACTCGTTATCTCTTCATTACTAATTAATGACTTTCCTCATCAGAACTGCAGCGACCTCCAGTCTCTCTCCCCCCTCAGGATCGGCCCGTTCACTTATTAAACTCCTTCGGGGCTCTGGGCTGTCTGTCAGCAGTTATTTGCCATGTCAGATCTGCTCTCATCATTGTGTTTGATTGGCACTGGCGTTGTTTTTGGACATATTGTGGCGTTTTATCGACATTGTGACAATCGAGGATCGTGTTTGCGATGACAGTTAGGGCTTTAGATCTATTGAACCAGTGACTTCCAGTTCTCACTGCAGCATTAAACGCTCCAAATGGACCTTCATCGGTTGCATGGTATCTCAGTGCCACTTTAGTGTCAGTGTGAATCTTTAATTAAATCAATACAAATCGATATTTTTCCCAGAGATTGAATTCTAATAAATTAGCCTTCATTTGGTGGTACATTGGTCGAGGCTCATGAATAATTCATTTGTATTGATTCCCACCAAATGCCCCTGATTCAAACTGTGGGGTTTTTGTTGTTGTTGTGTTTTTTAAGATCTATTTAAAAAAAAACATTGTCAGACACTATAGAGAGATTTTAATAAGTTGGACTGTACATAATATGACAGACTGAAAACCTTGGCTAAAAGACTAAGAAGTATTTTCTGACTAATTAGGGTGTTCAAACTTGGCATGTTTGGTTGGATTGAAACGAACCCTGGTGAGATTGCTCTGTTAGTGCGATTTATTTGGATAAGCGTGAAGGCTGCCATCTGAACTCTGGTGCGCACCAAACAAGCGGACTGAGACAGATGAAAAGATGGGTCTCGGTCCGTTCCAAGCGAAATCTGGTATAGTTTGAATGAAATTTGAACGCAACGTGGACCAAAGACGTGTAAACAAACCAAAAACGTGAAGTGATCTCACAAGATGCGACCCTAAAGGACAGAATGCTCAAGCATACCTGCTTTTTCTCATCATAGATCGCGACCTCATCTCCTCGCATCTTCGTTTGTGTGTGTGACAGAGGGACTAATTTTTGACTAATTTGCACATTTTATAAGCTCTTCACGAGTTTTGTGTAGGCTACGCACAAACAACTAGTGCATTTATCCCAGCGCACAGCATTGTTTTGTATTCTCAGTAAGTTCCGCCTCGAAATATACGTCATAAAAGCTGATCAATCAGGTTGTGAACATATCCCCTATGACTTAAGGATTGGTATCTTTTAGGTTCTGTGTTAAAATGGCAATGTGAACGCAAAGCAGACCGGGACAAGAGAACTACAAATGTGAACACCCTTAATATCTTGATATCCTTTAAAAGGAACAATATGCAAGATTGTTTCACCACCAGGGGTCGCTACCCTCTTACAATAACAAAGGCGTATATTAATGACGTATTTTCCGGATTAAGCGGAATTATGGATCTTGTCGTCAAGGTGATGGATCTTTTATGGATGAGTGAATACATTGATGTTTTTAACATGACTGTAGTATGAAGTAGGGCGCGATTGCGATTGACGAATACCAGCGCCACACGCAAGAGTCCCGCGGATATAAAAAAATAAGGAAATTAAATTCTAGCGAACTACATGCTAAATTAACATACTCACACAGGTCAGTTTTTTAGAGGAATTAAACTTGAGCTAACGCAGCTTCACTTGCTCTAACGTAACAGTTACACTATCACACTAAACGTCATTTGTGTGTATTGAATGTTGTTAGTTATTTTGTTTGTTGGCTGTATGAGACTAAGCTAGATTAACATTAGAGAATAACATACAGATCGTGTTCTAACTTTTCATCATGTTGAATAACATTGATTGGTTTTACATTGATTTGCTCACCTGTTTGCTCAAGTAACATGCAACACTCGCGTCTCTGTCAAGTTGAAGCTAGTCGTGGACGTGGAGCTCTCGGCATCTCGAAAGATGTTGATCTTCGTTTTAGTCCTCTTTTGTCTCAAAGTCTGCTTGCCATGGTCCATAATGTTTGAACAAAACCCTCCTAAGAACGCTCACGATGTTGAGCACGCATAACGGGCATAACCGACCCAGTTGTCCACGTCTGTCGCCATGGTTACTATTGCAGTACGAGGTCAAACCTGGCGAAAACCGGGGGTAACGCGGATATGACGTCATTGACGGGCGACTCCTCACCCCTGCTCACACGCCCCGTTTCCTTGGTTAAAAATCGCAATTTTCTCACAATTTACAAATAGTTGGAAACATTTGGGATATTGTAAGTAATCAACTAAACAAAATATATAACATTGGCCTAGTGGTTTTTGGATATTTTACTGCAAAAATCCTACATATTGTACCTTTAAGGTAACCATAATGTTAGGTTTGACAAGATATTAACAATATAATATAATTGAACAATAACAGTTTCTTTAATTCAAAATTGTACTCCCCCTCATGTCGTTCCAAACTTGACTCTTCTACAGAAGAAAAAAATATAGTTCTTGGCACTATTTTCCTTGCACTTTTAAATGAGGACTGAGGATTTTTGAGCCAGACACAAAAACTCTATAAAGTGTCATTTATGTGATCTACATCAGTGTTTCCCAACTTTTTTTTTTGTTTGAGACCTTTTTCCCAAGAAAATACCCCCCCCCCCTCCACTTTACATTCAATGATATTATCGCTCTTGTAAACTTGCAGCAAGGATGACAAAGTATATTGTTTTCAAACAAACGGTATGTTTACTATGTTTATGCACAAATAAAAGCCTGTAATATTGAAAATACAATAACAAGAACATCAGTAGGCCCTTTGTAATTTAAAAACGTACACCGAGGAGAAACCTATATATCGGGCCCTATTTGAAATCCAAAAACAAAGATATTCACAGTGGTGTGTGGGTAAAAAAAGAAAGTATATGCTATTACTAAATGACTGCTGTCTGGGGACTCAATACTTGCAAGTTATTTGTGAGGCTTCATCAACACTTTTGGCACTATAGCGAGTGATAATAAACTTGTGTTTATTAACAGAATAATGCGTCTTTCGGAAGAACATTGTAGCCGGAACTACTTCTCTCTGTCGAGTCACGCGAGTACTGGGCTACTGGGCTACTGGGCTACTGGGCTACTGGGCTAATAGTCCCAAAACTTATTATAGGTGTACCATAGTTCAGGATAAGACAATGATGAACTCGTTCATTATATGAATTTTGTACATTTTGAACAGAAAAAAGTTAAGGACTTTTATTTAATACTCATTGCTCAACACTTTTCAAAATATGACGCGACCCCCCCCCCCCCCCCCCCCCAACAGAGCTGAGGCCCCCTTATGGGCCACGACCACCTTGTTGGGAACCAATAGTCTACATGACTTGTTTGCAATATTCCAAAACTTCACAACAAAGAGACTGAAAACTGTTAGGGTTGTTACTCACTAATCTTCTGGCTCAAGAATCAGATCTGTCCTAAAGTGCCATTCAGGCAGATTGTGTATACTGTGGATGGACTAGATTCATGATACATTTTAATCCCACATTGAACATGCTTTTGGTCATTTCCCGTTCACTTCCGTTGTAGTGAAAAGAGTGACCAGGGTAAACTACTAAAGTTCACAAATTCATCTTTCGTTCCACTGAAGAAAAGCAAAATAAATTCATGCAGGTTTGGAAAAATGTGAGGAGTAAAAAATGCCAAGATCTTCATTGTGAACTCTTTCTTTTAAAGCTGTGGTTTTGAACATAACTAACTAACAAGTGGTCCACCATATCGTCTGTTCGTCCAGCTGATCATCATCATAAACCAGCTTGGACTTTCATACTTGCCCTTGAAATTTCAGAAATGTTTGAATATTGTTTGTGTGTATAGATGCACCAACTGGCAAGTGGGGTACAGTGCAATAATTATCCTTTCAGAGATCTGGATCCTATGGTTGCACCAGCCGTTCATAAGTTCTTACATAATTTGGAACAAAGTTAACACTAGAGGCTTTGGGCCAGATACCGCAAATTAGTGTGAGAAGGCAATTCCCAAAAAGTGCAGATGGGAGTAGAAAGTTCTGTGCCTGATCTACTAACGACACGCAAATTAAAGAACACAGTGCCAGGATCATTTCTATTGTGACCAACACAATCTACCAAGAGAAGTGGAAATCTGGTTTAAGACTCAGTTAAATAATGACTCAAATACCAGTAAATTGACTAGCGTAAATCTGAGTAAATCACCTTGCATGATTCATTTAAATTCTCTCCTCATAAATTTTGTGTCTGAAAAGAAAACTCCTACAAATGCCTATGTAATAAGGCCAGCTGCAAAAATAACTGTCCATGCCATTTCAGCACTTATTTTTCTTTGCGTGTCTTTAGTAAATCCTGACAGTAGGTTTTTATTGCCAAAAGAGGGTTGGCGCTGGCTCAAGCTGATATTAAATCTGGCCCCTAGTAACTACTAAGTAGATTGTAACTAACTCTGTACTTTATTCAGTAGCACCATAGGCTCTTAAGGCAGAACATAACTAGTAGCTCATAAGCACTCCATAATGTAATGCCAAGAACCTGACATTTACTATGGGTTATCCAGTAGCTGCCTACAAATACGTGAGCTGAATTGTGTTAAAATGCTGTGAGTGTGAATATTGCTCAAGGTGTAACTTAGACCTTGTGGAGTTGTGGACCAACTTGTGGACATGGGAGTTTTTCCTCCTACGTTTAAAAAAAAATCCCATCCACACATGCTCGGTTTAAAAAAAATCTCTGTCTACGTGAAAACGCAAAAACACGCTATCAATCACTGTCAAAAGCATTCCACACCAGCAGGCGGTGATATAACCCTAACCGTAAAGCCACGTTGGCCAATCAGAAGCCTAACACCGTGTCCTAACTACACGCGACGCGATAAAATTCCAGCGACAGCAAGTGTGCCTGTCCACACTAGGCGCGACACGACTGTGAGATGCCACACGTCAATCAAAAATCACAGCCATTCAGAACAGCGTGTGGGCGGAGTCTCTCTGTGAAAGCGCACTGCTGGCCCGCATTGGAAATGGTTAAGGACATAATCAAATCAAAATAACATTATTAAAAATCAAAACATTAACAAAATATACTCGTTGACTAATTTTGTTATGAAGTACAGTTGTATGTTTGCATAGAATTCATTATGAACGCTATATTATATGCTTTCAAAATCTGAGGTAAATTATCTGTTATGCTTGTGGCACAGTGACCTAATGCCTTTGAACGTCGACAATCAGTTCCTCGTTGTCCATGTTTGATGATTAAATATTCATGACACGGAGAACTTCCATCCAATGAGACTTCTGTGTGGGCGGGTCTGTCAGCCGCGATGTCGCAGAGATAGGAACCGTTTCTAAATTAGAAACTTTGCGTGTCGCGTCTGGTTAGGACAAAAACACTGATTAACATGGAAAAGATACCTTTTATCGCATGTCGCAGCGCGTGTAGTTAGGGCCAGAGGCGGACAGAGTACACAGCTTTATTACTTGAGTAAAAGTACAGATACCCATTGCCAAATTTTACTCAAGTATAAGTAAAAGTACTACAGTCAGATGTCTACTCAAGTAAAAGTACTGAAGTACTTGTTTTTAAAAGTACTTGAGTATCAAGATTATTATTTTTTTTGCAAAGATTGATTAATAATATGTTGAATTTGTTTACATTACCAGTCTGTTAAACTCATTTGTCAAGTACTATAAGAAATAAACACAAAAGGGATTGTGGATTTTTCTCTTACTAATATTTTTAATTGAATGGGAACCGGAACCGGAATCGTTTGGCGGAACCGGAATCGGAACCGGAACCGGAAAATTTCTCACGATTCCCAACCCTAATCAAGAGTACAAGAGAACATTTTCTAAATATTGCACTACCTGCCACAGTGCTTACATTTATGGACAGAAACGTCCACATGGAGTTATGTGTTAATGTAAATACCTTGGAATGTAAAAGGAATTGAAAGTAAAATCAAGTCATATTCATCTTTTTACCATTTTGCTTTATTTAACATTGAACCCTTCTATTATCCTTGGGGTCAATTTGACCCCATTCAATGTTTAACGTCTGTAAATACATAATTTATTTAGTTATGAAAAATGTTAATGTAGAGTCAAGTAATTTTCATTTTTTGACCATGTTGCTTTAATGAACATTTAAGAACATTTCAGAAAATTCAGAAAATTGAAATAATGTGGCGAGGTGGGGTCACGGGTTGGCACATTCCCGGGATGCTGCGTCTCCATCCATTGTTTCGTCCATGATTTGGTCTCCTATCTAAATCTGACCATGGAATTGACTTTGGCGGAAAGCTGAAGGTGATTTCTGATAAGCTGTCTCAATCAGTGGCACCTGCACAATCCAATCACGTTTGAGAGGGAAACAAAAAATTGAGGGTTTCCAAGATTTTTCTTATTTCCATTTTTTTTTTTTTTTTTTTTAAGAAGTAGTTACTTTTTACTCACGGTTATGGATAGAAATGTATTGGAGTAAAGAGTACAATATTTTCCTCTCAAATGTACTTGAGTGAAGTCATGAGTACTCCCCAAAAATGATACTCGAGTAAAGTACAGATCCCTCAAAATTGTACTTAAGTACTGTACTCAAGTAAATGTACTCCAATACTGTCCGGCTCTGGTTAGGGCACAGTGTAACAGTAAGTTATTACCGGTTCCGGTAGGCGGATAATGGCGCACAATCTGACGTCAAACACAGCGGATAACGGAAAACCCCCGGTTTTACTATCAACACGACAACACTGTAACCTGCGTTCTGAAAATCCTCACCCTGGCAAGGGTTTTCAAAAATGTGACCTGATACTACGTTTCCATGTGGAAAAACCGGGTAAAAAAACTTATAAAAATACCCATGTCCGTTTGGACAAGGCCTTAGTGCCCCTTTACGTCAAAACTAGGCTTAAGTGTAACTTGCAAACAGCTGGTTCAACTGGCACCTGATCCCTTTTGTTTTGCACCCAAGCATGTAGGTTACAATAGAGTGAGTCGTTTGCTTACAGTTGGGAGCAACAGTCGCTTTTAACAAAAGCAAATCTACTAAAGGGACAATCCACCTGGAGCAACCAAGTGCTGATAGTTCGTGACTTGTTCCACACTTGTTCCCTGTTTGATCAAGCAACCGTCCCATTACAAGCCATGAGGTTTGACTGGTGACTCGACGCGAGTAAATCCGCTGTGCGTATAAATGTTGTGGAGTATTTCAGAATGCTGTCAGGTTAGTGAGGCTCTGTGTGTGGGAGGAGAGTCCGTGTGTGGATGCGTGATGCGTGGGCGGAAATGTCGAGAGCTCTATTTCAGGAAGACATGGAGTGGCTTGTGAAACACGCTGACAGAAGAGTATGGATCAGACCTGTTCACCTCAACACCAGGTGCACACTTATACGACCGCATCTCCGGACATTCTACACCCAAACACACTGCTGCTGTTAACTCGGCAAAATGTGTGTGTGCTTGTGATGCTGTGTATGGCAAAGGTCTCTTGAAATCACATGATCTCAATACAGAATCCCCATTCACTTTAGCCACAACCCTTCCTCTCTCTGCTCTCTTTATCTCTATATTTGTCTCGCTCGTTGTGGTAATTGTGCTCTCCAGAGGCACAGTGGAAAATGTGATGTATTTTCCCTCGATTCAAAGCATGTGGGTCCCCTCTGGCTGCCTTTCACTTCAGAAACGCCCAACTGCTGGTTTGAGACAGAGGGTGTTCCGTCAGACTTCACTGGCCACGTGTTTTTCTGCCCAAGACTCATTTGCATACTTCGTTTCTGTGGTTCTTATATTTTTGTGGTTGTTGTTGCATTAAATTTAAAGCAGCATTTTCAAAGTTCATATACCTTAAAGGGTTAGTTCACCCAAAAATGAAAATTAAGTCATTAATTACTCACCCTCATGCTGTTCCAACCCCGTAAGACCTTCGTTCATCTTTGGAACAGAAATGAAGATATTTGTGATTAAATTTGAGCGCTGGATCACTGCTACATAGGCTCCCTAAGGGATTGAAAATTGATGGCCCAGAAAGTCATTGAAGAAAATGTTTAAATATTCCATGTGACTATAGTAAACTATAAGTTTCCACACAGAAAGTATTCTCGTTGCTTTATAAACTTATACTTGAGCCACTGTTGTCACATAGAATATTTAAACATTTTCTTCAATGACTTTCTGGGCCGTCAAGTTTCAATCCCTTAGGGAGCCTATGTAGCAGTGATCCAGCTCTCAAATTTAATCAAAAATATCTTCATTTGTGTTCCGAAGATGAACGAAGGTCTTACGGGGTTGGTACAGCATGGGGGTGAGTAATTAATGACTTAATTTTCATTTTTGGGTGAACTATCCCTTTAAGTATTACCTGTAGTTCACCCAAAAATGAAAATACTCTCATTAATTACTCTTTCTAAACCCGTTTATCTTTGGAACATAAATGAAGATATTTTTAATGAAATCAGAGAACTTTTTGTCCCTCCATTGACAGCCTACGCAACTACCACTTACTCTATTTCGCTCTTTAAATTTCTCTGAGGAATGGTAAATGTGACTGCACCTTTAATAGGATAGAGCATGAAGGCTACATGTTGCACTTTCTTTAGTTGAACATAAATGGAAAAATTATTTTTGAACAACATCCTGGCCATTGTTTTCAATACAATCAAAGTAACTAGGGAACGGGAATTGCCATCATATGAAGACTTGGATATATAGTGCAAAATGTCATATGGGCTACTTGTATGATCCTTTTATAGTGATTTATTGTACTATTTATTGTACTGGAAAGAGATATCTGTATATTCTATAAAAATTACTTTTGTGTTCTATAGAAAAAAAAGTCAGGTTAGAGGTTTGGAATGACAAAAGTAAACAATTACCAAATTTCCATTTTGTGTGAACTATTCCCTCAGCTAGTCCCTATTCCCTGACTACTGTTGTTGTTTGATTTATCCAGCAGTTTGGACCTCAGTCACTTTTGTTAAGTAAAAATAAGAACTCGAAATGGTCTAACAGCTTCACATTTTCCATGATTCAGTGGTTCCTGAATTAGTTCAATGGTCCTCCAAACACGCCTCAGTGTTTTGTGTACATGTTCAGTGCCAACCCCCATCACATTACCAAGACAAAACATTTCCATTTATCCCCTAAAGGATTGTTTTAGATCAGACACACACAGAAACTACTCAAAATGAAAAATCCCATCTGTGATCTCAGCACTGTCATATCTCACACTCTGCAGTCAGACAAGTCTGGACGAATGGGGAATGTCTACGATAATTTAAACGGAGTAGATTGTGCAAGCAGTTTAGTAAGAATGTTTGTGTAGCTGTACTGTTTAATAAGATTCAACAACAAATGACCTCCTTTTCTCTCTCTCTCTTGTTGTAGGGCTGGAAGGGCTCCCCCTCATGGCAGGGTCAAAGACTACTGTGTTCATCCTCTTCTACAGAAGGTGAGTGTTCATGTTCATGTGTTTTTTTTTGAAAACATGCAAATACATGTGGGTTTTTGCATCACTGAGATGCTTTACAAACTAGTGCTCTGCTGTTCCGCCTATTTATGAGTCTCAGAAGCGTGTTCTCCATTCGGTTTTCTCTTAAGACATTTCAGAAAATTATTTAATAAAGAGTTCAAAGCCTTGAACCAAGCGTTGAACTAGCTCTGAGAACTCAGTGTATACTCAACAAATAAAAATCAACATAAATATTTGAACATCTGGGAGAAAAGACAGAGTAACTTAATGTAACACACTTGGTTGTATCAATTGCAAGTGTAATCAAATTAAATTGGGGCTAATTTTTATATCTACTACTATATTTTATGCTCTACATATCCCAAAATTCCTTAACTAGCTAGCTAATGTTAGGCCGGGTCAGACTACACGATATCAGTCAATATTCTTTGCGTCCCGGCGATCTGTCATATCGTATAGTGTGTCGGTGGACAACAACTAAGTAATAACAGAAAGTATAGCATGTTTAAAAAAAAAAATCTGGTCCTCTACGATGGGTTCCATCACATCTGTGAAGTTGAACAATAAGAGGACCGAAGCTCTTCCGTACACACCTTTCAAATATTGTGAAACGAAAGAGAGACGTTGGTATTGTTTGCTATTAAAGGGTTAGTTCACCCAAAAATGAAAATTCTGTCAGTATTTACTCACCCTCATGTTGCTCCAACCCTGTAAGACCTTCGTTCATCTTCGGAACACAAATTAAGATATTTAAGATATTAAGATCGCTCCTGCATACTAGTCCATAGGCTTCTTGAGGGAATGACAATTGCTGGCCTCGAAAAGTCATTAAAGACATCGTTTAAATAGTCCAAGTGACCACAGTGGCTCAATTTGAACTTTATCAAACGACGAGAATACTTTTTGTGCGCAAAAACAAACAAAAATAATGACTTTATTTCAACTATTCACTTCCTTCTCTATGGGCTTGTAGTCAGTTAACGTAGTGTGATAGCGTAGAGCTACGTCACACGTAGGCTCACTATTGGCCGATGCTGGTCATGTGTGTGATGCGTCTGACGTACAATAACAGAAGCTTACGCTATTAAACTAGTAACCTGACTCGAGGCAGAGAGAGAAATAAACGAATAGTTGAAATAAAGTTGTTATTTTTGCTGTTTTTTTGCGCAAAAAAAGTGTCTTTTCGACTTTTCGAGGCCAGCAATTGTCATTCCCTCAAGAAGCCTATGGCCTAGTATGCAGGAGTGATCTTAATATCTTAAATATCTTAATTTGTGTTCCGAAGATGAACGAAGGTCTTACGGGGTTCGAACAACATGAGGGGGAGTAAATACTGACAGAATTTTCATTTTTGGGTGAACTAGGCTAACCCTTTAAGTGAAATTATACAATTATGCCTTTTTGATGTTTCCTCGAGTGGAAACACAACAGAATGAAAAGAGATAAATGCAGATTATGGATTCGATCAATAGCCTCTTTTCCATCGCCGGGCTGAACGGTTCTGAGAACTGTAAGAATTGGAGCTTGGTTTGGCACGGCACTATTACCAGCCGTTCTCGGCCTGGACTTCTTAGCACAGTTAGTCATACCCACGTGTAGTGACATCGCCACTCAGGATTGGTCACTTGTCTGTTGCCTGGCCGCCAAGCGTACTATTTTAGCGAAGAGAACGCAAGTTCATTTAATGAAAAGAAACTGAATAAATGCTGGCGGTAAGATAACACGCTGCTTCTGTAGTTTGTCTATGCTCTTGTTTCCGGAAGTCAGTCGCTAGTTCCGCCTTCTCTATGACATCACGCACATCGTTAAAGATTATAACCAACGTGACATGTTTAAGGCCATGTCCACACGGACACGGGTATTTTTGTAACCAGAGTTTTTCCCTCCTGCGTTTAAAAAAAAACAACCCTCCGTCCACATGAAAACGCAAAAACAAGACATCAAGCGCTGTCAAGAGCATGCAACACCACTAGGCGGCGATATGAACCTAACCGTAAAGCCACGTTAGCCAATCAGAAGCCGTCAGCGCTGCAAAAACTCCGGTTTCGCTGTCTACACAACAACACTGCAACCAGCGTTTCAGAAAATACTCACCCTGACAGGGTTTTCAAAAATGTTCGGTTTCAGTGTCCTGATACTGCGTTTCCGTGTGGACGAACGGCCGAACCGCGTAAAAAAAGTCACGGTTATAAAAATACCCGTGTCCGTGTGGACATGGCCTAAGAGTCAACATCGCATAGTCGGACACACTGACTAGCTTAACAGACACAAATATTGTGTAGTCTGAACCTGGCATTAATCGGCACTACTATTGAGTCTGAAGCAATTCCCATTTCTACACTGGAAAGTTCTTCCAGATGTGACTTTTCTTCACTTTTTAGGGCGTAGTATAAGTAGGCGAATTGGGACAAAGCATGTTTTCCAAATAGGTTTTTATCATTTTGTAATGGAGGAACTTTGACTCATTAGCTACTTTTACATCCACCCAGATCACCCAGATTAGCCTTTTTTCCACCGTCAAGCCAAACCGTTTTTGTTGCTTAACTCGTGGCGATCCGACCTAGTCGGTATGGATATGGTTTTATTTTCCACTATAGGGAAAATCTTTGGAATGTAATTCAAAAGTGTCAGTCATTGCTTGTGGAACACAAGAGTTATTTCTTTCAGTTTTATTTTTAGCTTGCGTTATCTTCGCTCAAGTAGCACGCTTGGCCATGTACAGAGAAACTGGCGGCCAGGCAACAGACAAGTGACCATGGCGATGTGACTACACGTGGGTATGGCTAACCGTGCTAAGAAGTCCAGGCCGAGAACGGTTGGTAATAGTGCCGTGCCAAACCAAGCTCGAAAAATATAACTGGAACCATTTCTTAACAGTTCTCAGAACCGTTCAGCCCGATGACGGAAAAGAGGCTATTGATCGAATTCAAAATCAGATTGATGGCTCAATCAGACTGAGAGCCTTCACATAAACACCTCAATCAATCCAATTGAGGTCAATCCGAATGAAATTTCGATCGGATTGAAATGGGTGTTGTAGACCTGAAATAATCTGATCAACAGAAAGCAAATCAAGCATGTAAATCAGATTCAAAAATACCTTTCACACTTATGAACATGCATGTTTGTTCACGTCTTGTGTCTTACAAACTGACTAGTGTAGGAGACTGAATATTTACTGTAAGCTAAAAAAGCTCTTCTGACATAAATGTCAGCTTTCTCTTTAGAAAAGGCTGATAGTGCATTTCTGCACACGGTAGCGCCGGTGACATTATCACGGTTGCTTTCTCTGATTCCGTGCGCCATGACTGGAATACATGTAGTGCGCAAGTAAATAATACATGAATACAAGTTAATAAAACATTAATATTACTGCATGTAAACAGGATTTTTATTTCTGGATGACATATACCCAACATCTTACATTTTCACAAGTTTCTAATTTTGGAAATGTCACTTTTCCAAACTGACTTTCAGAGTTAGAACGTTTTGGCTATTAACCCCATGCTGTTAAATGCCATAACTTAGCCGTTATTTGGATATAAATGCTGTTCACCATTTATGAGCATTCAAAAATAGATATGTATTATGATTAGTGTCATTAAGACGAATGAGAAAGCTAAATAAATGGCACTCTCTCTACATCCTTGAACTCAGCACAGCTCCAAGGCAGTGTTCGTAGTGCTTTGTTGGTAATGTAGTCCTGTTGCCCCAACTACAGTGTTTTAGTAGACCTGACTGGATGGGTGAGGGGGTCAGCCTGCCTTGAGGAGAGCAATGCATCTCTGTGTCACTTAGATAGATTATACCCCACAGGTCAGGAGAGGTGAAGACATAGAGACAAGCATGAATGCGGACTGTTAAATCTGTGCAGTGATTTACCTCACAGCGGATTTTAATGACAGTTGGATCATGACATGCTGCATCAGAGCAGCTGATTCAAAGCTTTAATGCTGTGTGGGATCTTCTGTACTTTAGCTGGCTCACTAAAGACTCAATACACATATATCCTGACCAGTGTTGAGGAAGATAACTGGAACTCACCAGGCTACAATATACTCAATGTACAAATAGAATTACCTAATTTAAGCTATGTATTTGGCAAATGTCTTTTCAATTAAAGGGGTGATGAACTGAGAAATCAAATTTTCCTTGAGCTTTTGACATCTAAGAGGTCATCATATTATAATACTTTCCTGTAAGTTTCAGAACTGAAAACGTCCTTGTTAGTCCAATAAAAGCTTTTTTTTGACACAGCCTCTGAAAACGACTCGTTTTTAAAAGTGGGGAACTATGACGACAAAGAGGATAAAACACCACCCCCGCAGAAGAAGATCAACGCCTGCTTCAACACGTCATGTTTAGCCCCGCCCACCGATTCGCGCATTACATACATAACGTTAGCTAAGTAACATACATGTACATGCATGTATGGATCGAGCTACCGAGCAATACAGAATATTGTGCAGCGCCTGGTTGTATTGTGCCAGCTTCCTGTGGATTCCAATAGGACTGCATGGATAAACTTTATTTTTACTGACGTTCCAGCTTATGAGGTAAAACATCGTCTCTGTTTGCTTCGTTTCACTGAGGATTGTTTTGTTAACAAGACTGGATTTACAGACCGATTAAGAGTATAGAACGGTGCTGTGCCGTCTATATTGGATCTGACAGGAATTGTGCAACACATGGACTCTGGGTTGAACATGTATGGGCGAATCCGGTTGCCATTTTACATTGGACATTTTCCCCCATGTGCACCGCCGACGGGTGAGTTAAATTCATTATAATATGCAAAACTGTTCTCCACTCGCAGCAGTGGGTGTTTACTTCCAAGTCTTCAGTGCGACACGCCCATAAAAACCGACTGTTTTTTAGGTAGGCTCACAACCTGGGTACAAAATAGCCTATTACTTGTTCATTTTGGTGTTTTTGAATGCAAAAACCAAGCGAACGTTATAAGTTGACCTCAGACAACAATATAATAAACTTTAAAAAGCCAGTTCATGACCCCTTTAAATGTCTAAAATCAGAGGAGCACAATCTCAGTTAGGGGAATTGCGTCTTATACTAGAACACACACTGTCTACAGCTAATAAAACAGAAAAGATCCTGAGTGATCACTGAAATTATCAACCTTTTGAAGGAACCAATTTGCTAAAATGAATCTTCCCATAATAAAGTTATAAAGTAATAAATTATAAAGTAAAATAATAAAAAGTAACAATAATAAAGTAATAAAGTTACTTCCAATAATAAAGTTAAAGCTTTTCCCTGAAACTCATCCTGAAAAAATAAGTTCCATTTTAATTTGGGTTATAGATACCATCTTAAATGTTTTGATAAAATTTAAATAATCGAAAGGTTTTCTAATTAGTTGAATTTTTATTGTGGCTGATATGCATTTTTTTTTCAGTGTGATCTTTTTACATTTTTCTAAATTCTTTTATTTTATTTAATACAAATTAACATGAAACTTTAATAATTTAAATAATGTTTTAAGATGCATTTTGTTTAATCAAATTAATTATTTATTTATTTTTGGGGTGCTGCAAATCAGAAGTTCACCCAAGAACTAAAAATTTTGTCATTTTGTCACTTCTATGGAAGTCAATGGAGCCCATCAACTGTTAAGTTACCCCTATTCTTCAAAAATATCATCTTTTGTGTGCGGCCAAAGAAATAAATTCATTTAAAGTTTGGAACAACTTGAATGTGAGTAAATATGGAAGCTTGTTTCCGCCACTGAATAAAAATAAATGAATAAATAATTGCGACTTTTTATCTCAAAATTGCGCGATATAAAGTAAAGTCAGAATTGCGTGATAAAGTCAGACTTGTGTGATATAAAGTCAGAATTGCGTGATATAAAGTCGCAATTGCGTGTTATAAAGTCAGAGTTGCGAGATATAAATTCACAATTGTGTGTTATTAAGTCAGAATTGCAAGATATAAAGTCGCAATTGCGTGTTATAAAGTCAGATTTGCGAGA
This sequence comes from Cyprinella venusta, assembly GCA_038021265.1. NCBI lineage: Eukaryota > Metazoa > Chordata > Actinopteri > Cypriniformes > Leuciscidae > Cyprinella > Cyprinella venusta. Next base: position 7,092,167 of record CM075869.1, read on the forward strand.
TATAAAGTCAGAATTGCGTGATATAAAGTCGCAATTCTGAGAAAAAAAAGACAGCTTTTTATCTTTCTTTTAATTTTTCAGTAAAATATTTTTTTCAGCCTTTTTTTCTCACAATTGCGAGTTTACATCTCGCATTTCTGACTTTATAACACATAATTGCGAGTTTATGTCGAAATTCTGACATCTTTTCTCAGAATTGTGAGATATAAACTCACAATTGCGAGTTGTCAGGCCAATTCTAAGGGGAAAAAAGACTAACTTTTTTCCCCCCTCAGAATAGTTTATATCTCAAATTTCTGACTTTATATCATGCATTTTTGACTTTATAACATGAAATTGCGAATTTATATCACGCAATTCTGACTTCATATGTCGCAATTCTAAAAAAATAAAGTCAGAATTGCAAGATGTAAACTCGCAATTGTGAGAACTAGTCAGAATTGTGAGATAAAAAGTCGCAATTACCTTTTTTATTTTTCATTCTGTGGCGGAAACAAGCTTCCATAAGTAAGTGATGATTCACACAGAAACACGCAAAACATTCAGACTTCGTTTTTAAATAGCCTTTTTGCAGTTTAGTATTCCCATAATCAGAAACGAGTGTACATCTTATCTTATTCATTTCTTTTTTATGACTGGATTCCGCAATTCCATCCCCATTTTCGGCATAGTGGAAATCATAGGGTCCTAATGAAACTACAGCCCTGCACATGCCCCTGACAAATGCTCTTGGAGTCATGGTGCCAAAGCCGCTGACCCATCTTTCGTCCCGCTCATTTCGATGTGAAAAGGCAGTTCTGAGAAGGAAATCAAATGCCTCTGCACTAGCCCCTTTAACCGACTGGTCTCACTCTCAAACCAGGAATTCATTCTGGCGAAGCTGATGTAGAGCAAAGCCAGACTGTATAATACTAGTTTTCTCCCATTATAATCACTGAAGCTGTCTGCACTGGAGATGTGTTCATTTGACACACATCCACTTCGTAATATGAATCACATCGCACACAGGCTGAGTCTGTCTAAAATGAAATCATGTCATTTAAATTTAGGAAGAGTAGGATTCATCACCATGGATGAGTGAGTGACACTCGAAATGACTCCAGTCTTCATCATCCAGAGACATCAGATCTCACCGCAGAGCATCATGGACCCCTCAGACTCCTTAAACTTAACGACTGCAGTAATGAGGCAGTATAATAGGACGCTGCCAGCCCCTTGGCGAATACGGCTTACGAAGGGCTCTGGATCAGAACTGTACAGTCTACAGGACAGCTCGCAGGGACAGGAGATGCACGGACTATAAACTGTGATTTACATTGACACCACAGTGGCCAGCTTTGCTGTTTGCTCTGGAGTTCGACATAACTTGACCGGCAGGACCGTTGTAATGCTGCAGTCGTGTGGTGAAAACTCCCATCATTCAACAAGGCCCTTTTGTTCCCCCCTTACTGTCACTGCAATACTGCCCCCTGCTGGCCATCAACTCCTCTATGGTCCCTCAAACACTCCCATACACACTATAGTCACTCAAATTCTTTCTTTGGCCATTTAAAAGTCTAAGAAACTTGCTTTGGCAGTTGTTCTTTCAGTGGCACAGTTCAAAATCGTTCAAAGGCTCTTGCCCGACACTTGATAGTTAAAGGGATACACATCTTTTTTTTGGAAATAGGCTCATTTTACAACTCCCCCAGAGTTAAACTGTCAAGTTTTACCGTTTTCGAATCGATTCCGCCGATTTTCTGATTTTTAGAAGAATATCAGTAACCAGAAAGTTTCTGGTCTCATTGACTTCCATAGTATATTTTTTCTTACTATGGAAGTCAATGAGACCAGAAACTGACTGGTTACTGATATTCTTCTAAATATCGGAAAATCGGCTGAATGGATTCGAAAATGGTAAAGCCCGACTGTTTAACTCTGGGGGAGTTGTAAAATGAGCCTATTTCCAAAAAAAGTGGAGTATCCCTTTAAAGGATACATATGCTTGTGTGATTTGGTGACTACACATCTAACGACCATTTCTTTGGCTATTGTGTCCGCAGACGTTACGGTGGTGTATCAGAACGGATTGCCGGTGATATCCGTACGTCTGCCGTCCCGACGAGAACTCTGCCAGTTCACCCTCAAACCCTTGAGCGACAATGTGGGCATTTTCCTTCAGCAGCTGCAGGCCGAGGACAGGGGCATCGATAGAGTCGCCATCTACTCTGAAGGTACAGTACATCTCTGACACTACTGTGGTTTTGAGAGAAAATGTCCTGGGTGCTCAGGGAGTTCAAAAAGGTATTGGAAGGTGCTCTTTGGAGTTGGGAGTTCAACGTCAGAAAAAGGAAATCCAAGGCACTCTTCTTTAGAAAATTAAAAAGCCTTTATTGGACTGGCTATATCATGATAGAAAAGTTAAAAACATGTGGGGGAAAAAATAACCCACGCGTAGCGGCACAACCTGCCTTCTTCAGGGTATATTTTTTCAAACAAACAATTCCCTCTTTTGTAGATGCTAATTGAATTGGGAACACCTGACTGACAAATAGCCTCCATATACAGAGAAGGTCCACAAGGAGGTGGTTACAATATATATATATATATATATATATATATATATATGTATATATATATATATTGAAAAAAAAAAAAATATATATATATATATATATATAAAAATAAAAATAAAAATTATATATGGTTTTCTTCGCATTATAAGCTGATTTGTCTGTGGATGGTGTGTATACAAGTACAGCAAAACTCTAACAACTGGCTAAAATCAGCTTGTAATATGTAAATGGGCAGATTGACTAAACAGGACGAATTAGCATTAGAGCGTAACTCCAAAACGGCACAGATGGGAGTGGAAAGTTCTGCTCATTATCTACTGATGTGTAGATGCGTACATTAAAGAACACAGACGCAGTCAGATCAGTTCCACAATGACCAACACAATCTACCAGGTAAAGTCTGGTTTAAGACTTTAAGACTTTTTTGGGTGGTAAATAATGGCGCAAACACCAGTACATTGACTAGCGCAAACCTTAGTAAATCACCTTGTGCGATTCATTTAAATATCCCCCTCCCATAAATGTTGCGACTTAAAGGGAAACTCCTACAAATGTGATAATATCAGCCGCAAAAATAACCCTTTTCAGCACTCATTTTCCACTGCGTGTCTTTAGTAAATCCTGACAGTAGTTTTTTAACGCTAAAAGAGGGTTTGCGCTGGCTAGATATTTACTGTCACGTTAATTTAAAGCACCCCTGCTTACTAAAAGCATAAGTCTAATTCAAGTGTACAGACAATACAATGATAACAGAGTTTTCACTCTTGGGGTACCTATCCCTTTAAAGGGATACTCCACTTTTTTGGGGAAATTTTACCCATTTTACCACTCCCCCAGAGTTAAACAGTTGAGTTTTTCCGTTTTCGAATTTTTCAGTCGATTTTCTGATATTTAGAAGAATATCAGTAACCAGACAGTTTTTGGTCGCATTGAATTCCGTAGTATATATTTTTTTCCTTCTATGGAAGTCAATGAGACCAGAAAATGTGTGGTTACTGATATTCTTCTAAATATCAGAAAATCGGCTAAGTGAATTCGAAAATGGTAAAACTCAACTGTTTAACTCTGGGGGAGTTGTAAAATGAGCCTATTTCCAAAAAAAAAAAAGGGAAGTATCCCTTTAAGAATAGTTAATGGAGTATTGTGCATGTAAATACTGTCATTGTTCGCAATTCTATGGGCAAAATTTAATTAACATTTAAGTTCTTATCAGTTTGCGTTCGCAGTTGAATTTGTGGCTTTATCTGAAGTGTTTAATTGATAGTACATCTAATCTAATTGAGGAACATGAATCATTTGTTCTCTGTGCAATCTGCATGTCTGCTCCGTTTCAAGCTCAATTATTCCCGTGTGAGAGGTGCTTGAGCCTGTAGATGAGTGAGAGAGGAAATCCGCTGTCGTTCACCTCGGACTGGAAAAAACTTCTCTTCCTGATGAGCATACTAACACACAGCAGGAAACCTTTGTGATAAGCATTTAGATTGGCTCTCTTGTTTCACAACCATCTCAGAGAGAGGGTTGCGGCTAAAGAGACTGTACACTTTCAAGCGCCTCTGATTTCCCTCTCTTTTTCTCTCCGTAGATGGAGCAAGGATAGCGTCCTCTACAGGGATTGACATTTTACTAATGGACAGCTTTAAGCTAGTCATAAATGACACAACACACCTGGTGCAGCCACCCAGGAGAGGTGAGTTTGCCCTGCTGCATTGTGGGTCATTACGTGCAAAACTTTGCAGATGCCCAGAAGAGTTTTTGATATTCTGTTGGCATCCGTTGCAGATCTGCTACCGCACGAGGACACAGAACGATTGAACGACGTCAAGCTCTTGGTGCAGCAGCTCTACAGCACTCTGCGCATAGAGGAGCATCAGCTGAGCAAAGAGAGAGAGCTGATTGGACGACTGGAGGACCTCAACTCGGAGCTCCGGCCCTTGGAGAAGGTGTGCTGTGTCAAAATATGTCATGTTGGCATCAAAAACAGGACTAATTTATTGCCCTCATTCTGAAAGTCATTTTTTTTTTGGCTATTTTGCACAAAAAGAACGTAGGCACACACAGGTGTCCTGTGGAAGTCGTTTCCACCTCAGAGTAAACAAATTAAAAAGATAATGGTAACAAAGTAGCAATTTTAGGAAATTAAGCTGCATTACGGAAAAGGCCACATTGCAAGATATAAAGTTACAAAAGCCTTATTCAGATGGTAATTGTTTCTCATAGGGGATGTAAGGTATTTGCAACATTTACTGGGGTTAATCAGTCATTTTATTGTCCGGATACAAAATGTCGCTCTTTTCTCCCATCACCCGCATAAGAATCCCTGGCCGAATTACCTATTGTTTTTTGACACACACCAAGGTCATGTGATAAAACAAACTGCCGTCCAAATCCACATCTCTGAGTTTGCAAGAAGGGATCGTTTCAATATTTTTGACCACTGCTGAGCACTGTACGCACGGTAACTGTTGCAATTCATGGACGTTTGCATTTTAAAGTCCCTGCAAAGTCAATTCTACAAAAAAGTTCTAAACACATTATAAATGTTACATATGTATTGCTAAAACATATTACAAAGACTGTGAACTGTGAAGTACTGAAATGTGGAGTTAGACCGTTAAACAGTTTTTCACCATTGCAATTTTACGCATTGTTTGGGCGGGGCTAAGGGCTCGACGACGCACTTGAGCGCAAGAGCTCGTGGACACCCCCTTATTTGATGACGCTCAGAGTCTGATCTCTCCCCATAACACTCATAGCACATTCGCATTCACCGTTCAATCGCGAGTGACTGTCAGTACAATTAGTTACTACAGCTGAGCCTACAGTTTTCTAGCTAGCTATGCCTTCGACACGGACATGCATGGGCTGCTACCTGGATGCGATCATGTACAAAACAGATCGGTATCTTCATTTAAATTCCCTTAAAAACGATCACATCAAGAAGAGGTTTTTAGAGAGCCAACCTTGATGAAGAAGAGCTGAGGATCACCGCCAACACCCGCCTCTGTAGTGATCATTTTACACAGGATAGTTTCTAACTTTCCTCAGAGACAACTGGGATTCACTGATAATCCACTGTTACTGGTGAACGGGGCCGAAACGACTATCTCCCGCCTCAGCTTTCATCCTCCCGTCGCGAAAGCAGTATCAGCTAATATCACCGTCGACAGCTTTCCCGCTAGTGGGCGTGGTTTCAGCACAGCCAGCGGACACGCCCCCAGCGTTTGAGAACAGAGATAACTGCTGATTTATTTTATGTACTTGCCGGCTTTTTTTATCATTCAAATTTGGCTGGGTGGCTAATAACACATTTTTCTGTGGTGTGACAAACTCAGAACACATAGTTAATCTTGACTTTATAGGGACTTTAAAGATATACACTTTTGTTCGGGCAACTGAAATGCTGGGAAGTACAACCCCATTTCCAGAAGAGTTTGGACATTTTCTGAAATCCAATAAAATCAAGAATTTGTGATTTGTCAATTCTCTTGTACCTTTATTTAACTGACGAAAGTACAAAGAAAAGATTTCCAATGTTCTCACTAAGCAACCTAATTCCATGGTCCCATTTTATATTAAATGGCTTTAAGGACTATGTACTTACATTGAAATTAATAATTTGATACAATGGACTTATTGTGTACATACATGTTTTTACATTGTACTTAAATTTTAAAAATACCAATACGTTACAGCTATAATTAATTTATGTAATTACATTTGTAATTACACAGTTGACCCTTCCCTCACACCTTAACCTACTCTTAAACCAACCCATACCACTACACCTGTCCCTAACCTTACCCGTATCATACCTCAATAGCATTTTACAATACAACAGGAACACAATAATACGTTGTAGTTATTTTTCGATGTAAGTACATAGTGCTTAAAGCCACTTAATAAAAAGTGGGACCAATTCCATTTTGGAAATATAACAAATTTGGATTTTGATGGCTGGAACACACTCCAAAAAAGTTGGGATGGGGCAAAATAAAAGTGAAAAGATTATTGAATATTATTTATATATAAATTAGGCTGCTTTGAAACAATTCACAATGTCAAGTGAGTCGTAAACCGGAGAGGGTGTCGTGATTAGGTTTAAAAGGAGCGTACACCAAGGGCTCTGTCTTTGCAAGCAAAGAAGGGCATGGCTCCGCATAGTTGTGCCAAATTTTGTGAGAAATGTAAGATTGAATAGGATTTATGTCTTTCACCATCTACCATACATAATATTGTGAAAAGATTCAGGGAATCCAGAGAAACCGTCATGCTAGTGTGTTATGCAGTATATATAGCCACATTGACTCAGGAGAGCTTCAGGAGTGCACAATCTGCCACTGTATCAAGAACTGCAACTTGAACCTCTGTTACAGAAGGAGAAATCTCATCTCAGATCTTACTTTTTAAAATATATTATGTAGTTATATACAAAATATAAATGAAGCAGCATTAGGTTTAACTTGTGTAAATAAGTGGTTGCATTAACTTTGAATTGCACGTTCATCATTTTGAGAGTATTTCATCATTGTGCGACTATTTTCCAATTTTTAAACGAGATTCAAAGGCACATTATGTAAGATTCCTGCATTATAATATCCAAAATCAACTAGGACGGTGTTATATATTTTGTTGACTTGTATAATTATATTACCCCAAATGTTTCCAACACTGTTTAAATCCATAGAAATTCAACCAGATTCATGTTTCTCCTCATTGCGTCGCCTGTCAATGACGTCATGTCCGCGTTATGCTCCGTTTCCAATTTTACTGCCGTAGAAACCAAGAAAACGCAGTTAGTCTCTTGAAAAAAATGCAGAAGTAATAGTCGTAGCATCTAGTACACCTTCCTGTAGTTGTTGCGCACATGGACACAATTATTCATTATCTTATTGTTTTGAATGTGCAACCTCTTACATCCTGTGCCTTAATAAGAAATAAAATTTTCCTATTACTTTAAATATGAATTTATTCTTATTATTCCAAGTATAGGCCATTTTATTTACAGCTGGCAACCATGTGACTGAGCAGCGGGTTTGTAGGATCACTATCAACCGTGGCTCCTCGGCCGTAAATAAATGACCATCTGAATTCATGAGTTTTATCACTGAGGTGCCGTGCTCATTTTTACAGACGTCCACAAGAAACAATTACCATCTGAATAGGGCTATAGTCACAATTTCAAAAGTCATATTTAGTCACGGGGAGAATGATATAAAGTTGCAATTATGTGAAACAATTACAGCTGCAAGATATACAGTATGTGTCGCAGTAAGAGTTGTTAATAGCAGTGTGCGATATAAAGTCACAGATATTTCTTGTGCTCTGTGGCAGCTTCAGGCTTCCATTTGTATCCAGCAATGCTTCGCAGTTAAGAAAAGTTCAACTTTATGCAAATGAGCGCAAATGTGATGCGACAGCTGAAGTGTAGACAGTGGAGCTCTCGTGATTCATCTTCTGTCGAAGTTAATGTGACCGTAAGCAGTTTCCCTGCTCTGTATGATTCGTCTCTGCCCACATGCAGAGATAGAATAATAATAATAATAATAATAATAATAATTCATGCATGTACATAGTCTTTCCCCTGCATTATGTAAATTTATAGAGTTGATGAAGATCAACTAATCTCAGATTTTCAAAAGCTATGGCCAGTAGTAGTTTACCAATATCCTTATAGCATCCAATAGCAGAACAGCCAGTAAGATCAAGAACACGAGCAGAGAACCAGTGTGCTGTACTGGCGCTGCTGTTTGGATCAGTAGATGGTTCACTGGTTCTGTGCTCGTCTGGTTCAGGTACAGGTATGTCTAATTTTTGGCTGTTGTTACTGAACATCTAAAAATGTATGTAAAAATGTGACATTTACGTACTCCGTTTCTTATTCGTTTCATCAACTGCTGAAGCACTCGTTATATATATCATTAAAAGTGATACTAACACACATTATCTGATCACAGCTGTTGACAGCTGATAATTAGTCTAATTGCACAGTAGATTGATTGTGGAATTGAGGATTTTCACACACTGAGAGCTGCATAAATACGGCTAATTTTGTAATTGCAAAGTTCTGCTCAAGTCAGCTGTGAATTGCCTCTTTTTCCAGCATTTAGAAGTGAACACAATTAACCTAAGAACCCAAACAACTATTTCATTGAAAGCATTGACCGCTCCACTGACTTTTAAATGGACTTCAGTTTCTTTTGCCTTGTATGATTGCTATTATTTTTTTCTGCAAGAATCAAAAAGACATATTTAGTCTTAAAAAGGAGTGTGCAAAATAGACAGCAAACAAATACTTCCAGTTTGAGGAAATTAACATGACATATCAGTAACAGTAATAAAGTATATACAGAAATGTTAAACTATTACTTTATAGCAAATTCGGTAGCACTTTACTTGAAGGGGTGTGCATAAGACTAACATGACACCTTCATAATCATCACATGACATATGAATATGAAGGTTTATGCATGTTTATGACAACTGTCATTAAGTGTCATTCACTCAGTTAACACATTTTTAATGCAAATATGACATTGTTTGAGATGTCTTTTGTTATGACACCTTGACATAAACCAATACATCATAACCTGTCAGTGTCTTTGTCACGATAACTTGATATTATTAAGACAACACAACCTGTCATAAACATGACAGCAGATTAATCATCAAACTTAAGAAACCCCCTAGCTTTATTGGTTAACATTACATTAAACTGTCAGGTGGTTGGTTTTGACTTTGGCTGTCATGAAGCCATTATAACTTTTTAATGGCAAATTCAATTAGTACCACTGTAGTTGAGGTCACGAAAAATATTCATGACACAGTTATAATGGCCTCATGACAGCCAATGTCGAAGCCAAACACATGACAGTTTAACTTCATTTTATGTCAAGTTGTCATGATAAAGACACTGACAGGTTATGATGTATATGATGCATCGCAATGTCATATTTGCATTCAAAATGTCATAACTGTGTGAATGACACTTAATGACAGTTGTCATAAACATGCATAAACCCTACTTCATATTCAAGACATGTCATGTCATGGTTATGAAGGTGTCATGTCAGTCTTATGCACACCCCTTCAAGTAAAGTGTTACCGTTAATTCATAATGTGTGTGTTTGTGTGTGTGTGTGTGTATATATATATATATATATATATATATATTAGGGCTGGGAAACGATTAATCGTGATTAATCGCATCCAAAATAAAAGTTTGTGTTTACATAATATATGTGTGTGTATAATTATTTTGTATATATTAATACACACACATGCATGTAAACATTTAAGAAATATTTGCATGTATATACTTTATATATATTTATACAAAATTAATATTATACATAAATATAAATATTTGATATATATGAATAACACATTTTTCTTAAATATATACATGCATATGTGTGTATTTATATATACAAAATAATTATACACACTACACACACATATATTATGTAAACACAAACTTTTATTTTGGATTATTTTGGATTTAATAATTTCCCAGCCCTAATATATATATATAACGCATGCATGTATTTTCAACATCATTACTCCAGTCTTCAGTTTCACATGATCCTACAGAATTCATTCTTAATATGCTGATTATCTGCTCAAGAATCATTTCTTATTATTATCAATGTAAAAAACTGTTGCGCTGCTTCATAGTGTTTATCAAAACCATAATACACTAATATTTAAAAAAAAGAAAATAAATGAATACTTGTATTCAACAAGGATGCATTAAATTGTTTCAAGTGACTGTAAAGTAATATTACTGCATATTATATATTAATATTAAATATATATTGTTATTTTCATTTCAAAAGAACAGTATTTATTTGAACTTTCTATTAATCAAAGAATTAATCACCGTTTTCACAGAAGTGTTAAGCTGCACAACTGTTTTAACATGGATAATGTAATAATAACCATTATTATTAAATGAGTATTATTAAGAATTCATAATACCAGTTATTGAGCATTAAATCAGCATAATGATTTCTGAAAGATCATGTGATGCTGAAGACTGGCCTCAGGCTTGCCATCACGGAAATAAATTGTCCATATAAATGTATATAATCTATTTTATATATAAATATACATAATCCCATGTCGTTAGTAAGGTGTAAAGCACTTCAAATGTATAACCCGCTTTAAACGTAACCCATAAGAAACTTTTGTTAGTGATTTGTCATTTTACTTTTCAACATGTAGCAAAACATAGCACAAAACTTAGCTGAGAACCACTGTTCTGTAATGCTAATATCCTATTTTTTAGATGTTTGTTAAATCGAATGTAATCTCCTTTCTCAGGTCAAAGAAGAACTGAGTAAGAAAGCCGAGCGCAGGACTACGTGGGTGCTGTGGGGTGGGATGGCTTACATGGCCACACAGTTTGGCATTCTGGCACGGCTGACCTGGTGGGAGTACTCATGGGACATCATGGAGCCCGTCACGTATTTTATCACCTACGGCACTGCCATGGCCATGTATGCTTACTTCGTGCTGACGCGTCAGGTGAGCAGCTCCAGCTCTTTATTTCTAGATCAGTGGAATTTCATAAGGCCCCTGTGAACTCAAAGGTGCCGAAGCGGCTGGAGATCCGTCTGACCTCTCTGTCGTCGTTCTCTCACACAGGAATATATTTACCCAGATGCCAGAGACAGACAGTACCTGCTGTTCTTTCATAAGGGAGCGAAGAGAACACGCTTTGACATTGAGAAGTACAACAAACTGAAGGATGCGATTGCTGATGTAAGCTAGAGCACAAACAAACATCACTCTTTTCAGTCTCTTATAATGATGTATTATGTACTCATTAGACACGGTGATTTGGTAATGTGGTTTGTCACAGTAATTAATATTTGGTATGGTGGACATTTAATAATACAGTGAATCAGTAAGGGGATAATGTACATCCAGCTGGTTGTTATCGCAGAATAAACCCCAAACAAACAAGGAGTAGTTCACTTTAGAGAAATATTTTGCTGATAATTTACTCACCACCATGTCATCCAAGATGTCCATATCTTTCTTTCTTCAGTCGAAAAGAAATTAAGGTTTTTGATGAAAACATTCCAAGATTTTCCCCATATAATGCACTTCATTGGGAACCAAACGGTTCAAGGTCCAAATGAGAGTTTCAGTGCAGCTTCAAAAGGCTTTAAACAACACCAGACGATGAATAAGGGTCTTATCTAGCAAAACGATCTGTCATTTCAAAAATAAGTAAAAAAAGTTTAAGTTTTATAAGCTCAAATGCTCGCCTTGCTCTGTTCTGTGATTCACGTTCGTGACTCTCCTATTCAAATTCGTTCATCAAAATGAACAAATCTTTTTTCGAGTCATTTGGTTCATTCAACAAACGAAGTGAATGAAATTATTTGAAAGAGATTAGTTCATTTTGTTTTATTTTTACGAATTTATTTTTGAAATGACTGATCATTTCGCTAGATAAGACTCTTATTCATCATCTGGTGTCTTTTTTAAAGCCCTTTGAAGCTGCACTGAAATTTTTTAATTTATTTTTCGACTGAAGAAAGAAAGACATGGACATCTTGGATGACATGGGGGTGAGAAAATTATCAGCAAAAGTTTTTTTTTTTTTTTTTTTTAAAGTGAACTACTCCTTTAAATACAAAACTTCCACGAAGAAAGCAGTTGCTAGCAAGCTGCAAGTTAAAACTAGTCAGACATTTAAGGGATACGTTACAGTTAGGGATGGGCAACGATTAATCGCGATTAATCGTTAGCAAAATAAAAGTTTGTGTTTACATAATATATGTGTATGTAGTGTGTATAATTAATTTGTATATATAAATACCCACACATGCATGTATATATTTAAGAAAAATGTGTTATTAATATGTCAAATATTTATATTTATATATAATATTAATTATGTATAAATATATATAAAGTTTATACATGCAAATATTTCTTAAATATATACATGCATGGGTGTGTATTTATATATATATACAATATATATATTAATATATACAAATTAATTATACACACTACATACACATATATTATGTAAACACAAACTTGTATTTTGCTAACGATTAATCACGATTAATCGTTGCCCATCCCTAGTTACAGTCATATCACTATAATGAACTGCGACTGTAGAAAGCAAAAGCCGAATCCCAGACATTTTGTGCGATCAATAATTTTTTTATAGGTCCAGAAAGGACATGTTTGGGAAAAAGAGGATGTATGGTCATCCTAGACAGTTGTCCTTTTCCTCCTGAACATAGCACACACCGAACCAAACTGAAACAGTGAATGTAAAACAATGATACACACCAAACTGTGAGTAATTTGAACTGTTACACCCCTAACTGATAATAAGAATCATTATTAAGAATTGAGCATCAAATTGGCATATTAGAATGAATTCTGAAGGAACATGTAACATTGCATAGTCTTCACTGTATAAATTAAACATAGATTAATCCTTATTAAAGGGATACTCCACTTTTTTTGGAAATAGGCTCATTTTACAACTCCCCCAGAGTTAAACAGTTGGGTTTTACTGTTTTCGAATCAATTCAGACGATTTTCTGATATTTAGAAGAATATCAGTAACCAGACAGTTTCTGGTCCCATTGACTTTCATAGTAGAAAAAAATATACTATGGAAGTCAATGAGACCAGAAACTGTCTGGTTACTGATATTCTTCTAAATATCAGAAAATTGGCTGAATTGATTCGAAAACGGTAAAACCCAAGTGTTTAACTCTGGGGGAGTATCCCTTTAAAGGATTACTTACTCAAAAGCAGTGAGTGTTTTTTTCTCGGGGTAGATGGTAGTAACTATAAATTAGGCTGCTGTTACTTTAAAGGGTACCTATTATGGATTTTTGAAAATTGCCCTCCATGTAGTATTTAATATAGATCTAAGTGAACGAAAACATCCTGCAAAGTTTTAAACATGAAAGTTCATCGTATACAAAGTTATTGTCTCTCAAAAGTAAGAGTCGACTCTTAGTCGCTGATATGAATCCTTCGAAGAACGATGCTTTTCCTTTGTCTAGTTGACGTCAACTTGACAAGTTATTTGAATAAGAAACGCCCACTTATTGCGCTCGGAGACGCCAGGGAAAACCGGAAAACAATCATGTCGACGAGACGCTGTGTTTTGAAGTGCGACGCAAAAGCGAACTTTTTTCACCTGCCAAGTGAGGAGCATTTGAAGACTATACAACTATACCACACAAGTATAGCCCAAACCTTGTTCTGTGTTCGTGTCATTTTGAAGATGATTGCTTCACAAACCTAAACGCTATAAAGTATGGATTCGCGAGCCGGCTCAATCCTAACGAGCTGAGGATCTGAATCAGGTGTGTTAAATAAGGGAGACATACACAATATGCAGAGCAGTGGGTCGCGAGGACCGGAGTTGAGAACCCATTTTAAGGTGATAAGAGTTCCGTTTTCGACAATCTCTGCACAGAGAATAGCAATCACAACTGACTAGGTCATCTGACCAATCACCGCAGATTAGCGTCACACAAAGGCGGGTTTTGGAAAAAGGACTCGCTAAACGATTCATATGGGAGTCAGTGAGCAAATCAGGTAAAAATAAATGCATATTATAAGACAACAAAAGTGTTTTTTGTCATTGCATGCTTGTAAAACTGTTGTTGGGGACTCCCAGAACAATATTAGGAACATTTTAAATGCCATAATAGGTACCCTTTAAGAGCTAATGTGCAGATCCAATATACTGATGTACATTTGCAGACATGCACTTTCTCAACTGTTTATGTTCACGTAATACATAAATGACTAAGTTTATGGGGATACTCATAAATACGGGCATTTTTAAGCGCGAGAGGACATGAAAGATAATTAAATTCAGTATTCGTACTCTGTCTTGAGATACTGATAACTGGGCGCGCACTTTGGATGTTTTCGCGCAGGAAACTTCCCTCACAGGGAGTAACGAATTGAGTTCACTTTTACGTCTTCTTGCGCTTGAATATTGCTTAAACTTTCACGACGATGCCGCACTGGCCTGTCAACTGTCCCGAGCTTCATGTTCTCACAAAATGACAATGCTAGAATTCATTAAGATTTTACCGGCCAACTGGCGAATGACACCATTCCATGAGCCAAAATTCCACCAAAATTAAATTGACCAAAAATTCCACCAAACAATTTTACCGTTTTTGTTTTCAATTTTTCCAATTTTCACGAACAATTTTTCTGAATTCATTTTAGAACTTTTTTTCCCCCCCAGACCTGTTGCTTTTTGCATTTCGACTGTTTATTTTAAGTATCGTGAAGATTAGGCAAATTACTCAGCATTACTTTGAAAATTCGATTGAAATTGAAATTTTTTATCAACCAATCAAAATGCAGCATGAACTCAATCTATCAGAGAGTTCAGTGCCAAAGTCCCAGCCCTGAAAGTTCCTAAACTTTGAAGAAGTACTACCTCGCTAGCAGGGACTTCCTGAGGGACTATTTTGACCCTGAACTTCATTTAGGCCCTCGTTCCTGCGGTTGAAACACACTAGAGGCTTTTGCACCGGAGGAACCTTTTCATAGTTCCTAGAACCCGGATTTGGAGTTTGGCGAGTGTTCATTTTAAACTCTATAGGACTTTATGGGGTTACATGGATTACTTTTAAGATTGTTATGGTACTGCTTGTAATTTTTGAAGCTCTTATTTGATCACTGTCTGTTTTTGTTGTATGGAACAGAGCAGTGTGAATATTTTCTCCAACATCTTTTCCTCAGGCGGAGTCGGATCTAAAGCGTCTACGAGACCCGCTGCAGTTGCACCTCCCTGTCCAGGAAATCAATACCAGCAAGGACTGATGAGAACGTGAAGCCCTTTCTGCCTCTCGCTCTTATTTCATTCACTTCTGCCTCTTTGCGTTTGGTTTTCTGTCTGTCTTTTTTGTGTTTTGTTCTTATCTCTACAACCTCAATGAAAAACCATATCCACAGCAAGCTTCGGAGATTTATTATTATCCTATTTGTTGTTTTCTTTCATTTGGTAAGTCTATGCAGAGGAGAAGAGATACAATTAAATGAAATGTTAATTCTACATCCGTGAACGGATGACCGATGCTTGCGGATCAGGCGCCCTCGTAACGCCACAGGATCACACAGCTACTTCAGACAGGAAGTTGGTAGACTGGGATTCAAACAGTACATCGCTATGAGACAATGACCCCACGTCTTGCATGGGACACAGACTCTGAGGTCTAAAAACCATCTGCCCTCTGGCTTTTTCCCACATTGGAGTACTGCTGATTTCCCTAACTCTGACTCTTTGCGGAAGAGATTTCGGGATGTGGTGCTCTTTTCCATCTCGGGAAAAGATCCGTTTACCATCGAAACCAGTCCTCTTGTGGCCGAAACGCTGCATTGACACCTGTGCCCAAGAGCCCTAAGCTTGATTCCTTTCTCACTTCCTGTACGGACATGTTAAGAGCTGAAGGCAGACCTAACAGCTAAAATATCACTGTGTGTTCTATTATTCCAAAAAGAAAAAAAAAAAAAGAATCAAAGAAATGTTGGCACTTTTTTTAAAAGCCATATTATGTTTATTATAATGATGAAGAAAAAAAAGAACGAAATGAGTAGAAACCTTTTCTTTTACTCATTATTAGATGATTTTATTTTTATTTTAGCCAGACATTACACACCTGCAGATGCTCCGATACTTTATTTTCCGAGATTCCCATCGTCAAACGACAGTCGAATAGTTCATCCCTCACGCTCTGAGCTTTCTTGCTTCAGAAATAAGATCTCCATCGGTTTTACATTGCAAACACATGCTCGCTTGGCAGATGGATCCTTTTTTTCAAAAGGTCGCCTCTTTTCTCTTTAAATCCTCATTGGAACATCATCAAATGGCATTTTCCCACAGTGCCTCACAGCATCTGCTGCAGCGTGCTTGTTACTAAACAGCTGTTTATCAGACGCATTACTCATCGAACGGTCGGTCTTAAGGCAGGTCACTGTGTAAAATGCGATTTCTTTTTCTTGAAAAAAGGTTCTGGACGCAATCAATTTCCCATCAGTCGTGTGGCGTTTTTAGCTGCATATATCTGCCTCGATATGCCAAGTCTTCTGGAACGTGCAGAGATTGTGTAATATTTTAGATCTAGAATTAGCGTGTGTTTTGCACACTTCGTGGCATGCTATAGAGAGAGATCGTCGCATCCTTTGTCTATGTGTGCTATCTTTAGCCGACAGGCCTTAGCAATGATTCTGGCTGGGTTGAGCTGATCATCAACATCATTTATATATTATATTACCAAGTATAAAACAAAGTTTCGACCCAGACTGTTTGAATATTAGGGATGTGAAATCAACTTGATCCTTGATTGCTCATATCACATTTTTTAGGCCATTATCCTGACCCATGATCTTGTTGTCTCTTAAGGGTATTCCCTACACACTCAGACCCCATCGGAGAAATAGCTCTGTGAGTCTATAGCAAAAGTAATCCGTTATGTCAAACTGTCCATGTTTGTGCTTATGGTCATCATCAAGCGTTTTTGAAGCCATGTTTGTGTACTGTTCGTGTCTATAGAGGCGGATAGGGTATAAGAGTTTCAAATCCTCTTAGAAGCAGCATGTCTTCATTCTTACGGTGTGTTCAAATATTACAGGGTGAGACTCCAGCCTACAGCTTAAAAAGATAGTTCATCCACAAATTTTCTTTGAAAACTAAAAAAAACAAACTATTATACACTTTATACAGCGCTGCAGTGATGAAGTATTTGTGCATGATCGCCTTCGTAAATTCGACAAAACCTTTCTTCTCAGCGTGACAAACCTCAACATTGTTTAAGATGACAAACCTCAACATTGTTTAAGATGTTACAAAAAAACTACCAATTTTACTACCAACTACCAATCGCAACTACCATTTTGATGCTTAAAAAGTCTGCAAAGAGATCGTAAAACGAATCCATATGGATCAGGAGGTTTAGTCTGAAGAGGCCCAATCAACTTTATGTGATGAACAGATTTTATTCACATATAAACATTGATCAGTAAAGCTCAATTGTACTTGATTGAAAGCGAGATCAAACCTCATTGGCTCTTGCTGAAGCTCAAACGTGCTGCGTAACACGAGAAAGAACCTCTTTGGTTCTCGCATGTCCCATGTTTGAGGTTCTGTTTACCATATCTAATATGTGGGTTGATGAATGTACATATGTGAATAAGAAACTGTTCGTGTCTCTTCAAGAATTGGACAAAACCACTCAATTAGTTTGGGTTTTTCCAAGAAGAACTTGCGTATTTAGAACAACATGAGCCTTATAAATGATGCCAGAGTTATCACTTTTGGGTGAACTAGCTCTTTAAACTACATCTGCAATTCCCCTTATGTCATATAATAAAACGTAAAAATGTTATGAGCTTGTGTTCCTCACAGACTTTATTCCAGGCTTTTAACCAAAACCCTGTTCAAAAAACAAACAAAAAAACATAGACTTTAGGACAGTGGAACTGGAAGTGCTAACTTGCTTCTGGGATTTGACCCACAAAAATACGTCACCCCTGCAGCACTCAACTCCAAGTCTTCTGAAGCCGTACAGTACAAACAACTCTGAGGAACAGCATGAAGTCTTTTCCCTTCCAACAAAGCTCTGAAATGTCAGTTGTGTTCTGATTCAAACACTGATGTTAGTTGACCCAAAAACGAACATTTTTAAGCCCTAATGTCATTCCAAACCCATTCATATTCAAAACACAAAATGATTGTTAATATTCTCTCAGCATTTTTGTCCATTCATTGAAAGTTCATGCAAGCAAAACCAAAAATCCATATGAATCAAGGTTCAATCCAAGTCTTCTGATGAGACACTATTGTGTGACATGGTGAACTGATTTCATTTAAAGGGATACTCCACTTTTTTTGGAAATAGGCTCATTTTACCACTCCCCCAGAGTTAAACAGTTGGGTTTTACCATTTTTGAATCGATTCAGCCGATTTTCTGATATTTAGAAGAATATCAGTAACCAGACAGTTTCTGGTCTCATTGACTTCCATAGTAGGAAAAAAATATACAATGGAAGTCAATGAGACCAGAAACTGTCTGGTTACTGATATTCTTCTAAATATCAGAAAATCATCTGAATGGATTTGAAAACGGTAAAACCCAACTGTTTAACTCTGGGGGAGTGGTAAAATGAGCCTATTTCCAAAAAAAAGTGGAGTATCCCTTTAAGCTTTTATTAATATATAAATACAGCAAACATACATGGGACTTGAATTAAACCACTTGATTCACAGTGATTACCATCCTTTTTGTACTTTTTGAGGCAGCAAAGTTGTGTGGACTTGATAAAAATGCTTTCCCCGTTTGTTGTTTCAAAGATTTGGACGTTTGGAACAACATGATGGTGATGTCAGAAGTTCATTTTTGGGTGTTCAACATTTTAAATTTAAGTCCGTTCCTCATTCAAAGCTGTTGAAGACTTCAGGAGACCTGGAATATAGCGTTTGAGTCATTAACTACTTTCATAATGTTTTTTTTGGAGCTTGACAGACATGATCACTATGAACTGGGGTTTAATGGAAAAGAGCTGCATCAACTGTGACAATTCTTCAAAAAATTCTCTATTTTGTATTACAAATAATAATAACAGCCTATAGCTTTAAATATGACATTTTTCCATAATTTCCGTTTTACTTTTTCTTTAAACAGACATTTTTGGGAGGGAAAGAACAATCCAGTTATAATGAACCAAACTGTGGTTTGCGAGTTTTGCGCATCTGGCTAAAATTGCAAGTGTCTGGTGAGGAGTTCGAGTCAATGGGATTTACCCAGCATGCTCAACTAGATTACGCTGTTATTTAACACAGCAAGACCTGAACTCTAGGTGACACAGCCTTATAGCTGCATTATTTGCAACCCAGCTGGTTTCAACGGAGCTGCTTCTCTCTTTTACCCGAGTTTGTGTGTTTTAACAGGGTTTATCAGATCGCACATCCTATAATAAACTGAAGTTCAAACTCTGTTTCCATCAATCTAGCTAATGAGTAGAGGATACTTGCACATATACCATTAGTCCTGGAAGAACTTTGTGGCGAATTGCTGACCCTCAACGTTAATCGCCCTATAGGAAACGATCGACTAATTATATGAATCCTAAACCTTAAAATCTGACTGGTCGAATGTTCCATCATCTTGTCCCTGGTTCATTCCAGGAACAAGATGATGGAAGTCAGAATTAAGGTCACTCTGCACATTTGTGACAATGTGGTGTTAAAACAATTAAAGTTGACCATTTGGTGCAATCTTGTCTCATGGTGACGTTCATGAATTTTATATTCGTCCATAGCAGTCCAAATAATTAAATCCATCATAAGCCAAAAATACATCCATTCTGCCTCACTTATGTGATTTAACAGTCATAAATTCAACCCGACACACACTCTGAACTGTTATTATTGGGCAAAAACACATCTCCTGCTCAAATAAGCCCAGTACACTGACATCCCTTGACCATCTAAGAGGTCTTGGGCCTGGTCTTTATCTAATACCTTCATTTTTTATTATTATTATTTTTTTTATTTGTATGGTTTCTTTTTGTTTCAGGGTTTTTTTAAAAAAAATATATACAATATATGGAATCTATTCTAAAGCGGGTGTTGCATGAATGTATGTTTACATGGGGAAATTATATATAAATGAATCAAAAAAGCAAAGATTATTATGAATGCTGATTGCCGATTAACAGACTCCTGGTTCATCAAGAGTTTAGTTTTCCATCCTAGTCCCTGGCCCTCCGTGACCTCATCATCACAGGCTCTGATTGGTCAAGGTTTTCTCCTACATTGTCTTGTTTTAGCCTGTCTTTGCTCTCTCTCTCTCAGTCTCGATGCTGCTGCTCGACCGCTGCAGTGCTGCCTTTATTCTAAACACTGACCTGAGAACAGAGAGTATGAAAGACTTGAGCACACTATATATTCTCCTCCTCTAACACCCCTTGCTCCGGCCATTTGTCCCTCTTTCTTTAGCTCCTCGTTATATTCTCACACTGATTATGGTTTAGATACATGTATTATTTTCAAGTTTTCTTCATGTGCACTTACAATGATAATTATATTTCGGGGGAAAGGGGAAATGGGTGACTTTGAATGAAAAACGTTTTTTTTTCATATTCTTTATTTGTTGGTTTTGTCATTGGCATCGGATGCTGTAATGTTAGAAGACTTTAAAAATGACAATGTAAAATCCTGTATCATTTATGAAATGTGTATAAAAGAGAAATGTAATTCAACTATCAATAAATACTTATCCAGTTTTGAATCCGGTATTGATTGATTGATTGGTTGAAATACCAAGGTCATCATATAGTATGGCCTAAACACATATATACGTATATTTTTAAATTAATAGTAAATGCACATTGTTCTCAAAGATGCAGTCTTCCCCTATATATTTCAATTCAAAATGCTGGATGTCTGCATTGCTACATGGTATAATTTGTCTAAAACTACATACATTAAGAGGCTACATGTACTATTTTTTACTTTGAATTGATTTGTGACAAAAGGACTATACAAGTGTACTGCGAAAGAAATTGGGACCAGTTAGGACATAGGGCTATACACTTTCATTTACAAGGTCTAGATGTCAGAAGGGCCTTTTTTCTGTATAAGTAAATAAATGTCCAAAAACACACAAGAGTATATAATCAAGGCTGAAAAGTTTGACTGTGTCCTTTTTTATGAAAAGGTTAGTTTGTTAAATGAACATGCATCTTTAGTTCCCTGCAATAACTTTTTTTTCCGTGGTCCAGATGTTAAGGTACTTGGACTGTACTTGTAGAACTGCTTTTCAAATCTAAACCTATTTCTTTGAGAAATAGTCACTTGAGTAAAAAGCCCTTGTCTCCACAATGGCGTCCACAAGTTTAGAGCCACGGATTTAAGATATTTCTATTCAATTGCAAACTGTAGTATTACCATTTAAGTAAAAAATGTCAAATATTTTCCAGTGGCAGTGAGCTTTGCATTTTTGCTTCAAGAAAATGGTTTCAAGGTGATTTAAGCAATTTTGAGCGTGGCATGGTTGTTGGTGCTAGACGGGCCGTTCTGATTATTTCGCAATCTGCTCGTTTACTGGGATTTTCACACACAACCTTTTCTAGGGTTTACAAAGAATTTTGTGAGAAGGGAAAACATCCAGTACGCGGCAGTCATGTGGGTGAAAATGCCTTGTTGATGCTAGAGGTCAGAGGAGAATGGGCCGACTGATTCAAGCTAATAGAAGAGCAACTTTGACTGAAATAACCACTCGTTACAACCGAGGTATGCAGCAAAGCATTTGTGAAGCCACAACACGCACAACCTTGAGGCGGATGGGCTACAGCAGCAGAAGACCCCACCGGGTACCACTCATCTCCACTACAAATAGGAAAAAGAGGCTACAATTTGCAAGAGCTCACCAAAATTGGACAGTTGAAGACTGGAAAAATGTTGCCTGGTCTGATGAGTCTCGATTACTGTTGAGACATTCAGATGGTAGAGTCCGAATTTGGTGTAAACAGAATGAGAACATGGATCCATCATGCCTTGTTACCACTGTGCAGGCTGGTGGTGGTGGTGTAATGGTGTGGGGGATGTTTTCTTAGCACACTTTAGGCCCCTTAGTACCAATTGGGCATTGTTTATGCCACGGCCTACCTGAGCATTGTTTCTGACTATGTCCATCCCTTTATGGCCACCATGTACCCATTCTCTGATGGCTACTTCCAGCAGGATAATGCACCATGTTCCAAAGCTCGAATCATTTCAAATTGGTTTCTTGAACATGACAATGAGTTGACTGTACTAAAATGGCCCCCACAGTCACCAGATCTCAACCCAATAGAGCATCTTTGGGATGTGGTGGTACAGGAGCTTCATGCCCTGGATGTGCATCCCACAAATCTCCATCAACTGCAAGACGCTATCCTATCAATATGGGCCAGCATTTCTAAAGAATGTTTTCAGCACCTTGTGAATCAATGGCACGTAGAATTACGGCAGTTCTGAAGGCCAAATGGTCAAACACAATATTAGTATGATGTTCCTAATAATTCTTTAGGTGAGTGTAGATTCTCCACCACTATAAAACACAATGCTCAGCCAATCAAATGACTGGATCTGTCACTTTAAATGAGCTGCAGCATTTGTTTTAGTCATTTACATCAACAGCTTGACCTGCTCAATTCCTAAGTTCTTCCCACATTTAGCTGGACTTTCTCCCAGATAGGAGGCTTCTGTGTACACACTGCTCCAGCATACTCTAAACTGTATTCATATCCAATCAAATACCCTTAAACAGGTTTCTTCCCTTCCTAAGCAAAGAAAACCAGAAAGTTTTTCTCCCATGATTCAGAGTCTGCATTTACTCTGTGACTGATCTTAAGCAGGAATGAAACGGGATAACTGGACAGCCTGTTAACTCTAAAAGAGACTTGACACATTCCAACCCATTTCCCTTCTTTACTTAAATGAGAGGGAGGGAAGGGGAGCTCTGACCAAATTGACACATCCATGCCTGTTAAGATCTCAGACTTGAAAAGACCAGCAGCTCCTCTCCAATTTGTCAATCTCCTCTAGACTTTCTGTTTCTGTGATAACCTTCAGACACTTTCCTCTACTCTGTGTTAATGATACCAATGATTAGCACATTGTCCTGTCTTTCCTGGGCTGCCGTGAAGGACAAAGGAAAGACGACAAACTTGACAAAGTACAAAGCAAACTCGGACTGATTACTGACTAATAAATGGCTTAAAGAAATTGTTGACTTCAAATTGACCCCTTACAATTTAAAAGCAACCTAAAAGTGTGATAAAAAGGGCTTGCCTTAAAACTGATTTAACTCTTGATTTAGTAATTGTTAAATGATTGGTTAAAAAGTTTTAAATTTGAAACTTAAATATTGTTCTGTTTCACAAAGCTATTGAATTGTACTGTAAGCTTGGAATGCAAGTCATGTGAACTACTTTTATCTTTTAACACCATTTTTTTTTTTTTTTGCGATGGAACGCAAAGTTTCTTGGGGGAGTTTTAAATATTTGTAAGAGAACGCAAATCCATTGACTTATTATTATTTTTCCTCCCATTTCATGTTTTTCACCACCATATTCCCGTAGGGGCTTTTTACAAACCCAATGGTTCGGTTTCAAATTTTAAGAAAAAAAAATTAAAGCAACGGTTGGGTTTTATCCATATTTCACCGAAACATGGGCTGAAACAACCCAGCATTTTTAGAGTGTATGTTTTCTAATCTAAGTTTTGAGCTTCCGTAGATACAGCCCGTCTGACTTATAATATAGGCCAACACCTACACTCTCAGAAAAAAAAGGTACAAAAGCCGTCACTGGGGCTGTACCTTTTCAAAAGGTAAGCTTTTGTCCATTTTAGGTGCTAATAAGGACATTTTAGGTGCTAAACTGTACATTTTAGGTGTTAATATGTACATTTTAGGTGCTAATAAGTACATTTTTAGGTGCTAATAAGTGCATTTTAGGTGTTAATATGTACTTTTTAATTGCTAATATGTACATTTTAGATGCTAATATGTACATTTTATTTGCTAATGTACATTTTAAGTGTTAATATGTACATTTTAGGTGTTAATATGTACATTTCAGGAGCTAATATGTCCATTTTCGTTCCTAATGTACATTTTAGGTGTTAATATGTGCATTTTAAGTGTTAATATGTACATTTTAGGTGTTAATACATTTTAGGTGTTAATATGTACATTTTAGGTGCTAATATGTATGTTTTAGGTTCTAATATGTAAATTTTAAGTGTTGATGTGTACATTTCAGGAGCTAATATGTACATTTTAGGTCCTAATATGTACATTTTACTTGCTAAAATGTACATTTGAAGTGTTAATATGTACATTTCAGGAGCTAATATGTCCATTTTAGGTCCTAATATGTACATTTTAGGTGCTAAAATGTACATTTGAAGTGTTATTGTGTACATTTCAGGAGCTAATATGTCCGTTTTAGGTGCTATATGTAAATTTTAGGTGCTAATATGTACCACTAAGGTACCAATATGCAGCCTTTGGGTACAAAAGTGTACCTTTTGAAAAGGTACAGCCCCAGTGACAGCTTTTGAACCTTTTTTTCTGAGAGTGAGAGCAGGAGATGAATCTCTGCCTGAATGTCCTAAATCGCTATCTACTAGAATGCATCACATCTGCTAATGTTGGCGGTTGACTTGTGTTGGGTCGGATGATAAAGGATTCTGGACGATGTATCAGGGTGGGATGGATAAGCCGGACTCCAGTAACAATGAGAGGATGGTCCTGTCTCTATCCGGACGGGTGGGTTTTCATAGACGGGGGACAAGAGGACGGGAGAAGGGGTCAAGGTGAGATCAATGTCCTGTCCATGGGAACACAACAAACAAATTATTTACAGTCATTGTGTTGGACACATCCCTCATGGTGACAGAGATAACAGAGTCCACTATTAAACCGCAAAGCTCTTCCAAATACTGAAGTGTCAAGACTGGAATGACAAGATATAGCCTACGTCTGTGATTTTCTCATTAAATAAAATCCTCTCTACCACTGGACATGCTTTTCACTTTGGTTGTTCTTCTACAAGCTGTGAGTAGTGCACAGGCCATAGGTAAGCTCTTGTTTTACACTGCTTATTATTAATATTAATGTATTGTGCTTACCACCTGAGCTTCATTCTAAAGGATGCCATTTTGTTATTGTATTGATATGAGCACATTTTTCTGAAGGTCATGTGACTGGTGCTTGTGCAAAAGTCATGACCTTCATGAAAGAGTGTTGTGGGTGGTTGCTAGGGTGTTGCAATGCAGTTGCTAAGGTGTTCTGAGTGGTTTCACTGTGTTGCTATGTGGTTGCAAGTAGGTTTTATCTTATACTGGTCCTTCCCCAAGTCTTTATGATATTCTGGTCTCTACACTCTAAAAAAAAGGTTCTTCATGGGTTCTTTGCGGTGGTCATGGTGCTATATAGCACCACTAAGCCCAGTCTGGTTCTTCAGCGGTTCTTCAGTGGTTCTCTGGGGTGGTTAACATGCTCTATGTCACCTCTTATGGTTCTACATAGCATATATGGCACTTAAAGTGGTTCTCCTATGATTACAAGCCAATGAACCACTTTTAGTGCTATTTAGCACCATTTTTTTTTAGAGTGTAGATATGGTTCAGATAACTTCTTCAATGAAAACCATGAATCGAAAGTATTGTATTGTAGGTACTGAGTTACGTTCAATATGAGCAATAGTAATAATGATATTTTCCTTATGAAAACATTTACTAAGTGAAAGATATGGCTGACTAACATTGAACGGTTTAATTTCCTCACACAAGACATCTAAATTAGGTTACACTTTATTTTTAGCTGACATTGTTACAGTGTAATTGCATAAATAAGATCTGAGGGTAACACTTTATTTTTCAGTGTCCTTGTTACACACGTTACATGTAGTTAATAATTATAAATTATGCATAGTTCAACTAATCCTACAACAGACCTAATATAATCCTAACCCTAGGTTGGGTTTAGGATTAGTTGTTTGCAATTATACCTAATTTACTGTTATTACACTGTCTCCTTAAAATAAAGTAAGATTTTTTTTTTTTTAAAGATTTAGAGATGTGTCGATCAGTAGAATTAAAAGGAGTAAATACTTCAGTTAATATTCTATTTGGTTTAAATTTTTAATCGGTAACACTATATTTTATGGTGACGTATGTTACTACATGTACTTATTATAGTAATAACAGTAAAGTATGCATAATTACTAGTTAATTAATATTTCTCAATACAATGCAACTACGTCACTTAAAAATAAAGTGTAACGTTTAAATATTCTTTAAGAAATATCCTTAATTTCAGCATTGTTTAAAATAGGCTACCAAAAGATACCCAAGAAATCAGCAATGTTTGAAGTGATAAAGAGCTCTATGTGTGTAAGTGGATATGCTGCATATGTGAAAGTGGACATGATTTATTATAGCGGTGTCCAGGAATACAGTGAGCAAACATTCTTGACCCGAACATCCGTTTCTCCTTGACCTCCAGATGTTCTCGCATCAACCGAACATCCCTGATAGATAACCCTGTCTACAGTCTGCCTGTGCTGATAGAACTACACTATTATTTAAATTCAAAAACATTTTGAGAAATGTCATTTCTCAAAGTGTGACATTAGTCTTTACTGCTGTCAATATTACAATAAGCTCTAACCCTACTACCAAATTTTGATGCACGACTTGGGATGAGTGATAACACATATCAACGGACATGTAATGAGGAGGTGTTTCGTATCAGAATATCAGAGATTGATGGGGCTTTTTTGCTCTTTTGCTTCAGGCTTTAATCTCCTGCAACCATTATGGACACCCACTCAGAATACCTTAGTAAACAAACGGCAACGTCCTGGCATCGTGGTGGTCATTTCCTCCAGAAAATGCAAAATACACATTTAAATGCATAGATCATGTGTGGAAGGCAAATGTCATCCACTTGAAGGTGTTTGAGTTTGCACAGAAAGCTCTCTGTTGTGATGATTTGGAGATATGGCCAGGGAGAGTTGATTCTAGGCCTGTATAAATTCCCCGTGAACAGGCAACAGTGTGTTGTTGGCAATTTTTATTTGAACGGAGTTGATATTTTACCGTGGAAAGGATACTCCCTCTATGCCTCATCAAGCGGCTGAATCCTGACTAACGGTCATTCACACTTTATGCTGCTTCATTTTTCATTTCCACATCAGAGCAGCTTCATATAAAGCTCATTTGTGGGGAGTGTTGGGAGAGAGCAGCGGTGCAGTGCAGACTATTGATTAGACGTCTTTTGAAATCTACCAACCAACTGAAGGGAAATAGTTTTGCACTGACAGATTTTATATTCTCAGTCACGATAGAGTGCAAGACTTCATCTATACTGCTTTAGTCATCTTGCTCAGATTAAAAACACTTGCCTCGCTTGAAAATAGCTGCTTAAACCTGCATAAATTTCCATAATGGTCCTGAATGGTTAATCCCTGTTTTTGTTAGTTGATGGTGCGCTCTAAAAAATGCTGGGTTGTTTTAACCCAATTTTAGGTTAAATATGGACAAGCTCAGCTGTTGGGTTAAATTTATTAATCCAACATTTGGGTTAGTCTATATTTGACCCAAAACTGGGTTAAACAACCCAGCATTTTTTAAAGTGTGGTCTAGCGTGTGCAACAAAAAATCAAAAAACTTGCTGATCAGCTCGTCTTGCTGGTTAAGTTCGTTATAGATTAAGTGTGTGATTTCTTGCCTCTAGCATCACCAAATATTAAACATCAATTTTTCGGTAACACTTTCTTTGAAAAATGCTGGGTTATTTCAACCCAAATTTGGGTGAAATATGGACAACCCAAATGGTGGGTTCAAAATGTAATTAAAAAATTTACAAGTTGAAAGTGAAAGTTGAAGTTGGGTTCAAATTGTAACCCAAATTGTAAACCCAACCCAAACCCAAATATGTTTGTCCATATTTAACAACCCAGCATCATTTAGAGTGTGCTTGTAATGAATTATAGCTCCATTCATACTTATCTAAGTAACTATTAATATTATTTAACTATTAATATTTTATAAAGACATTTATAAAGACTCATTATGACCTATACTGCATTATAAGAACAATTATAGTTACATATATTTTATTTTTATAATTACTTTTAAGTCATGCATTTGGGTTTTCAATGCGAATGCTCATAATCCATTATACACTGATTTATAAGTATTAATAAATCAGTCACATGGTTCCATGAATGTATGCAGCCCGCATTGCTATAATGATTATTATTTAATAGTTGCAATGATTTTTAGTAACTGGGATTTATTTGGGATTCATATTTCATTCTGAATATGTTTTTATTATGAAGCTGTTGTGTTCTTATACTTAAAATACTTAAAATACTTATTGTCAATGATAAT
Source organism: Cyprinella venusta (assembly GCA_038021265.1). Classification (NCBI taxonomy): domain Eukaryota; kingdom Metazoa; phylum Chordata; class Actinopteri; order Cypriniformes; family Leuciscidae; genus Cyprinella; species Cyprinella venusta. The sequence goes on from CM075869.1 coordinate 7,120,692, forward strand.
ACAGTTACTAAGCTCTATAAATGCATCATTGATGGCTTTAAGTGAAAGCATAGGATGCAATTTTCCTAAAGCAAATGCTAAGAAATCATGAAGATTTGCTCATTGTACATTTTATTTTTTTTATTTATAAGTGTAACTAATGAATAATAATTCCTGTAATAAAAAAAAACAAAGATTAAAAAATATATATTTTTCAATGTTACATACCAACAAAAAAACTGCAATAATATATTTTTTAAGTATAATTTCAAACTGCTATAAGCAATCATGCACATGGCTGCAGAGATATATATTTTAACAAATTGCTATTAATGACCTCTAATGCAAACATTAGCCATTAAAGACATAATTGATAACTAATTGGTACATTATTTAAATCAGTCTATGTTATGAGCATGTAAAAAAGCAAATGCATGACATAAGTAATTATAAAAAATAATATAAATGTAACTATAACTGTTCTTGTAATGCAGTATACCTTAATGAGACTTTATAGTAATAATATAAATTCGTATAAATGGGCATATAATTAGTTATTAGCATGGGCTTCATAGAAAATGTTACCGATTAATCTGTTAATCGCAATCTGAATTTGAATGATCCTGATATCAGTTCTTACTGGTGAAGTATGCAAATGTTATTAACATGACCCGATCTAACTTTGGTTAATAGATTGTCCACGTGTCTTACTTAGTTGTCTCTGCATATTAGAAGAGAGGAAAATATGCAGGTGTCACCAGTATGTATCAGATAATCTGTTCTGACCAATTGTTACCCGTCTCTGTCATTGGTCAGTCCTAGATCCCTGCTCAGCGTATATCAGTCTGAACGAACCATGGCGGAATACAGACTACCATGTCAACAACTCTGCAGGAGTCCCTCTGTGCGACCGGCACGTGGCGGGGGAATGGTATCGCTTTACAGGGATGGCAGGGGATGCTATGCCAACCTTCTGCATCGATGAGAACCACTGTGGTACCCATGCCCCCATCTGGCTGAATGGCAGTCACCCCCGCCCAGGTGATGGCATTGTTACCCTACATGCTTGTGCTAGCTTCAACAATAACTGCTGTCACTGGACAGCTAGTGTGGACGTAAAGGCCTGTGCAAAGGGTTACTACGTCTACCGCCTACCCCGACCTTCAGTCTGCTTCCACGTCTACTGTGGCCGTAAGTCTTCCTAATGCCTCATTAGGTCTTTCTGACATGCTGGTTAAGAATGGACCTCCATCAGACAGACGGTTCCGTTATGTGTGTCGCCATAGATTTCTATGACATATGCGATGAGGTTGAGTGTAACGGAGCCGACTGCCCCATCGAAGCAGAATGCCGCTGTTCTGAGGGGACGTTTCTAGGCCCTGATGCGCAGACATGTCTGGGTGAGTAACGGTGTGGTCCAGGCCTGGGCAGGAGAAATGCTTGTAGAGCACAAGAGTTATATTGCGATAAGAATGAGAGAGGGCTTTTGCAGTGATGCGAAAGAGACCACAAGACTGCTGAGAAACAATCCATTAATGTACAAAGGCAGCCAGCCAAATCAGTGCCTTTAACGGTTAAAGAAATTATTATCCAGCAATTTTCAGGGTGTCTACGTTTTTAAAGGAGTTTCAGTTGGTAAAATTAAGGACAAAATCTGTTGAAATTTGTCTTGAACCCAAGTTGTTTATTTGCTTCCAATTGGCATTGTTGTGGTTACATCTCAGAATGAACGTAACGTATGTTCACAAGTCTATCTTTAAAGGATATGCATATATGCAAGAACAGCCAGAGGCTGTAAATGTGCAAGACTGTAGGTCATGGGTGTCCAATCCTACTTCTGGAGGGCCACTGTCCCGCAGAGTTGAGCTCAAGTGGCAACATTCTAATCTGAAACATGAAGCCTACCCGGAAGTGCGAAAAACTGTCCTCAAATCCGCTAGAGGCCGGTCCCAAAAGGGAGCAAATATCCATATATCCCATGATAAAATGTCCGTTTTCACAGCATAAATTCATGTTTTTACAGTTTGGTCCCATGGACTTTTATTGTAATCTTCAATAAGTTTCCTCGTGCTTGACAACTGGTAATGGGGGGTGAATTTTTTTCTAACTTCTTAGTTTAGATCATATTTAGATATAAAATGTATGACAAATAAGGGCGGTTAACTTTGATTGACAGCTGATGACGGGCTGCGCCGAGTGGAGTTTGACGTCTCGGCCGTGATCTGACACAACACATCATGCCACCTCGGTATCCTTTCCGAACATTTGTATTTTGTATTTCCCAAGATTTTCCAGTATGGCGCCGCCCATTCCCCCCATAAACAGCCTCAAACCCGTTCTTCAGAAAGTCTATGGGTGACGTCACAGACGCTTTGTCCATATATTTTACAGTCTATGGTTGAGCTCCATCCCTGATTAAACATATCTAAACCAATTGTTCAATGTCGTCAGGATTATGCTAAACTTCCAAGCTGATGGGTTGGAGCAGGTTAGACCTAAACTCTGCACATTGGCCCTCTAAGAGCAGGATTGGATACCATTGGTGTAGGGCCAAGTATCCTGACACAATCTGACTCATTTGAAACATTGTTCAAAGAAAATGTATTTCGAAGATCATCCAAACTTCCGTTTTTTACTTAGTTTGGGGATTTAAAGAGTCAGACTCATCAAATCCTTGCTTGATTTGCATAACGTACACATTGCATGAAGCAGTTCTGCTTCATAAGCTGGTAAGAGAAAGTGTCGACTTTAAATGTTGTTTTGAAGGGCAAAGATATAGTAGGACAATTAATGAGTAAATGGAATAAGTGAAAACGATTAGACGCAATTGAATGTGTTCATTTACTGGATTGGACGTAAATAAGGACAGCAAGCCCTCTGTCTCCTCATTGATCTTTTCTCTCGCTTATCTTTCAGTCTTTTACGTTAGTATTTCATTACCTTTTCATACGGTGGCCAAGCGGGTTCAACGTCCTGCAATTGAAGAAAGCACATGCAAATGTGAAAAAAAAAAACACACCAGGAAAATCAGTTTGACAACACATGTGCCGCAACTACTCACAATGCAATGCTTAACTTGCTGGAGTTTTTTTTTCTATTTGCATGTGCTTTCTTCAATTGTAGCACATTGAGCCCTCTCGGACACCAAATATTTACCCTCTCCACGAACAACTTATCTAATCAATGTCTATTTCAATGCCAGCAGAACATAAATGACTGGCTTTGTTGATCTCCCTACAGAGGGGGCATGCAGAATTTTGTCGCTCCTGACAAAGATTGTTCAGATAAAGTATACAAACACAGTCTAATGCAGTAGCATTGCATGTGTCCTTTGTAAAGAAGGTAATCCCTTGTGTGTTCCAAATCAGTCTTCAGTTAGGATGCTGCCTATGAATGTAGACAGCAGGGCAACCCACTAGGTTTTAGTGCATCTGTTTTAACTGTGATCTGGTGTGTTGTGTGTAAGATGTAAACGAATGTGAGAAAGGGAATGGAGGATGTGCAGAAATATGCATCAACACCAAGGGCTCTCGTCGATGTGAGTGTGGACGAGGTAAAGTGCTGGATGTAGACGGGAAGAGCTGTAAAGGTAAGAACATGGTAAGACAGCATCCTGAACATTGTCAGAGTTTCATTTAAAGTCATGTATTGTGGTTTTTGTGGTTCTATGTAGAGACTGAAGGATGTGACAATGTGAATGGAGGCTGTAGCCATGGATGCTCCCCAGAGGACGACTCATATTACTGTCACTGTCCCCGAGGTTTGACGCTGGGAGAGGACAAACAGACCTGTCAGGGTGAGCTGAACCTCTCTCTCCTGCCTTTTGTTCTTTTTCTGTCAGGGTTTGTAGACTTCACTTTGACATTTGTTTTTTGTGCAGTCCCTGTTCAGTGTGATCCTAGTTCCATAGAGGTCTCGGTTCCCAAAGACTTGGTTGGAGGACTTGAACTCTTCCTGTCTAACACTTCATGCCGTGGCATTTCCAATGGCACCCACATTAACCTCCACTTTAGTCTGAAGACCTGTGGCACTGTTGTCCAGGTAAAAAAATGATAATGGATCTATCAAGATTTGTTTTGAAAGTCAACGTGAGATATAGACGCTGTTTACTTCCGTAATGCGTATTTTTGGTGTTATTGTACATGATTAATAGATGATCTAATTATAAAGTTGCTCCATTTGTAAAAAGACTTTCCTTTTTAACTGACATTTCCTGTGCAAGTCTTGTGACATTCTCTCTCATATTTATGAGCTTGAGTGGGGAAAAGTAATGGCAGTGACAAAAACAAATGAACGAACAAACATAAAAAGAGATGGCAAGACAAATGTCTGTTCGTGTGTTTTGTATTCACGGGCATTACTTTGTTCCACTGATGGTGCAGACATTTTACTAAAACAGATTAGTTAGCATTAACCAATACACAAATAGTTTTTTAACAGAGTGATTTAATGCCGGTGGTATGACAATAACATCAAATCATGCTAGAGTCAAAAAAGAACCCTTACTATTGGAATCGTTCCACAGGGTGAACTTGACCTTCAGCCAAGTCCTGGTCAAAACTACCCTATCTCACGACCAATTCGTACGAATTCAACGAATAATTAAAAAGTGGCTAATTGGTACTAATTCGTATGACCTCACTCGTACGAATTCGTACGATTTGTCTAAACCCATGTGATGGGTAGGTTTAGGGGTGGGGTAAGGGGTAGATCATTCGTACGAATTCATACGAATTGGCCAATTCGTAAAATATGTACGATTTAGCAAAATCGTACGAGTGAGGTCGTATGAATTATTACAAATTAGCCACGTCGTAAAATTCGTATGAATTCCCGTGAGATCAGGCTGGTCAAAAAGTCAAGTCAAATTTGTTTGTAGAGTGCTTTTCACAATTCGTATCATTTCACAGTAGCTTTACAGAGAGTCATACTGTTATGTCAATAACGCCTTACCAAGATTTATTATAGAGTAAGCCTTAGGGCTAGACCTAAGTTATCCTCAATAGGATAGTCCTTGCAAGGCAAGTGGTATTCCTTGAAAAACCACAACAAGCTCACGTTCAGGTCTGGTTTCATTCATTGCAGCCCTAATGGATTCAATCCCAGCCTACATATTTTCCTCACTATCACATTACTGAAGTAAAATAGATGGGAAACAGTATAAACGCATTCTCATCTTTTTGGCTGAATCCCAATTCACCCCTTGGCCCTACCCCTTAGCCCTACCCCTTGTTTTCGAGTGTAGCCTTGGCCCTTAAAACGGAGTGACAAGGGCCAAGGGGTTGGAATATTTACCCACGAAATGGAACGACCCTTCATGAACCCAACGTCATCAGTCGCCGGCGATGTACAGGATTTCTCCATGACAACAACTGACAATCATCAGCGCAGCTGCTCTTAACTTTGAATAAACATGATGATTATAACATCCCTTCCTCGAAATGTATGTCTTTTCTGATCGGAAAGGTAATTTATTATACCATTTCTTAATTTAAACGACTATAGTGTTATTATAAGAGTAAATAAAGTGCGTGGTGGAATCATCTGGCGCTAAATTTAAATGTTTAACCGTTTCCGATTTCCGATGCATTCCGTGAATTTTTGTCTTAGCCCTCCGTTTGGAGTGTGCCTCTGAAAAATCTCCGTTTCGAGGGCTATGTAGCCCTACCCCTTCGCCCTACCCCTCGATCTCAAGAAGAATTGAGACACCCTACCCCTAGACGTGAACGCGCAAAAACGGAGGGGTAGGGCTAAGGGGTAGGGCCAAGGGGTGAATTGGGATTGAGCCTTAGCGTCATATGTGACGCTATATGACAAAACGGCGAAATTCTACGCACATAGCACCCTTTATAGTTAATATAACACGCGCTGTGATGGGTAGGTTTAGGTGTAGGGTAGGGTAGGGTAGTCTCATATTACGCTAAAGGATTTATGACGCCTTGGGTTCGCGTGTTATATTAACGATAAAGGGTGCCATGTGCGTAGTATTTCGCCGTTTTGTCATATAGCGTCACATATGACGCTGAAGGATGAGAACGGGCTGATATTACATGTTGACTTATAAAATACTTGATAGTTCTTTGCGAATGTAGAGGGAAATCCTTTCCTTTCTCTCTGCTTCAGGTGATTGATGACAAAATCGTTGGCACCAACTTGGTGACAGGGTTGCCCCGGTCCAGTCCCAGCAACAATGGTGATCTGATCGTGCGCACCAGTAAACTACTGCTGCCAATTACGTGCGAGTTTCCGCGGCAGTACGAAGTGTCAGATGGATACCTGCCGAGTCTGAGCAAAACAGCGCTGGAGTTAGCCGGACACAGCGAAGGGATATTCCCCTTCAGTTTGGAGCTGTTTAAAAGCGCAGAATTTTCTGAACCGTACAACCAACCTCCTCAACTGCGTCTGCGTGACTCGTTGTACTTCGGCGTTGAGCCCCGAGAGCGGGTGGATGGCCTTGCTGCCTTTGTTGAAAGCTGTTTTGCCACACCTGGTCCCAAGGCTGACCAGGCCTTAAAATATTACCTCATCAAAGATGGGTAGGTATTCAAAAGAATTCAAACATGAAGGCATACTGTTCTGTAGTGTTCTGCTCCCAATACCACACTGTCTACTGCATGACTGCTGCTATAAGCAAGGCTGAAGGGCGTGGTTAGGCTCGAAACGAAGCGGAGTGCCTGCAACCCCTTCAGCCGTTACTTCTTCAGATACAGCACTTGCCTCGAGTACCTTTTTGCTTTTATAAAACGGTTACCACACAATAAAAATATTAAAGTAAAAAAAAATGATTACTGCAACTTTCATTAAGTAATATCACTAAAAGCCTTCCTTCCGCTAGAAAAAAATAGTCCCTGACCGTGAACAGCAACAACGCTCCAATGTGTAATATGCACGAAAGCTCAAATAAAAACAACTATAGGAACCGCAGTGTTGCGCAGTGATAAATTGAACTGTTGGGTGAAGCGGTCATAGCCGTGTTTTATCATGAATGAAGCACAGCTATTGACCAATCAGAATCAAGGATTGGAACTAACTGTTTTGTAAGTAATTTTATTACACGGCTCAGTGGAATGCTTGATTCTGATTGGTCAATCCAGCGGTATGTACTGTATTCCCAGATAACAACTTCTGAAAACAGATAACACAGACTCATCCGGGTTACTGAAGTCAGCAGCGCTATACGCTTGCTAGGCTTTTTTCTTTGTGGAAGTTTTGCGTTTGTTGAGCTAATAAAACATAAAAACTCAGTCGAATCAATATTTTGTGTACATCTATTTAATTACGCCATCCAGTATCGCGGACTTTCTCTCTCGTTTCATATAAACGTTGCCGCCATTTTGTGACTACTGTTTTGTAGCCTACACTCTAGAGGATTAGTCTAGTTTGAACTTGCCACGCTAGCACTGCTGCGCTAGCAACTGTTCTCTCCACAGAAGTTTTGCGTTTAAAGACCTAATCAAATATTTCAACTCGGATCAATATTTCGTGTCTAATTATTTACTTATGTGGCAAGTAGCCGAGTGATACACAGAGTCATGTGCATTATCCTTTACTCAGCAATTTTGCTAACTTCAACTAGCCACTGAATTAGACCGTCCTATCCCTTCTACCAGAAGATCGTCCTATCCCTTCTACCACCCTCTCCAAAATCTGAATGTGGTGAAACAGAAACCTGGTGCTTTCTGAATTGCTTAAAAAAAATACACCTGAGTGTTATGTCATATCTATAGGTGTAATTTATGTGTGATATTTTGAGGAAATTTGCTTGCAGCACCTTTACACAAAGGCAGAGTCTATATTTAGAGACTGTTGTGCTTTAATGGCGTTTTATTTCCCAGCTGCATTTCAGACGAAACGGTGCGCCAGCTTTCGGCTAAAGACCAGCTCTCCAAACACTACCAGGTCCCCGTCTTCAAGTTCATCGGCAAGGACAACAGAGTGAGTAGGGATCAGGTGCATGATGGGAAATTCAGCTGTCTGGTGTGTCCTATACATGAGTGCTAATGAGGTGGCTGTAATGAGTGTGGCTGAGAATGAGTGGGTCATTAAATGAGTTATTTTATGCGTACTGTGTGTTAGGAGGTGTTCCTGCATTGCCGTGTGCTGGTGTGTGGGCAGGCACAAGGGGAATCTCGCTGTACGCAGGGTTGCAGAAAGCGTTTGAGGCGACACCTCTGGACCGACCGGCACCAAGAGCAAGGCGTCCTGTCCAGCGGACCCATTCGGATACTGCCAGACCCATGAGACCACACACATCTATAACATCTCTACATAAAGAAAACAACGCCATCTGCAGGCTACTTTACTGTATTTAAATACATGCAAACCAGTAATCTTACATTTATGAGTAATATAAGGAGCATGTAATATAATGCTTCCTTCCACTGCTTCTGCCGCTATAAACATCATGTACCAGACCAAAAATATGCATTTACTGTAGGTGATGATGTGTTTGCAATTAACAGTCTGAGCATTTCAATACAGCTTAGGACATGACATGGCATTTTACTACACTCTTGAATGGATAATTCACATTTATATTCAATTCTGTTTTAGTAATGGGGAAAATAAAATGATTTTACAGCAAATAAAGGTCATTTTCACAGTCTGTAGTCACATAGTCTCTCACAGGGTAATAAACATTCCTGTGTAACTCTGTTAAACACTGATTCTACATTTAATTACATTTTAAACAAATTAAACTATTTGGTTTAGGTTAACATTTCAGTTTTCAGTATATGACATTCAGACAATTAAACAGTATTGTTTAAATAAATATCACTACCCTACTGAGGCTAACTCACCAACCCCCAACCCCCCACCCCTTATGTTCCTAATGTACTAATGTTCCAACTTAAGTTGTTGTTTTGTTGCGGCATAATCAATTATGCCACAACAAAACAACAACTTAAGATGGAACATTAGTTTGGAACATTGTTTCTTAATAGTACAATAAATGTTAAAAAGGTGTCACCTATTTGGGAAGTTTGTATGGCAATTTTCCTGTTCTCTACATTTTAATGAGCTCTTTATTTAAATCTTAAGCATTAACTTTAACGAATATATATATATATATATATATATATATATATATATATTGTACATATGCAATTGAGACTATGGATATTCTCTTCCGATATAACAAACCCATACACAAGCACACACACTACACATTTATGGGAACCTTTTGCACAAAATATAAAATCTTTTGTGTTTATTTTAATAAATTGGATCCATTAAGCACCAGGGTTCCTGGGTGAATCTCATGAACATGTTAAGAACATGTAATGGTCATATTTCACCCCAAAAATATAAGTTAAAAGTTACTTATATTTAGTCAAGTAACTTTTAAAAAGTTAAAAAATCTCTTGCTGCAATGCAAAGAAACTAAAGATACATAAATTAAATTATATATATATATATATATATATATATATATATATATATATATATATATATATATATATATTAGTAGTATTTATACGACACAATAGTATGATAAATATTATAATAATTAGAATCTAGAATAAAACTGTTGAATTTTTGTGGTGAAATGTGACCTGGGTGTGTTTCAATGAGATTCATGGTTATACTGACCCATTACGTGGAGTAGTTTAAACCTGTAAAGTGTTTATATGTGTTGAATGTGGTGTGTTTCTGTGGTTAGGTCTTCACAGCTCATCCTTCTCTTCTCCTTCACAATAGCAGGATGACCTCTGGCCGTTCATGAAGGGCCTGCAGCCCAAAGTCCACACAGTGTTATACATGGTGTCCGCAAAAGTCTCGCATGCTAGAGAGAGAGAGAGAGGAGGGAAAAATGGTTGAGGGGTTTTGTCCGGTTTGTTATTACAAATGATAATCCATATGTTTTTATATCTCTGCACTGCTTGTATCTGATTTCCTATAGTTTAAGAGTTTGTAGTTTCAGTTTGTTTTTTATAGCTGGGTCATAAAAGATAATAACTCTGTTCCAATATATTTCGATCTTGTCAGCAAGGCAGCATCTTATCTCTCTCTCTCTGTGTGTGTATCTATGTGTTTGTAAATATATATATATATATATATATATATATATATATATATATATATATATATATATACATACATCCATACACCCATACTATACTCTATACTTATATATACACTGTATATTTAGAGTATAGTATGGATGTATGGATGTATGTATATATATATATATATATATATATATATATATATATATATATATATTTACAAACACATAGATACACACTATACTCTAAATATACAGTGTATATATATATATATATATATATATATATATATATATATATACTGCATAATAGTGTATGATTGCAGAAAAATAGTGTATGATTGCAGAAAAAATATGTTGGTATTGAACATTTATGGAATGAAAATAAATCATAAAAGTGGTTTATTATGTTTATTATGCAAGGCTCGCCAGCATGGGGCAAAAGGCACACAGCATTGATTTAAATACTTAAGCAAAATTAATGTGTTTTAAATGTCTAACTTTATACTTGTTCAAGGCAATCACTTTAGCAAAGTTTGCACTATTTTCTGTTTGTTTTGAAAATAAAAGAATTATTTTTTTTTAAATTTTTAAATATTTTAAATATTTTTTTATCATTTAAATATGTTAATACAAAATATATTTTAAAAATACAAAAACTAAACTATTTTAAAAGTAAAGATTCTAAAAGCAATGTATACTATCCCACAACAATTTTATTTAGATGTACAGTGGTAACATTAAATCATATTTTATTATATTATATGATTAGCCATTATCAAATTAATTATATAATTTTAAATATGATGATTTCTTTACAAATATAGTGATTATCTGTAAGGTGGACTCCCAAACTTAATTTATGATATCTAAATCTAACCATGTCATGTCAACAAATGGTAAAGTCAGCCAGATATTTATTATCATGTTAATTATTGTGCCTTGCCCCCACAACAGCCGGGGCGCCTTTTACCCCAAATACCAAACTTTCACATATTCTTCCTTTATAGAAAAACTGTTCGTTTAAGTAGCTTGAACAAAACTGCAAATCAGTAACAAGACCTTTGTCTCAAATATTCATTAATTTTAGCGATTTGCTACTTAAATCTACAACGTTAAAAAAAAATATATTAGATCAAAGTAGCGCAGAACCAACTTTGCATTGCTGCCCGCGATCGCATCAGGGATCAGCCAAAAATCCACATGCATCGTGAAAAGCAGATGTTTTGGAAAGTGCTGTGTCAAGTTTTCGTGCCATCTAGTGGTTTAGAGGAAAATAGCCTTTAGCTCCGTTGTACCCTACATAGTTAGATTGGTTCTCTTAAAGCCGACTGCATTGGCCAATCAATCTATTTCCATCCCATACCGGCTCAACTCGCCATGGGAATTTTCCTAGCTCTCCACCCTCCCCAGCACCACCTGCCTAGATCTCCTAGAGTTCTCCCTACTGTCCTTGCAGCAGCTCAAATTTGATTCACTGTATTCATATGCATGTTTCAGCAGTAGTCTTCGCTCGTGTCCATTATATTCCGTTTTGGATGGATGTTTTTCAGTTAGATTGTCACTCTGCGGCCCCGCCCACACTACTGCGTTTTCGTTTAAAAACGGAGCATTAAAACGAATACTATCTCCGTCCACGCCAGCGTTTTATCTGCGTATTAAAATCTTCGTCCACATTAAAACGACTGAAAAGACGGATCACGTGACTATTCACCAACACTGGGCATGCGCGTGCCGGTGTAAACAGTGGTTGACATCAGGGAAGGACACGTTTTGTCAACTCCTCTGTTTTGTCCCGTCTACTCTAAAACGCCCTTCAGAGATTCAAAACGGAGCTGCAGCGTTTCTAAACTTCTCTGTTTAAGGGCTTCATTTTTTCCGTTTTAGTCTGGACGAGAGGTGCAAACGTAGCAAAAGGTCTTCGTTTTTAAACGAAAACGCAGTAGTGTGGACGGGGCCTGCATTATGGGATTGGCTTCTTGCTTTAGAACTGTCCAGGTACCGTTTGGAAAAGCTTATGTGTCTCAGCTCACTAGGTTTTGTAACAGGATTGAAGTGTGTATTGCATATGTGAGTATTTCGCACCTTCAACCTTTGACATGAGGCCCAGGCTCTTCTTCAGGTCACCACAGATGCTATGGAGGCACCAGCGGAATTTGGTGTCACAGCGGTACTTGTTAGAGCCACAGGTTTCATAGCAAATGTCCAGCTGGTTACAACATTTGGTCATGGCTGGAACACCCATATCAAACTGTGAAGTAACAGCACATTACACAACATGAACTTTTACAGTCTGGTCAAAAATAAACCAATTAACTAAAAACAACCATTGGTGTTACTGTTGCGGTATACACTACAGTGCTGTCTAAATACAGTAAGAGAGGAATATGCAGTATAAGGAAAATAGGTTACGATTTTAGTTGTATTGTTAACAAACACACATGTGCAGACACACAAAGAAAATGTTAGTCACAAAAAATGGAACTACATGTACATCCTTTCAATTCCCAACTCATATTATAATGTAATGTATTTGAAGTCTATACATGCCAAGTCACATTTATTAATACAGCACTTTTTTTTACAATACTGATTGTTTCAATGTATTTAAACAAACAGGGCGGCCTTTATGTTATCAGATACACATTGCACAAAATGATCTAATTTTCTCTTTTGACTACCTCTAACATGTAAACATTAACAGGTAGACTTCAATGGATCCTTTAATGATAAGTTTGATTGATTTGTTGACCAGCTCACACTTCATAGGCCGGACTCCCACAGGTCATTCATGGGGATGGTTCAAAGCTCCAAGGCGGATGGCCACTGGTTAATGTTAGTAGAGATAAAGGGACACATACACTGTTCGGTACCTGGAAACCAAGAAGACTGGTGCTACAACCATCAGGTTCTGGCATCTGATAGCCAACACGAGGCTGAGGAGCTTTACCTGAAAAACAAAAATGATCCATTCGAATATAGAATAAATCATATCTTTTAATAAATAATATTGTTAATGATCTTCATTAGAACAGTGGATTTAATAATGTTGCTTGATGAAAATCCAAAGCAGATATACAGTATATTGTTGTGTGGACCCCTGAGATCCACTAAAATTAAAGGTTGTGTAACGGAGGCCAGCTAGTAGTTGCTGTGCGAGTAAACCTCACTCCCCGATCTCAATAGGCGCTCTAGCGACAGACGCTAGAGGCTGCAGTCTTTAGCCTCCTTGTTAGCGAGACTGACTCTCATGGCGGAGACCCGGGTTCGAGGCCTGCTCGGAGCGGGTCGAGTTGGACCCGGGTGTGTGAGGGGTTACATTGGTGCCGTGACCCGGATGAGAGTGAGGTTTAGGGGGGTGAGTGTAACGGAGGCCAGCTAGTAGTTGCTGTGCGAGTAAACCTCACTCCCCGATCTCAATAGGCGCTCTAGCGACAGACGCTAGAGGCTGCAGTCTTTAGCCTCCTTGTTAGCACGCCTGACTCTCATGCCGGAGACCTGGGTTCGAGGCCCGCTCGGAGCGTGGCGAGTAGGACCCGGGTGTGAGGGGTTACAGTTACAAAAGTTATTATTTTATTTTTTTTTTATTTTTTTTTTATTTTATTTTATTTTGCAGTGATGCCATAGAAGAACAATTTTGGGTTCCCTAAAGAACCTTCCAGTAAACAATTCCTAAAATAGCGTGTGAAAAACATTTAAAGTTCCTTGGATGAGAAAGGTAATTCATGGAACAATAGAAGCCAATAAATAACCTTTATTTTTAAAAGTGTATGACTGTTTCTTGAAAACAAACTTGCAAGGGACAATGCAAAAGGCTGAATCTTAACAAGTAACACCATGTTTTGTATACTACAGATTTAACTTTTGAGACCAAACGTTTTTGTCCTGCAGATTCCTTTTTAGAATTTCTGTACACTGTTAATTAAATCTTATTCAGTATAATGCCTAGTTCACACTACATGATTTTAAGCCCGATTTAAGCCCGATTTGCAAATCGTTGAGTCGCCGACAAGTCAGGGTGTTATCGCGTGCAAATCGCGGGACGCGTCGCCAAGCCCAGAAAAATATCTAGCCTGCTAGATGTCCAGAGCCGTCGCGCGACTCAAACTCAGTGATGTCATGAGGACAGCCAATCATAGCAACGCATGGGTTGAGGACACCAGGGCTGCGTTCAGCCCGGAAAAAACGTTACACAACGTTTTTTAAACAGAAACGGTGATGCATTGAACACCCCGTTCTGATGACGCAAGAGTTGCAACTATGGAGCCCGATAAGGCCATTCTCTCTGTTCTTTGAGAAGAATTTTCGGAGCCTGATGAAGTCAATATAAATGTGTTTAATATTACAAAATATACCCGATGTTACAGTAACTGCACTTGCCGGCCAGAACACAAGAGAACATCCCAATCAAGTAAAGGGATTTGTGAAACTGAAAGCACACATCTTACCCTATTCAGACTAAAACACATTCTGTTTAGCCTCACACACTAACTTTATTTGTATTTCATTGTTGTAATGACCTATTTTCTTTCTCATTTTTAGGAAAAGCACTTACCATTTTTATTTCTATACCAAATGTCATACTTTTGCAATGAAGCTAAAAAATAAAATAAACTACATCATATTGATATCCTATATTTTTACAATAAACGACAAACATATCTTATAAATTCTAATATCCTCAGTTGTTGCATATAGCGATCTGCATTGAACACATTTGTAAATTATTTTCCTTAACCAATTCATTGTTCGAGTTTACTTTAATACCGCGTGCTTTATATACATGTTGCTGCTGATTGGATTGCAGATCTGACACACCCACCAAACGAGAGAAAACATATCTCAAACCCCGTTGCACACCGGTGCACTCCGTTTCCTGGAAACATGACGTTCAACTAGGAAACCGCAGCAAAACGTTGCGCACCGTTTTGAACTTGAACGTGCCCCAGGTAAAACTTTAGTTTTTCTTCTTTTTTTGCATTTTTCCCCTCAGAGCAGATCGTCGCGCAAACAGTGTGCAGCACTATAGTTTCTGTCTGACGTCCATATTCACGTGTTGTGTTCTCTTCTTTGCTGGGGCGCAATAATTATTTATTTATTTATTGCGTGTTTTTTCGTGACAAAACGTGGTTTGTAGACAAGATAGAATCGTTTGCTGACAGAGTTGTCGTCCACTCGTTATTTATTTGATTATTTTCAGGATTTAGACCGTAACATAGTACTGAAACAGCTCTCACTGAGTCACAAATGATTTGCTCTTATCATCTGATCGTGGTTGTATCTCTATGCAGTGCATTGTCAACTCGTGTAGCGAGTCACCTCCTGTTGTGGATCAATCACGTTGTGTGGTGTGAACAGCCAAACAACTTGAACACTCCTGATTTCACTGAGAGCAAGTCATGTAGTGTGAACCACACAGTTCAGCCCGACGTTTTAAAAGCATGTAGTGTGAACTAAGACGTCATATAGAGTGCCGAAGTTACGACGTCACTTTGTAGGCCAAAACGCGGAAGCGAGTTAGCATTTTAGCACTACAGTTCCCTCGCTCTAAAGCCTATGGGATTTTTGAATGGGTTTTTGCTAAATCGCCTCAAATAAGGTCTGCGGTGAACAAAGCCTCTAAATATTTTCACGTTTTGATCTTGAGACTGTGTTATCAGATGAAATAGAAGGGTACAGTTGTGTATCGCTTGCATAGCTATGAAAAAAGAAATCCTGAAAACGTGGAATTAAAATGATCAGTTTTTTCCAAAGCATCAAGCCACTGTCTAAATAAAGCAAGGTTCAATTAATTATTTTCTCTGTAACAATTTTAATTTCCTGGTTATTTACAGTATAACATGGAATGCGTTAATTTATACATGGAGCATTCCAAATGACTGCATGGTGCAACAGTATTAAACATATGTGTATTAAGCATATGTTCTTTATCATTGCAAAAGAAGGTGACACGGTCCATGGAATATTAGTTTCATTATAAGATTAGACACTACGACTACTCTATTATCTTAGCTTTAGCATTTAGTCAAAGCTCAATTACCAAATGTTCAGTGTGACTTTTGAACCCTCATTAAGAATTGTGCAATTATTTTGCAAAAACTGTACATAGGCCGATACCCACATTGCCCTTCTCGGGCAACATTAAACGTTAAGAATATTGAAAATGTGCACTTACTCATGTATGTATATGTACAATGTATGGATTTGTTCTGGTTGCATAAAGTTATATTAATTTGCATTCCATTTAACTGTCTAATTTAGCTAACTGCTTTTTCTTTCTCTGCCCCTTGGTTATGGAATGAGCTGCAGACTATAATAATGATAAAAACTCTTCCCCCTTTAAACGTTTTTAAAAATATTTTATTGACAAATTTAAAGGAAACGTATGGAAGCCCGTTTCTATGGAAGCCCGTTTCCGCCACAGTTGAGTAAAAAAATATAATTCTGTAAGTCATAATAATGAGAAACTTTCTCATAATTATGACTTAGTTTCTCATTATATTGAGAAAGTTTCTCATAATAATGACTTAACATCTCGTAATAATGAGAAACTTTCTCATAATTATGACTTAGTTTCTCATTATATTGAGAAAGTTTCTCATAATAATGACTTAACATCTCGTAATAATGAGAAACTTTCTCATAATTATGACTTAGTTTCTCATTATATTGAGAAAGTTTCTCATTATAATGAGATATTAAGTCATAATAATGAGAAAGTTTCTCATAATTATTACTTAGTTTCTCATTATATTGAGAAAGTTTCTCAGTATAATGAGATATTAAGTCATAATAATGAGAAAGTTTCTCATAATTATGACTTAACATCTCGTAATAATGACTTAACTTCTCGTAATAATGAGAAACTTTCTCATAATTATGACTTAACATCTCGTAATAATGACATAACTTCTCGTAATAATGAGAAACTTTATTTATTTATTTATTTAAAACTTTTCTCATTATTACGAGAAGTTAAGTCATTATTACGAGATGTTAAGTCATAATTATGAGAAAGTTTCTCATTATTACGAGATGTTAAGTCATAATTATGAGAAAGTTTCTCATTATTACGAGATGTTAAGTCATAATTATGAGAAAGTTTCTCATTATTACGAGATATTAAGTCATAATTATGAGAAAGTTTCTCATTATTACGAGATATTAAGTCATAATTATGAGAAAGTTTCTCATTATTACGAGAAGTTAAGTCATTATTACGAGATGTTAAGTCATAATTATGAGAAACTTTCTCATTATTATGACTTAATATCTCATTATAATGAGAAACTTTCTCAATATAATGAGAAACTAAGTCATAATTATGAGAAACTTTCTCATTATTATGACTTAATATCTCATTATAATGAGAAACTTTCTCAATAGAATGAGAAACTAAGTCATAATTATGAGAAAGTTTCTCATTATTACGAGATGTTAAGTCATTATTATGAGAAACTTTCTCAATATAATGAGAAACTAAGTCATAATTATGAGAAACTTTCTCATTATTATGACTTACAGAATTATATTTTTTTACTCAACTGTGGCGGAAACGGGCTTCCATAGAAACGTGTGCTTGTTTTGTAAAGTAACTTTTGTCTATTTTATGAGCGCTGGGTAAAATTGTATGTAAGATTGAGTTTAATGTCTGTATTGTAATATATGTGAAACTCTTTGTGCTGCCATTTTGGCCAGGACTCCCTGCAGAAGAGATTTTTATCTCAATGGGACTATCCGGGTAAAATAAAGGATAAAATAAATAAATAAATAAATAAAATTTACACTTAAAAAAAAAAAAAAACTAAGCAGAGTCTGTCATTCTGAAACCAGAAAAGTAATATAAAGGAGTCAAGGTATCAGTGTTGTCATCAGTGTATCATGTAGTGGCGTGATCTACTTGCCCAATGCCACTGTATCTGTCAACATGAGGACTGAGTACAGATCAGTGAGGGCATGTTTCAGATGTTTCATCTTATCAACAAAATGAATTCTGTTTTTCATTAGTATCACACATTAGTTAATATTCAACTCTGAACTTAGCTTTGTAAGCTAAGTTTATACTAGCTAAGCTTAAACACAGTTCATCCAAACATTAATATGAAATCATTATTTAGCATCTTCCTTATACTCTCTTATTTTTAATGGAACACAAAAGGAGAAGTTTTGAAGAATGTACACACTCTTCTTTAACATTCAATGACAGTTCATGGTGAACACATCTATAAAGATCCAAAAAGTATCATAGAAAGCAGTCAATATGATCTCTTTTGGAAATATAGAGTCTTGACCACTATGAACAATCAACATTCCTCAGATGATGATGAGTAAATCATTTCAGGGTGAACTGTTTTATTGTCAAAAGCATATAGTGTGACACAATCTCAGATCTGAGAAGTGTGCACTGAGACGATACTATTTCACCTACCATGTCTACAGCGATACTGACACACACCATCCCGGCCTCCCATCAGCTCCAGTATAGAGTCAAAATAGCCATTCACTGCCTGGAAACTCCCTCTGATAGAACCGAAGCCCCAGTCTGAATCCTCAGATTCTTGTGTGGTACTCTGGGTCTCTGCAGGTTTTCCCTCAACAGGGGCATCTGCCATCAAGATGTGCTCTGCCTGGTTCTCCCCATTAACCAGAACATCTGGGGTATCACCAGCTTCAGGTAAAACTGACCCGTCAGCAGGCGAATCCTCTGCCGCTCCATCAACAGAGGCCTGGATAAGTGTGGCAGCCAAGCCTGTGGAGATACATAGCAGAAGCAACGGCAGCGCGCGTGGAAACATGATTTGACAACAGGTCCTTGGAGGTCTGTGGGCTCCAAGGAGAAGGGGAGACAGATAAAGTCAAAGCGTTTAGAGGAAAAGAGTGAGCAGCACAAACACACACACACTGTTGATAGTGCTTCGTGGAAGGGACTTTGACCTGTGATTAGATCAGGCAGACAGCAAGGCATTGATTGGTGCTAAGGTTAAAGGTAAGGTCCAATCTCTTGCTGAGGCTTGCTCTCTCTCAGTGAATCACAGACACACCAACCCTGTGTAATCGACTCTTGGCTTTCATTATCTGCAGTTCACACTTCACCTGCAAGATGATCTCCTGACACACACAGTCATTTTATCTACAGAGCTCTCGTGTTTCAACTATTTTTGCCATTGACACACTGTTGGTAATCTCAAGGGACTAAATCTTGATTTGGTCATGAGTAATTAGTATGAGCCATGGTGACTGCAAGATTACACTTGAATGCAGTGTATAACAAACATGTTTTTTATTTTCTGGATTTAAATCATTAAATCAATTTGGATCTTTCTTTTTTTAAGAATTGAGTAAAAAAAGTCAATGTGGTAGTTCTGTTAGTTTAGTCAGAAAAGATATTCAGTGTCAGGCTGATGGAGTGGGCAGAATATTTTTCAAAAATTTTACAGAAGGTTGTAAGGATTTTGGTTTGGAACCCTAAAAACTTTGTACATTATTTATGTGTGATTGACAAAGTCAACATACAAGACTGCAACATAATGTCAGCCCAGATCCGGCCCACGCGTGAAATCCACATGCTGAAATGTTAATAGTTATTAGAAAGGTGTGTCTGTCGTTGTTGTTCACTCAGTTTCTTATCATATGGACTGCAATGTCCCTGATTTCAGACGTGCACTGTGTAGGAACATGTTCTGGTTGTTAACCAATGAGACGTACTGTACAGTTATGAGCTTTCACCTCTATTACTGCATATAGATAAAAAAGAAGAATATTTATAGAGAACATGAACACTTATATAGAGAACATGATTTTATGCCTAACTATGAACAATGCACTCACATCTTTTGCAGTGTTTTGCACGAGAGGCGCATTTTTAAGACGTGTCAAGTTAAACGAATTTCAACTTTTACATCAATGTTAGTTCCAAAACAGTGGACCAATCAGAGACCCCGTCCGGAGGCGAGATTTCGTTTGTTGTAGCAAGTTTCTGATATTGAAAATGTGTATATATATATTTTCTATACATTTTCTGCTGTTTGGCTATTTCTGTTATTTTGGTTATTGGATCACTATTCAAAATGTGTTTCGAGACCCTCGAGTTCAACGCTTTTTATTAAAAAAAAAATAGCTCCTTCACACAGTATCTAGAAGGTGTTATCAAGTTAAGATAACTCAAACAATTTGAGGAAACCGATAGCCTTTTACACTTTAAGTTTAAAAACTAATATTTATGAGTGCTGTGAGTATTTATTCCATTTAAGGCCACATAATATTAAATTAAACTATAATTCCACTTAAAGGAGTAGTTCACTTTAAGAAAAAAAACAACTTTTGCTGATAATTTACTCACCCCCATGTCATCCAAGATATCTATGTCATTCTTTCTTCAGTCGGAAAGAAATTAAAGTTTTTGATGAAAACATTCCAGGATTTTTCTCCTTATAAAGGAATTCAATGGGAACCAAACGGTTCAAGTTCCAAGGTCCAAATGACAGTTTCAGTGCAAACTACAAACTGTTCAAAGGGCTTTAAACGATTTCAGACGATGAATAAGGGTCTTATCATACGAAACGATCGCTTATTTTAGAAAAAAAGTTTAAGTTTTATAAGCTCAAATGGTCGCCTTGCTCTGTTCTGTGATGCGCGTTCATGACTCTCCTGTTCAAACTCGTTCATCAAAATGAACAAATCTTTTTTCGTGTCATTTGGTTCATTCAACGAACGAAATGAACGAGTTGACTCAGGAAAAGATTCGTTCATTTTGATGAACGAGTTCGAATAGGAGAGTCACAAACGCATTGCAAAACAGAGCAAGGCGACCATTTGAGCTTATAAAACTTAAAAAAAAAATGTTTAAATGAGTGATCGTTTCGCTTGATAAGACCTTTATTCATCATCTGGAATCGTTTAAAGCCCTTTGAACAGTTTGTAGTTTGTACTGAAACTGTCTTTTGGACCTTGAACCGATTGGTTCCCATTGAAGTCTATTATATGGAGAAAAATCCTGAAATGTTTTCATCAAAAACCTTAATTTCCTTTCGATTGAATAAAGAAAGACATGGATATCTTGGATGACATGAGGGTGAGTAAATTCTCAGCAAAAGATTTTTTTTTTTTTTTAAAGTGAACTACTCCAATAGTTGAAAGATTCTTGTGTAACTGAAATTCGAAATCGTATACTCTCTTTAGTAGTTACTTACTTTGAACAGGTAATTAGCCTACTTTACAACCGCTAAAAAAGTTTGTTATGAGTGTGTGTGGTATGAATGTCATCCGGACATACTACATTTATCATATTGTCATAATCATGTGAACTACCAATCTTGTACAGTGGCCTCATGAGATAGTAAAGTGGGATAGTAACCAATAAGTGGAGATGTACAGTTATGAGCTTTCACCTCTATTACTGCAAATAGATAAATAATGATAAAAAAAGAATATTTATAGTGAACATGACAACCCAGTCTCACATAAAAATGTACCCTGACTACGTTGGTCCAAAGTGCAAAACGTAGAGGGGTTACAATAATGCTCCTTAAATTGTATGACTGTTACATTTTTTTTGCTTATTCTTCTCCTATTGTTTTCCGTCAGAGTCACGTGACTTTCAAGATTCCGTTGATCTGCTGATCTCTGTGCCTCTGTGATAGGGCAACCCACTTGTCAATCAGCGACCTCTCGCAGCTACGTTGCCCACACGTAAAAACGTGATGCCACTTTTGCGACACTTAAAAAAAAGTACTTTAACCATTTTTTTTTATCAAAAGAACAATGATAAGATTAATTATTTTTCAACCGCAGACTAATTGGCCTTGGCTAATTTTCTGTGAAAAATAGAACACAGAATAGAAGAACAGAACACGTTTCAACACCCCCCAGCCCCCACCCTTCTTGAATATGGTTTATGAGGAAACAAATCTGTATAATGACATGGGTATTATAATGTAAACATGGTTTATGAGGATATTTGTGTCCTCATAAAGCCAATGGCTTACAAACATATACTAAATGGTGTTTTTTTGAAAAATTTTTGTGACTGGTAGGTTTATGCAAGGATGACCTAACACAGTCATTCAAATCATTTATATCTGCCACAGCAAATAGGCTACACAATGCATCAGATGTTATATTTTAGTAGACAAAAAAGTGTGTGTAGTGCTTTGTTGGTTATTTGTGTTAATCACCAGTGTTCGTGGGTCTGTGGACCTACTCAACAGATGTTTATTTTAGCACAATTAAAAGCAATATAAACAGCATTTACAATTAATATTTTCCTTTGTTATATCTCATTTAAGAATTGCAACTTTGTGTGGGAAAGGGAGGGGTAGAAACACAAAACTCACTTTTGCACTCATTCTCTCACACTTCTCTCTCTCTCTCTCTCTCTCGTACATCTGTCTTTATGAGGACATTGACACAATGCAATATCTAGCCGCTGACCCCCCATACCCATCACAACTAAGTGCATAACCCGAACCCTTACCTAAACCTACCCTTAACCCAATTATAACCTTGTCTCTACAACTAAGTCTTGACCCTCAAACAGACCTTTAAAGGGGTCTCAGAAAGTGGGGACCGGCCAAAATGTCCTCACTTTACTTTCTTTGTCCTCACTCCAATGGTCTAAAACACAAAGGTAGTTGTACAAGCACACACACACACACACACACACACCCACAAAACAACGGGGCGGGGATTCACTCACGATCGCGCATGCACACATCCAGAGCCGTTTAAGTTTCCCCAATCTTCTCAAAACTCTGGATTCTGATAGAGGGCCATGACACTTAGACCTGAGTGCAAAAATGGAGGCTCTAGACCCTCCCAGAGCTGAGATATCGAAACTCAAAATTTTGTCCAGAAAAAGAAAAAAAAAAGACAGTGTTACCCCTTATGTTTTTTTATTTTTTTGGCGAAAAATTAAGTTTCCCCAATCTTTTCAAAACTCTGGATTCTGATAGAGGGCCATGACACTTAGACCTGAGTGCAAAAATGGAGGCTCTAGACCCTTCCAGAGCTGAGATATTGAAACTCAAAAATTTTGTCCAGAAAAAAACGACAGTGTTACCCCTTATGTTTTTTTTATTTTTTTGGCAAAAAATTAAGTTTCCCCAATCTTCTCAAAACTCTGGATTCTGATAGAGGGCCATTATACTTAGGCCTGAGTGCAAAAATGGAGGCTCTAGATCCTTCCAGAGCTGAGATATTGAAACTCAATATTTTGTCCAGAAAAAAAACGACAGTGTTACCCCTTATGTTTTTTTATTTTTTTGGCAAAAAATTAAGTTTCCCAAATCTTCTCAAATCTTTGGATTCTGATAGAGGACCATGACACGTATACCTGAGTGCAAAAATGGAGGCTCTAGACCCTTCCAGAGCTGAGATATCGAAACTCAAAATTTTGTCCAGAAAAAAAAAAACGACAGTGTTACCCCTTATGTTTTTTTTACTTTTTTTGGCGAAAAATTAAGTTTCCCCAATCTTCTCAAAACTCTGGATTCTGATAGAGGGCCATGACACTTAGACCTGAGTGCAAAAATGGAGGCTCTAGACCATTCCAGAGCTTAGATATTGAAACTCAAAATTTTGTCCAGAAAAAAAAACGACAGTGTTATCCCTTATATTTTTTTTTATTTTTTTGGGCAAAAAATTAAGTTTCCCAAATCTTCTCAAAACTCTGGATTCTGATAGAGGGCCATGACACTTAGACCTGAGTGCAAAAATGGAGGCTCTAGACCCTTCCAGAGCTGAGATATCGAAACTCAAAATTTTGTCCAGAAAAAAAAAAACGACAGTGTTACCCATTATGTTTTTTTATTTTTTTGGCGAAAAATTAAGTTTCGCCAATCTTCTCAAAACTTTGGATTCTGATAGAGGGCCATGACACTTAGACCTGAGTGCAAAATGGAGGCTCTAGATCCTTCCAGAGCTGAGATATTGAAACTCAAAATTTTGTCTAGAAAAAAAAAATGACAGTGTTACCCCTTATGTTTTTTTTAATTTTTTTGGCAAAAAATTAAGTTTCCCCAATCTTCTCAAAACTCTGGATTCTGATAGAGGGCCATGACACTTAGACCTGAGTGCAAATATGGAGGCTCTAGACCCTTCCAGAGCTGAGATATCGAAACTCAAAATTTTGTCCAGAAAAAAACCCCGACAGTGTTACCCCTTATGTTTTTTTATTTTTTTGGCGAAAAATTAAGTTTCCCCAATCTTCTCAAAACTCTGGATTCTGATAGAGGGCCATGACACTTAGACCTGAGTGCAAAAATGGAGGCTCTAGACCCTTCCAGAGCTGAGATATCGAAACTCAAAATTTTGTCCAGAAAAAAAAACGACAGTGTTACCCATTATGTTTTTTTTTATTTTTTTTTTTGGCGAAAAATTAAGTTTCCCCAATCTTCTCAAAACTCTGGATTCTGATAGAGGGCCATGGCACTTAGACCTGAGTGCAAAAATGGAGGCTCTAGACCCTTCCAGAGCTTACATATTGAAACTCAAAATTATGTCCAGAAAAAAAAACGACAGTGTTACCCATTATGTTTTTTTATTTTTTTGGCGAAAAATTAAGTTTCCCCAATCTTCTCAAAACTCTGGATTCTGATAGAGGGCCATGACACTTAGGCCTGAGTGCAAAAATGGAGGCTCTAGACCATTCCAGAGCTTAGATATTGAAACTCAAAATTTTGTCCAGAAAAAAAAAACGACAGTGTTATCCCTTATATTTTTTTTAATTTTTTTGGGCAAAAAATTAAGTTTCCCCAATCTTCTCAAAACTCTGGATTCTGATAGAGGGCCATGACACTTAGACCTGAGTGCAAAAATGGAGGCTCTAGACCCTTCCAGAGCTGAGATATCGAAACTCAAAATTTTGTCCAGAAAAAAACCCCGACAGTGTTACCCCTTATGTTTTTTTATTTTTTTTGGCGAAAAATTAAGTTTCCCCAATCTTCTCAAAACTCTGGATTCTGATAGAGGGCCATGACACTTTGACCTGAGTTCAAAAATGGAGGCTCTAGTCCCTTCCAGAGCTGAGATATTGAAACTCAAAATTTTGTCCAGAAAAAAAAAAAAAATGACAGTGTTACCCCTTATGTTTTTTTTTATTTTTTTGGCAAAAAATTAAGTTTCCCCAATCTTCTCAAAACTCTGGATTCTGATAGAGGGCCATGACACTTAGACCTGAGTGCAAAAATGGAGGCTCTAGACCCTTGCAGAGCTGAGATATTGAAACTCAAAATTTTGTCCAGAAAAACAAACAAAAAAGAAAACGACAGTGGTACCCCTTATGTTTTTTTATTTTTTGGGGCAAAAAATTAAGTTTCCCCAATCTTCTCAAAACTCTGGATTCTGATAGAGGGCCATGACACTTAGACCTGAGTTCAAATATGGAGGCTCTAAACCCTTGCAGAGCTGAGATATCGAAACTCAAAATTTTGTCCAGAAAAAAAACGACAGTGTTACCCCTTATGTTTTTTTATTGTTTTGGCGAAAAATTAAGTTTCCCCAATCTTCTCAAAACTCTGGATTCTGATAGAGGGCCATGACACTTAGACCTGAGTACAAAAATGGAGGCTCTAGACCCTTCCAGAGCTGAGATATTGAAACTCAAAATTTTATCCAGAAAAAAAAAAAAAAAAAAAAAAACGACAGTGTTACCCCTTATGTTTTTTTTTTATTTTTTTGGGCAAAAAAATTAAGTTTCCCCAATCTTCTCAAAACTCTGGATTCTGATAGAGGGCCATGACACTTAGACCTGAGTTCAAATATGGAGGCTCTAAACCCTTGCAGAGCTGAGATATCGAAACTCAAAATTTTGTCCAGAAAAAAAACGACAGTGTTACCCCTTATGTTTTTTTATTGTTTTGGCGAAAAATTAAGTTTCCCCAATCTTCTCAAAACTCTGGATTCTGATAGAGGGCCATGACACTTAGACCTGAGTGCAAAAATGGAGGCTCTAAACCCATCCAGAGCTGAGATATCGAAACTCAAAATTTTGTCCAGAAAAAAAGCGACAGTGTTACCCATTATGTTTTTTTTATTTTTTTTGGCGAAAAATTAAGTTTCCCCAATCTTCTCAAAACTCTGGATTCTGATAGAGGGCCATGACACTTAGACCTGAGTGCAAAAATTGAGGCTCTAGATCCTTCCAGAGCTGAGATATTGAAACTCAAAATTTTGTCCAGAAAAAAAAAAAAACGACAGTGTTACCCCTTATGTTTTTTTTTATTTTTTTGGCAAAAAATTAAGTTTCCCCAATCTTCTCAAACCTCTGGATTCTGATAGAGGGCCATGACACTTAGACCTCAGTGCAAAATGGAGGCTCTAGATCCTTCCAGAGCTGAGATATTGAAACTCAAAATTTTGTCTAGAAAAAAAAACCGACAGTGTTACCCCTTATGTTTTTTTAATTTTTTTGGCAAAAAATTAAGTTTCCTCAATCTTCTCAAAACTCTGGATTCTGATAGAGGGCCATGACACTTAGACCTGAGTGCAAAAATGGAGGCTCTAGACCCTTCCAGAGCTGAGATATCGAAACTCAAAATTTTGTCCAGAAAAAAACCCCGACAGTGTTACCCCTTATGTTTTTTTTATTTTTTTGGCGAAAAATTAAGTTTCCCCAATCTTCTCAAAACTCTGGATTCTGATAGAGGGCCATGACACTTAGACCTGAGTGCAAAAATGGAGGCTCTAGACCCTTCCAGAGCTGAGATATCGAAACTCAAAATTTTGTCCAGAAAAAAACGACAGTGTTACCCATTATGTTTTTTTTATTTTTTTTTTGTGAAAAATTAAGTTTCCCCAATCTTCTCAAAACTCTGGATTCTGATAGAGGGCCATGACACTTTGACCTGAGTTCAAAAATGGAGGCTCTAGTCCCTTCCAGAGCTGAGATATTGAAACTCAAAATTTTGTCCAGAAAAAAAAATGACAGTGTTACCCCTTATGTTTTTTTTTATTTTTTTTGGCAAAAAATTAAGTTTCCCCAATCTTCTCAAAACTCTGGATTCTGATAGAGGGCCATGACACTTAGACCTGAGTGCAAAAATGGAGGCTCTAGACCCTTGCAGAGCTGAGATATTGAAACTCAAAATTTTGTCCAGAAAAACAAACAAAAAAGAAAACGACAGTGGTACCCCTTATGTTTTTTTATTTTTTTGGTGAAAAATTAAGTTTCCCCAATCTTCTCAAAACTCTGGATTCTGATAGAGGGCCATGACACTTAGATCTGAGTGCAAAAATGGAGGCTCTAGAACCTTCCAGAGCTGAGATATTGAAACTCAAAATTTTGTCCAGAAAAAAAAAAAAAAAAAAAAAAAAACGACAGTGTTACCCCTTATGTTTTTGTTTTATTTTTTTGGGCAAAAAATTAAGTTTCCCCAATCTTCTCAAAACTCTGGATTCTGATAGAGGGCCATGACACTTAGACCTGAGTTCAAATATGAAGGCTCTAAACCCTTGCAGAGCTGAGATATCGAAACTCAAAATTTTGTCCAGAAAAAAAACGACAGTGTTACCCCTTATGTTTTTTATTTTTTTGGCAAAAAAATAAGTTTCCCCAATCTTCTCAAAACTCTGGATTCTGATAGAGGGCCATGACACTTAGACCTGAGTGCAAAAATGGAGGCTCTAGACCCTTCCAGAGCTGAGATATCGAAACTCAAAATTTTGTCCAGAAAAAAAAAAAACGACAGTGTTACCCCTTACGTTTTTTTATTTTTTTGGCAAAACATTAAGTTTCCCCAATCTTCTCAAAACTCTGGATTCTGATAGAGGGCCATGACACTTAGACCTGAGTGCAAAAATGGAGTCTCTAGACCCTTCCAGAGCTGAGATATTGAAACTCAAAATTTTGTCCAGAAAAAAATGACAGTGTTACCCCTTATGTTTTTTTTATTTTTTCGGCAAAAAATTAAGTTTCCCCAATCTTCTCAAAACTCTGGATTCTGATAGAGGGCCATGACACTTAGACCTGAGTACAAAAATGGAGGCTCTAGACCCTTCCAGAGCTGAGATATTGAAACTCA
Source organism: Cyprinella venusta (assembly GCA_038021265.1). Taxonomy (NCBI): domain Eukaryota; kingdom Metazoa; phylum Chordata; class Actinopteri; order Cypriniformes; family Leuciscidae; genus Cyprinella; species Cyprinella venusta. The sequence goes on from CM075869.1 coordinate 7,148,697, forward strand.
AAATTTTATCCAGAAAAATAATAAAAAAAAAAACGACAGTGTTACCCCTTATGTTTTTTTTTATTTTTTCGGCAAAAAATTAAGTTTCCCCAATCTTCTCAAAATTCTGGATTCTGATAGAGGGCCATGACACTTAGACCTGAGTGCAAAAATGGAGGCTCTAGACCCTTCCAGAGCTGAGATATTGAAACTCAAAATTTTGTCCAGAAAAAAATGACAGTGTTACCCCTTATGTTTTTTTTATTTTTTCGGCAAAAAATTAAGTTTCCCCAATCTTCTCAAAACTCTGGATTCTGATAGAGGGCCATGACACTTAGACCTGAGTACAAAAATGGAGGCTCTAGACCCTTCCAGAGCTGAGATATTGAAACTCAAAATTTTATCCAGAAAAATAATAAAAAAAAAAACGACAGTGTTACCCCTTATGTTTTTTTTTATTTTTTCGGCAAAAAATTAAGTTTCCCCAATCTTCTCAAAATTCTGGATTCTGATAGAGGGCCATGACACTTAGACCTGAGTGCAAAAATGGAGGCTCTAGACCCTTCCAGAGCTGAGATATTGAAACTCAAAAATTTTGTCCAGAAAAAAACCCCGACAGTGTTACCCCTTATGTTTTTTCATTTTTTTGGCAAAAAATTAAGTTTCCCCAATCTTCTCAAAACTCTGGATTCTGATAGAGGGCCATGACACTTAGACCTGAGTGCAAAAATGGAGGCTCTAGACCCTTCCAGAGCTGAGATATTGAAACTCAAAAATTTTGTCCAGAAAAAAAAATGACAGTGTTACCCCTTATGTTTTTTTTATTTTTTTTGGGAAAAAATTAAGTTTCCCCAATCTTCTCAAATCTCTGGATTCTGATAGAGGGCCATGACACTTAGACCTGAGTGCAAAAATGGAGGCTCTAGACCTTTCCAGAGCTGAGATATCGAAACTCAAAATTTTGTCCAGAAAAAAAAAAAAAAACGACAGTGTTACCCCTTATGATTTTTTTATTTTTTTGGTGAAAAATTAAGTTTCCCCAATCTTCTCAAAACTCTGGATTCTGATAGAGGGCCATGACACTTAGACCTGAGTGCAAAAATGGAGGCTCTAGACCCTCCCAGAGCTGAGATATCGAAACTCAAAATTTTGTCCAGAAAAAAAAACGACAGTGTTACCCCTTATGTTTTTTATTTTTTTGGCGAAAAATTAAGTTTCCCCAATCTTCTCAAAGCTCTGGATTCTGATAGAGGGCCATGATACTTAGACCTGAGTGCAAAAATGGAGGCTCTAGACCCTTCCAGAGCTGAGATATTGAAACTCAAAATTTTGTCCAGAAAAAAAAACGACAGTGTTACCCCTTATGTTTTTTTTTTATTTTTTTGGCAAAAAATTAAGTTTCCCCAATCTTCTCAAAACTCTGGATTCTGATAGAGGGCCATGACGCTTAGACCTGAGTGCAAAAATGGAGGCTCTAGACCCTTCCAGAGCTGAGATATTGATACTCAAAATTTTGTCAAGAAAAAAAAAAAAAAAAACGACAGTGTTACCCCTTATGTTTTTTCATTTTTTTGGCAAAAAATTAAGTTTCCCCAATCTTCTCAAAACTCTGGATTCTGATAGAGGGCCATGACACTTAGGCCTGAGAGCAAAAATTGAGGCTCTAGATCCTTCCAGAGCTGAGATATTGAAACTCAAAATTTTGTCCAGAAAAAAAAAAAAACGACAGTGTTACCCCTTATGTTTTTTTTTATTTGTTTTTTTGGCAAAAAATTAAGTTTCCCCAATCTTCTCAAACCTCTGGATTCTGATAGAGGGCCATGACACTTAGACCTGAGTGCAAAATGGAGGCTCTAGATCCTTCCAGAGCTGAGATATTGAAACTCAAAATTTTGTCCAGAAAAAAAAAACGACAGTGTTACCCCTTATGTTTTTTTTATTTTTTTTTTGGCAAAAAATTAAGTTTCCCCAATCTTCTCAAACCTCTGGATTCTGATAGAGGGCCATGACACTTAGACCTGAGTGCAAAAATGGAGGCTCTAGACCCTTCCAGAGCTGAGATATCGAAACTCAAAATTTTGTCCAGAAAAAAAACGACAGTGTTACCCATTATGTTTTTTTATTTTTTTTTGTGAAAAATTAAGTTTCCCCAATCTTCTCAAAACTCTGGATTCTGATAGAGGGCCATGACACTTTGACCTGAGTTCAAAAATGGAGGCTCTAGTCCCTTCCAGAGCTGAGATATTGAAACTCAAAATTTTGTCCAGAAAAAAAAAAATGACAGTGTTACCCCTTATGTTTTTTTTTTATTTTTTTGGCAAAAAATTAAGTTTCCCCAATCTTCTCAAAACTCTGGATTCTGATAGAGAACCATGACACTTAGACCTGAGTGCAAAAATGGAGGCTCTAGACCCTTGCAGAGCTGAGATATTGAAACTCAAAATTTTGTCCAGAAAAACAAACAAAAAAGAAAACGACAGTGGTACCCCTTATGTTTTTTTATTTTTTTGGTGAAAAATTAAGTTTCCCCAATCTTCTCAAAACTCTGGATTCTGATAGAGGGCCATGACACTTAGATCTGAGTGCAAAAATGGAGGCTCTAGACCCTTCCAGAGCTGAGATATTGAAACTCAAAATTTTGTCCAGAAAAAAAAAAACAAAAACAAAAACAAAAAACGACAGTGTTACCCCTTATGTTTTTTTTTATTTTTTTCGGCAAAAAATTAAGTTTCCCCAATCTTCTCAAAACTCTGGATTCTGATAGAGGGCCATGACACTTAGACCTGAGTACAAAAATGGAGGCTCTAGACCCTTCCAGAGCTGAGATATTGAAACTCAAAATTTTATCCAGAAAAAAAAAGAAAAAAAAAAAAAACCACAGTGTTATCCCTTATGTTTTTTTTTTTATTTTTTCGGCAAAAAATTAAGTTTCCCCAATCTTCTCAAAACTCTGGATTCTGATAGAGGGCCATGACACTTAGACCTGAGTGCAAAAATGGAGGCTCTAGACCCTTCCAGAGCTGAGATATTGATACTCAAAATTTTGTCCAGAAAAAAAAAAAACGACAGTGTTACCCCTTATGTTTTTTCATTTTTTTGGCAAAAAATTAAGTTTCCCCAATCTTCTCAAAACTCTGGATTCTGATAGAGGGCCATGACACTTAGGCCTGAGAGCAAAAATTGAGGCTCTAGATCCTTCCAGAACTGAGATATTGAAACTCAAAATTTTGTCCAGAAAAAAAAACGACAGTGTTACCCCTTATGTTTTTTTTATTTTTTTTTGGCAAAAAATTAAGTTTCCCCAATCTTCTCAAACCTCTGGATTCTGATAGAGGGCCATGACAATTAGACCTGAGTGCAAAAATGGAGGCTCTAGACCCTTCCAGAGCTGAGATATCGAAACTCAAAATTTTGTCCAGAAAAAAAAACGACAGTGTTACCCCTTATGTTTTTTTTTATTTTTTTGGCAAAAAATTAAGTTTCCTCAATCTTCTCAAAACTCTGGATTCTGATAGAGGGCCATGACACTTAGACCTCAGTGCAAAATGGAGGCTCTAGATCCTTCCAGAGCTGAGATATTGAAACTCAAAATTTTGTCTAGAAAAAAAAACCGACAGTGTTACCCCTTATGTTTTTTTAATTTTTTTGGCAAAAAATTAAGTTTCCTCAATCTTCTCAAAACTCTGGATTCTGATAGAGGGCCATGACACTTAGACCTGAGTGCAAAAATGGAGGCTCTAGACCCTTCCAGAGCTGAGATATCGAAACTCAAAATTTTGTCCAGAAAAAAACCCCGACAGTGTTACCCCTTATGTTTTTTTATTTTTTTGGCGAAAAATTAAGTTTCCCCAATCTTCTCAAAACTCTGGATTCTGATAGAGGGCCATGACACTTAGACCTGAGTGCAAAAATGGAGGCTCTAGACCCTTCCAGAGCTGAGATATCGAAACTCAAAATTTTGTCCAGAAAAAAAACGACAGTGTTACCCATTATGTTTTTTTTTATTTTTTTTTGTGAAAAATTAAGTTTCCCCAATCTTCTCAAAACTCTGGATTCTGATAGAGGGCCATGACACTTTGACCTGAGTTCAAAAATGGAGGCTCTAGTCCCTTCCAGAGCTGAGATATTGAAACTCAAAATTTTGTCCAGAAAAAAAAAATGACAGTGTTACCCCTTATGTTTTTTTTTATTTTTTTGGCAAAAAATTAAGTTTCCCCAATCTTCTCAAAACTCTGGATTCTGATAGAGGGCCATGACACTTAGACCTGAGTGCAAAAATGGAGGCTCTAGACCCTTGCAGAGCTGAGATATTGAAACTCAAAATTTTGTCCAGAAAAACAAACAAAAAAGAAAACGACAGTGGTACCCCTTATGTTTTTTTATTTTTTTGGTGAAAAATTAAGTTTCCCCAATCTTCTCAAAACTCTGGATTCTGATAGTGGGCCATGACACTTAGATCTGAGTGCAAAAATGGAGGCTCTAGAACCTTCCAGAGCTGAGATATTGAAACTCAAAATTTTGTCCAGAAAAAAAAAAAAAAAAAAAAAAAAACGACAGTGTTACCCCTTATGTTTTTTTTATTTTTTTGGGCAAAAAATTAAGTTTCCCCAATCTTCTCAAAACTCTGGATTCTGATAGAGGGCCATGACACTTAGACCTGAGTTCAAATATGAAGGCTCTAAACCCTTGCAGAGCTGAGATATCGAAACTCAAAATTTTGTCCAGAAAAAAAACGACAGTGTTACCCCTTATGTTTTTTATTTTTTTGGCAAAAAAATAAGTTTCCCCAATCTTCTCAAAACTCTGGATTCTGATAGAGGGCCATGACACTTAGACCTGAGTGCAAAAATGGAGGCTCTAGACCCTTCCAGAGCTGAGATATCGAAACTCAAAATTTTGTCCAGAAAAAAAACGATAGTGTTACCCCTTATGTTTTTTTATTTTTTTGGCGAAAAATTAAGTTTCCCCAATCTTCTCAAAGCTCTGGATTCTGATAGAGGGCCATGACACTTAGACCTGAGTGCAAAAATGGAGGCTCTAGACCCATCCAGAGCTGAGATATCGAAACTCAAAATTTTGTCCAGAAAAAAAACGACAGTGTTACCCATTATGTTTTTTTATTTTTTTTGGCGAAAAATTAAGTTTCCCCAATCTTCTCAAAACTCTGGATTCTGATAGAGGGCCATGACACTTAGACCTGAGTGCAAAAATGGAGGATGTAGACCCTTCCAGAGCTGAGATATTGAAACTCAAAATTTTGTCCAAAAAAAAAAAAAAAAAAACGACAGTGTTTTCCCTTATGTTTTTAAATTTTTTTGGCAAAAAATTAAGTTTCCCCAATCTTCTCAAAACTCTGGATTCTGATAGAGGGCCATGACACTTAGACCTGAGTGCAAAAATGGAGGCTCTAGACCCTTCCAGAGCTGAGATATTGAAACTCAAAATTTTGTCCAGAAAAAAAAAACGACAGTGTTACCCCTTATGTTTTTTCATTTTTTTGGCAAAAAATTAAGTTTCCCCAATCTTCTCAAAACTCTGGATTCTGATAGAGGGCCATGACACTTAGGCCTGAGAGCAAAAATTGAGGCTCTAGATCCTTCCAGAGCTGAGATATTGAAACTCAAAATTTTGTCCAGAAAAAAAAAAAAAAACGACAGTGTTACCCCTTATGTTTTTTTATTTTTTTTGGCAAAAAATTAAGTTTCTCCAATCTTCTCAAAACTCTGGATTCTGATAGAGGGCCATGACACTTAGACCTGAGTGCAAAAATGGAGGCTCTAGACCCTTCCAGAGCTGAGATATCGAAACTCAAAATTTTGTCCAGAAAAAAAACCCGACAGTGTTACCCCTTATGTTTTTTTATTTTTTTGGCAAAAAATTAAGTTTCCCCAATCTTCTCAAAGCTCTGGATTCTGATAGAGGGCCATGACACTTAGACCTGAGTGCAAAAATGGAGGCTCTAGACCCATCCAGAGCTGAGATATCGAAACTCAAAATTTTGTCAAGAAAAAAAACGACAGTGTTACCCATTATGTTTTTTTTATTTTTTTTGGCGAAAAATTAAGTTTCCCCAATCTTCTCAAAACTCTGGATTCTGATAGAGGGCCATGACACTTAGACCTGAGTGAAAAAATGGAGGATTTAGACCCTTCCAGAGCTGAGATATTGAAACTCAAAATTTTGTCCAAAAAAAAAAAAAAAAAAATGACAGTGTTACCCCTTATGTTTTTTTTTCAGGTCCAAATTTTGACCTTCGATATCTCGGCTCTGGAAGGGTCTAGAGCCTCCATCTTTGCGCGCTGGTCGAAGTCTCGTGGCCCTCTGTCAGAATCCAGAGTTTCAAGAAAATCGGAGGGGGTCAAAATTTCGGCCAAAAAAAAAAAATGACAGTGTTACCCCTTATGTTTTTTTTTTCAGGTCCAAATTTTGACCTTCGATATCTCGGCTCTGGAAGGGTCTAGAGCCTCCATTTTTGCGCGCTGGTCGAAGTCTCGTGGCCCTCTGTCAGAATCCAGAATTTCAAGAAAATCGGAGGGGGTCAAAATTTCGGCTAAAAAAAAAAATGACAGTGTTACCCCTTATGTTTTTTTTCAGGTCCAAATTTTGACCTTCGATATCTCGGCTCTGGAAGGGTCTAGAGCCTCCATTTTTGCGCGCTGGTCGAAGTCTCGTGGCCCTCTGTCAGAATCCAGAGTTTCAAGAAAATCGGAGGGGGTCAAAATTTCGGCCAAAAAAAAAAATGACAGTGTTACCCCTTATGTTTTTTTTTCAGGTCCAAATTTTGACCTTCGATATCTCGGCTCTGGAAGGGTCTAGAGCCTCCATTTTTGCGCGCTGGTCGAAGTCTCGTGGCCCTCTGTCAGATTCCAGAATTTCAAGAAAATCGGAGGGGGTCAAAATTTCGGCAAAAAAAAAAAATGACAGTGTTACCCCTTATGTTTTTTTTTTCAGGTCCAAATTTTGACCTTCGATATCTCGGCTCTGGAAGGGTCTAGAGCCTCCATTTTTGCGCGCTGGTCGAAGTCTCGTGGCCCTCTGTCAGAATCCAGAGTTTCAAGAAAATCGGAGGGGGTCAAAATTTCGGCCAAAAAAAAAAATGACAGTGTTACCCCTCATGTTTTTTTTTTCAGGTCCAAATTTTGACCTTCGATATCTCGGCTCTGGAAGGGTCTAGAGCCTCCATTTTTGCGCGCTGGTCGAAGTCTCGTGGCCCTCTGTCAGAATCCAGAGTTTCAAGAAAATCGGAGGGGGTCAAAATTTCGGCCAAAAAAAAAAAATGACAGTGTTACCCCTTCTTTTTTTTTTCAGGTCCAAATTTTGACCTTCGATATCTCGGCTCTGGAAGGGTCTAGAGCCTCCATTTTTGCGCGCTGGTCAAAGTCTCGTGGCCCTCTGTCAGAATCCAGAGTTTCAATAAAATCGGAGGGGGTCAAAATTTTGGCCAAAAAAAAAAATGACAGTGTTACCCCTTATGTTTTTTTTTCAGGTCCAAATTTTGACCTTCGATATCTCGGCTCTGGAAGGGTCTAGAGCCTCCATTTTTGCGCGCTGGTCGAAGTCTCGTGGCCCTCTGTCAGAATCCAGAGTTTCAAGAAAATCGGAGGGGGTCAAAATTTCGGCCAAAAAAAAAATGACAGTGTTACCCCTTATGTTTTTTTTTCAGGTCCAAATTTTGACCTTCGATATCTCGGCTCTGGAAGGGTCTAGAACCTCCATTTTTGCGCGCTGGTCGAAGTCTCGTGGCCCTCTGTCAGAATCCAGAATTTCAAGAAAATCGGAGGGGGTCAAAATTTCGGCCAAAAAAAAAAAAAATGACAGTGTTACACCTTATGTTTTTTTTTTCAGGTCCAAATTTTGACCTTCGATATCTCGGCTCTGGAAGGGTCTAGAGCCTCCATTTTTGCGCGCTGGTCGAAGTCTCGTGGCCCTCTGTCAGAATCCAGAGTTTCAAGAAAATCGGAGGGGGTCAAAATTTCAGCCAAAAAAAATGACAGTGTTACCCCTTATGTTTTTTTTTTCAGGTCCAAATTTTGACCTTTGATATCTCGGCTCTGGAGGGGTCTAGAGCCTCCATTTTTGCGCGCTGGTCGAAGTCTCGTGGCCCTCTGTCAGAATCCAGAGTTTCAATAAAATCGGAGGGGGTCAAAATTTTGTCCAAAAAAAAAAATGACTGTTACCCCTTATGTTTTTTTTTCAGGTCCAAATTTTGACCTTCGATATCTCGGCTCTGGAAGGGTCTAGAGCCTCCATTTTTGCACGCTGGTCGAAGTCTCGTGGCCCTCTGTCAGAATCCAGAGTTTCAAGAAAATCGGAGGGGGTCAAAATTTCGGCCAAAAAAAAAAAATGACAGTGTTACCCCTTATGTTTTTTTTTCAGGTCCAAATTTTGACCTTCGATATCTCGGCTCTGGAAGGGTCTAGAGCCTCCATTTTTGCGCGCTGGTCGAAGTCTCGTGGCCCTCTGTCAGAATCCAGAGTTTCAAGAAAATCGGAGGGGGTCAAAATTTCGGCCAAAAAAAAAAATGACAGTGTTACCCCTTATGTTTTTTTTTCAGGTCCAAATTTTGACCTTCGATATCTCGGCTCTGGAAGGGTCTAGAGCCTCCATTTTTGCGCGCTGGTCGAAGTCTCGTGGCCCTCTGTCAGAATCCAGAGTTTCAAGAAGATCGGAGGGGGTCAAAATTTCGGCCAAAAAAAAAAATGACAGTGTTACCCCTTATGTTTTTTTTTTCAGGTCCAAATTTTGACCTTCGATATCTCGGCTCTGGAAGGGTCTAGAGCCTCCATTTTTGCGCGCTGGTCGAAGTCTCGTGGCCCTCTGTCAGAATCCAGAATTTCAAGAAAATCGGAGGGGGTCAAAATTTCGGCCAAAAAAAAAAATGACAGTGTTACCCCTTATGTTTTTTTTTTCAGGTCCAAATTTTGACCTTCGATATTTCGGCTCTGGAAGGGTCTAGAGCCTCCATTTTTGCTTGCTGGTCGAAGTCTCGTGGCCCTCTGTCAGAATCCAGAGTTTCAAGAAAATCGGAGGGGGTCAAAATTTCGGCCAAAAAAAAATTGACAGTGTTACCCCTTATGTTTTTTTTTTTCAGGTCCAAATTTTGACCTTCGATATCTCGGCTCTGGAAGGGTCTAGAGCCTCCATTTTTGCGTGCTGGTCGAAGTCTCGTGGCCCTCTGTCAGCATCCAGAGTTTCAAGAAAATCAGAGGGGGTCAAAATTTCGGCCAAAAAAAATGACAGTGTTACCCCTTATGTTTTTTTTCAGGTCCAAATTTTGACCTTCGATATCTCGGCTCTGGAAGGGTCTAGAGCCTCCATTTTTGCGTGCTGGTCAAAGTCTCGTGGCCCTCTGTCAGAATCCAGAGTTTCAAGAAAATCGGAGGGGATCAAAATTTCGGCCAAAAAAAAATGACAGTGTTACCCCTTATGTTTTTTTTTTCAGGTGTAAATTTTGACCTTCGATATCTCGGCTCTGGAAGGGTCTAGAGCCTCCATTTTTGCGCGCTGGTCAAAGTCTCGTGGCCCTCTGTCAGAATCCAGAGTTTCAAGAAAATCGGAGGGGGTCAATATTTCGGCCCAAAAAAAATGACAGTGTTACCCCTTATGTTTTTTTTCAGGTCCAAATTTTGACCTTCGATATCTCGGCTCTGGAAGGGTCTAGAGCCTCCATTTTTGCGCGCTGGTCGAAGTCTCGTGGCCCTCTGTCAGAATCCAGAGTTTCAAGAAGATCGGAGGGGGTCAAAATTTCGGCCAAAAAAAAAAATGACAGTGTTACCCCTTATGTTTTTTTTTCAGGTCCAAATTTTGACCTTCGATATCTCGGCTCTGGAAGGGTCTAGAGCCTCCATTTTTGTGCGCTGGTCGAAGTCTCGTGGCCCTCTGTCAGAATCCAGAGTTTCAAGAAAATCGGAGGGGGTCAAAATTTCGGCCAAAAAAAAAAATTGACAGTGTTACCCCTTATGTTTTTTTTTCAGGTCCAAATTTTGACCTTCGATATCTCGGCTCTGGGAGGGTCTAGAGCCTCCATTTTTGCACGCTGGTCGAAGTCTCGTGGCCCTCTGTCAGAATCCAGAGTTTCAAGAAGATCGGAGGGGGTCAAAATTTCGGCCAAAAAAAAAATTGACAGTGTTACCCCTTATGTTTTTTTTTCAGGTCCAAATTTTGACCTTCGATATCTCGGCTCTGGAAGGGTCTAGAGCCTCCATTTTTGCGCGCTGGTCGAAGTCTCGTGGCCCTCTGTCAGAATCCAGAGTTTCAAGAAAATCGGAGGGGGTCAAAATTTCGGCCAAAAAAAAAAATGACAGTGTTACCCCTTATGTTTTTTTTTCAGGTCCAAATTTTGACCTTCGATATCTCGGCTCTGGAAGGGTCTAGAGCCTCCATTTTTGCGCGCTGGTCGAAGTCTCGTGGCCCTCTGTCAGAATCCAGAGTTTTAAGAAAATCGGAGGGGGTCAAAATTTCGGCCAAAAAAAAAAATGACAGTGTTACCCCTTATGTTTTTTTTTTCAGGTCCAAATTTTGACCTTCGATATCTCGGCTCTGGAAGGGTCTAGAGCCTCCATTTTTGCGCGCTGGTCGAAGTCTCGTGGCCCTCTGTCAGAATCCAGAGTTTCAAGAAGATCGGAGGGGGTCAAAATTTCGGCCAAAAAAAAAAATGACAGTGTTACCCCTTATGTTTTTTTTTCAGGTCCAAATTTTGACCTTCGATATCTCGGTTCTGGAAGGGTCTAGAGCCTCCATTTTTGCGCGCTGGTCGAAGTCTCGTGGCCCTCTGACAGAATCCAGAGTTTCAAGAACATCGTAGGGGGTCAAAATTTCGGCCAAAAAAAAAATGACAGTGTTACCCCTTATGTTTTTTTTTTTCAGGTCCAAATTTTGACCTTCGATATCTCGGCTCTGGGAGGGTCTAGAGCCTCCATTTTTGCGCGCTGGTCGAAGTCTCGTGGCTCTCTGTCAGAATCCAGAGTTTCAAGATCGGAGGGGGTCAAAATTTCGTCCAAAAAAAAAAAATGACAGTGTTACCCCTTATGTTTTTTTTTCAGGTCCAAATTTTGACCTCCGATATCTCGGCTCTGGAAGGGTCTAGAGCCTCCATTTTTGCGCGCTGGTCGAAGTCTCGTGGCCCTCTGTCAGAATCCAGAGTTTCAAGAAAATCGGAGGGGGTCAAAATTTCGGCCAAAAAAAAAAATGACAGTGTTACCCCTTATGTTTTTTTTTCAGGTCCAAATTTTGACTTTCGATATCTCGGCTCTGGAAGGGTCTAGAGCCTCCATTTTTGCGCGCTGATCGAAGTCTCGTGGCCCTCTGTCAGAATCCAGAGTTTCAAGAAGATCGGAGGGGGTCAAAATTTCGGCCAAAAAAAAAAATTGACAGTGTTACCCCTTATGTTTTTTTTTCAGGTCCAAATTTTGACCTTCGATATCTCGGCTCTGGAAGGGTCTAGAGCCTCCATTTTTGCGCGCTGGTCGAAGTCTCGTGGCCCTCTTTCAGAATCCAGAGTTTCAAGAAAATCGGAGGGAGTGAAAATTTCGGCCAAAAAAAAAATGACAGTGTTACCCCTTATGTTTTTTTTTTCAGGTCCAAATTTTGACCTTCGATATCTCGGCTCTGGAAGGGTCTAGAGCCTCCATTTTTATGCGTTGGTCGAAGTCTCGTGGCCCTCTGTCAGAATCCAGAGTTTCAAGAAGATCGGAGGGGGTCAAAATTTCGGCCAAAAAAAAATGACAGTGTTACCCCTTATGTTTTTTTTTCAGGTCCAAATTTTGACCTTCGATATCTCGGTTCTGGATAACACAGTCTCATCCCAATTCGTCATATAACTGATGTTTTGGGACGTCTTTTGACCATTCGTCAATATACAACTTTTTAGGGCCCCCTTAAACGTCGGTAGATGACGATCCCGGGTCGTCATACAACTGACGCTTTACCTTTAACGTCAGTTAGGTGACAAGTTGGGTTTAGGGTTAGGTTTAGGTATGGGGTAGAGTTAGGATCCCATAACGTCATCTACCGACGTTTAGGGGGGCCCTAAAAAGTCGTATATTGACGAATGGTCAAAAGACGTCCCAAAACGTCAGCTATATGACGAATTGGGATGAGACCGGGTTGTTCTGGAAGGGTCTAGAGCCTCCATTTTTGCGCGCTGGTCGAAGTCTCGTGGCCCTCTGTCAGAATCCAGAGTTTCAAGAAAATCGGAGGGGGTCAAAATTTCGGCCAAAAAAAAATTGACAGTGTTACCCCTTATGTTTTTTTTTTTCAGGTCCAAATTTTGACCTTCGATATCTCGGCTCTGGAAGGGTCTAGAGCCTCCATTTTTGCGTGCTGGTCGAAGTCTCGTGGCCCTCTGTCAGCATCCAGAATTTCAAGAAAATCAGAGGGGTTCAAAATTTCGGCCAAAAAAAAAATGACAGTGTTACCCCTTATGTTTTTTTTCAGGTCCAAATTTTGACCTTCGATATCTCGGCTCTGGAAGGGTCTAGAGCCTCCATTTTTGCGCGCTGGTCGAAGTCTCGTGGCCCTCTGTCAGAATCCAGAGTTTCAAGAAGATCGGAGGGGGTCAAAATTTCGGCAAAAAAAAAAATGACAGTGTTACCCCTTATGTTTTTTTTCAGGTCCAAATTTTGACCTTCGATATCTCGGCTCTGGAAGGGTCTAGAGCCTCCATTTTTGCGCGCTGGTCGAAGTCTCGTGGCCCTCTGTCAGAATCCAGAGTTTCAAGAAGATCGGAGGGGATCAAAATTTCGGCCAAAAAAAAAATGACAGTGTTACCCCTTATGTTTTTTTTTCAGGTGTAAATTTTGACCTTCGATATCTCGGCTCTGGAAGGGTCTAGAGCCTCCATTTTTGCGCGCTGGTCGAAGTCTCGTGGCCCTCTGTCAGAATCCAGAGTTTCAAGAAAATCAGAGGGGGTCAATATTTCGGCCCAAAAAAAATGACAGTGTTACCCCTTATGTTTTTTTTCAGGTCCAAATTTTGACCTTCGATATCTCGGCTCTGGAAGGGTCTAGAGCCTCCATTTTTGCGCGCTGGTCGAAGTCTCGTGGCCCTCTGTCAGAATCCAGAGTTTCAAGAAAATCGGAGGGGGTCAATATTTCGGCCCAAAAAAAATGACAGTGTTACCCCTTATGTTTTTTTTCAGGTCCAAATTTTGACCTTCGATATCTCGGCTCTGGAAGGGTCTAGAGCCTCCATTTTTGCGCGCTGGTCGAAGTCTCGTGGCCCTCTGTCAGAATCCAGAGTTTCAAGAAGATCGGAGGGGGTAAAAATTTCGGCCAAAAAAAAAAATGACAGTGTTACCCCTTATGTTTTTTTTTCAGGTCCAAATTTTGACCTTCGATATCTCGGCTCTGGAAGGGTCTAGAGCCTCCATTTTTGTGCGCTGGTCGAAGTCTCGTGGCCCTCTGTCAGAATCCAGAGTTTCAAGAAAATCGGAGGGGGTCAAAATTTCGGCCAAAAAAAAAATTGACAGTGTTACCCCTTATGTTTTTTTTTTCAGGTCCAAATTTTGACCTTCGATATCTCGGCTCTGGGAGGGTCTAGAGCCTCCATTTTTGCGCGCTGGTCGAAGTCTCGTGGCCCTCTGTCAGAATCCAGAGTTTCAAGAAGATCGGAGGGGGTCAAAATTTCGGCCAAAAAAAAAATTGACAGTGTTACCCCTTATGTTTTTTTTTTCAGGTCCAAATTTTGACCTTCGATATCTCGGCTCTGGAAGGGTCTAGAGCCTCCATTTTTGCGCGCTGGTCGAAGTCTCGTGGCCCTCTGTCAGAATCCAGAGTTTTAAGAAAATCGGAGGGGGTCAAAATTTCGGCCAAAAAAAAATGACAGTGTTACCCCTTATGTTTTTTTTTTCAGGTCCAAATTTTGACCTTCGATATCTCGGCTCTGGAAGGGTCTAGAGCCTCCATTTTTGCGCGCTGGTCGAAGTCTCGTGGCCCTCTGTCAGAATCCAGAGTTTCAAGAAGATCGGAGGGGGTCAAAATTTCGGCCAAAAAAAAAAATGACAGTGTTACCCCTTATGTTTTTTTTTCAGGTCCAAATTTTGACCTTCGATATCTCGGTTCTGGAAGGGTCTAGAGCCTCCATTTTTGCGCGCTGGTCGAAGTCTCGTGGCCCTCTGTCAGAATCCAGAGTTTTAAGAAAATCGGAGGGGGTCAAAATTTCGGCCAAAAAAAAATGACAGTGTTACCCCTTATGTTTTTTTTTTCAGGTCCAAATTTTGACCTTCGATATCTCGGCTCTGGAAGGGTCTAGAGCCTCCATTTTTGCGCGCTGGTCGAAGTCTCGTGGCCCTCTGTCAGAATCCAGAGTTTCAAGAAGATCGGAGGGGGTCAAAATTTCGGCCAAAAAAAAAAATGACAGTGTTACCCCTTATGTTTTTTTTTCAGGTCCAAATTTTGACCTTCGATATCTCGGTTCTGGAAGGGTCTAGAGCCTCCATTTTTGCGCGCTGGTCGAAGTCTCGTGGCCCTCTGTCAGAATCCAGAGTTTCAAGAAGATCGGAGGGGGTCAAAATTTCGGCCAAAAAAAAAAAATGACATTGTTACCCCTTATGTTTTTTTTTTTCAGGTCCAAATTTTGACCTTCGATATCTCGGCTCTGGAAGGGTCTAGAGCCTCCATTTTTGTGCGCTGGTCGAAGTCTCGTGGCCCTCTGTCAGAATCCAGAGTTTCAAGAAAATCGGAGGGGGTCAAAATTTCGGCCAAAAAAAAAAATTGACAGTGTTAACCCTTATGTTTTTTTTTCAGGTCCAAATTTTGACCTTCGATATCTCGGCTCTGGGAGGGTCTAGAGCCTCCATTTTTGCGCGCTGGTCGAAGTCTCGTGGCCCTCTGTCAGAATCCAGAGTTTCAAGAAGATCGGAGGGGGTCAAAATTTCGGCCAAAAAAAAAATTGACAGTGTTACCCCTTATGTTTTTTTTTTCAGGTCCAAATTTTGACCTTCGATATCTCGGCTCTGGAAGGGTCTAGAGCCTCCATTTTTGCGCGCGCAGGTCGAAGTCTCGTGGCCCTCTGTCAGAATCCAGAGTTTCAAGAAAATCGGAGGGGGTCAAAATTTCGGCCAAAAAAAAAAAATGACAGTGTTACCCCTTATGTTTTTTTTTTCAGGTCCAAATTTTGACCTTCGATATCTCGGCTCTGGAAGGGTCTAGAGCCTCCATTTTTGCGCGCTGGTCGAAGTCTCGTGGCCCTCTGTCAGAATCCAGAGTTTCAAGAAAATCGGAGGGGGTCAAAATTTCGGCCAAAAAAAAAAGACAGTGTTACCCCTTATGTTTTTTTTTCAGGTCCAAATTTTGACCTTCGATATCTTGGCTCTGGAAGGGTCTAGAGCCTCCATTTTTGCGCGCTGGTCGAAGTCTCGTGGCCCTCTGTCAGAATCCAGAGTTTCAAGAATATCGGAGGGGGTCAAAATTTCGGCCAAAAAAAAAATGACAGTGTTACCCCTTATGTTTTTTTTCAGGTCCAAATTTTGACCTTCGATATCTCGGCTCTGGAAGGGTCTAGAGCCTCCATTTTTGCGCGCTGGTCGAAGTCTCGTGGCCCTCTGTCAGAATCCAGAGTTTCAAGAAAATCAGAGGGGGTCAAAATTTCGGCCAAAAAAAAAATGACAGTGTTACCCCTTATGTTTTTTTTTTCAGGTCCAAATTTTGACCTTCAATATCTCGGCTCTGGAAGGGTCTAGAGCCTCCATTTTTGCGCGCTGGTCAAAGTCTCGTGGCCCTCTGTCAGAATCCAGAGTTTCAAGAATATCGGAGGGGGTCAAAATTTCGGCCCAAAAAAAAAAATGACAGTGTTACCCCTTATGTTTTTTTTTTCACGTCAAAAATTTTGACCTTCGATATCTCGGCTCTGGAAGGGTCTAGAGCCTCCATTTTTGCGCGCTGGTCGACGTCTCGTGGCCCTCTGTCAGAATCCAGAGTTTCAAGAAGATCGGAGGGGGTCAAAATTTCGGCCAAAAAAAAATGACAGTGTTACCCCTTATGTTTTTTTTTCAGGTCCAAATTTTGACCTTCGATATCTCGGCTCTGGGAGGGTCTAGAGCCTCCATTTTTGCGCGCTGGTCGAAGTCTCGTGGCTCTCTGTCAGAATCCAGAGTTTCAAGATCGGAGGGGGTCAAAATTTCGTCCAAAAAAAAAAAATGACAGTGTTACCCCTTATGTTTTTTTTTCAGGTCCAAATTTTGACCTCCGATATCTCGGCTCTGGAAGGGTCTAGAGCCTCCATTTTTGCGCGCTGGTCGAAGTCTCGTGGCCCTCTGTCAGAATCCAGAGTTTCAAGAAAATCGGAGGGGGTCAAAATTTCGGCCAAAAAAAAAAATGACAGTGTTACCCCTTATGTTTTTTTTTCAGGTCCAAATTTTGACCTTCGATATCTCGGCTCTGGAAGGGTCTAGAGCCTCCATTTTTGCGCGCTGGTCGAAGTCTCGTGGCCCTCTGTCAGAATCCAGAGTTTCAAGAAGATCGGAGGGGGTCAAAATTTCGGCCAAAAAAAAAAATTGACAGTGTTACCCCTTATGTTTTTTTTTCAGGTCCAAATTTTGACCTTCGATATCTCGGTTCTGGATAACACAGTCTCATCCCAATTCGTCATATAACTGATGTTTTGGGACGTCTTTTGACCATTCGTCAATATACAACTTTTTAGGGCCCCCTTAAACGTCGGTAGATGACGATCCCGGGTCGTCATACAACTGACGCTTTACCTTTAACGTCAGTTAGGTGACAAGTTGGGTTTAGGGTTAGGTTTAGGTATGGGGTAGAGTTAGGATCCCATAACGTCATCTACCGACGTTTAGGGGGGCCCTAAAAAGTCGTATATTGACGAATGGTCAAAAGACGTCCCAAAACGTCAGCTATATGACGAATTGGGATGAGACCGGGTTGTTCTGGAAGGGTCTAGAGCCTCCATTTTTGCGCGCTGGTCAAAGTCTCGTGGCCCTCTGTCAGAATCCAGAGTTTCAAGAAAATCGGAGGGGGTCAAAATTTCGGCCAAAAAAAAATTGACAGTGTTACCCCTTATGTTTTTTTTTTTCAGGTCCAAATTTTGACCTTCGATATCTCGGCTCTGGAAGGGTCTAGAGCCTCCATTTTTGCGTGCTGGTCGAAGTCTCGTGGCCCTCTGTCAGCATCCAGAATTTCAAGAAAATCAGAGGGGTTCAAAATTTCGGCCAAAAAAAAAATGACAGTGTTACCCCTTATGTTTTTTTTCAGGTCCAAATTTTGACCTTCGATATCTCGGCTCTGGAAGGGTCTAGAGCCTCCATTTTTGCGCGCTGGTCGAAGTCTCGTGGCCCTCTGTCAGAATCCAGAGTTTCAAGAAGATCGGAGGGGGTCAAAATTTCGGCAAAAAAAAAAATGACAGTGTTACCCCTTATGTTTTTTTTTCAGGTCCAAATTTTGACCTTCGATATCTCGGCTCTGGAAGGGTCTAGAGCCTCCATTTTTGCGCGCTGGTCGAAGTCTCGTGGCCCTCTGTCAGAATCCAGAGTTTCAAGAAGATCGGAGGGGATCAAAATTTCGGCCAAAAAAAAAATGACAGTGTTACCCCTTATGTTTTTTTTTCAGGTGTAAATTTTGACCTTCGATATCTCGGCTCTGGAAGGGTCTAGAGCCTCCATTTTTGCGCGCTGGTCGAAGTCTCGTGGCCCTCTGTCAGAATCCAGAGTTTCAAGAAAATCAGAGGGGGTCAATATTTCGGCCCAAAAAAAATGACAGTGTTACCCCTTATGTTTTTTTTCAGGTCCAAATTTTGACCTTCGATATCTCGGCTCTGGAAGGGTCTAGAGCCTCCATTTTTGCGCGCTGGTCGAAGTCTCGTGGCCCTCTGTCAGAATCCAGAGTTTCAAGAAAATCGGAGGGGGTCAATATTTCGGCCCAAAAAAAATGACAGTGTTACCCCTTATGTTTTTTTTCAGGTCCAAATTTTGACCTTCGATATCTCGGCTCTGGAAGGGTCTAGAGCCTCCATTTTTGCGCGCTGGTCGAAGTCTCGTGGCCCTCTGTCAGAATCCAGAGTTTCAAGAAGATCGGAGGGGGTCAAAATTTCGGCCAAAAAAAAAAATGACAGTGTTACCCCTTATGTTTTTTTTTCAGGTCCAAATTTTGACCTTCGATATCTCGGCTCTGGAAGGGTCTAGAGCCTCCATTTTTGTGCGCTGGTCGAAGTCTCGTGGCCCTCTGTCAGAATCCAGAGTTTCAAGAAAATCGGAGGGGGTCAAAATTTCGGCCAAAAAAAAAATTGACAGTGTTACCCCTTATGTTTTTTTTTTCAGGTCCAAATTTTGACCTTCGATATCTCGGCTCTGGGAGGGTCTAGAGCCTCCATTTTTGCGCGCTGGTCGAAGTCTCGTGGCCCTCTGTCAGAATCCAGAGTTTCAAGAAGATCGGAGGGGGTCAAAATTTCGGCCAAAAAAAAAATTGACAGTGTTACCCCTTATGTTTTTTTTTTCAGGTCCAAATTTTGACCTTCGATATCTCGGCTCTGGAAGGGTCTAGAGCCTCCATTTTTGCGCGCTGGTCGAAGTCTCGTGGCCCTCTGTCAGAATCCAGAGTTTTAAGAAAATCGGAGGGGGTCAAAATTTCGGCCAAAAAAAAATGACAGTGTTACCCCTTATGTTTTTTTTTTCAGGTCCAAATTTTGACCTTCGATATCTCGGCTCTGGAAGGGTCTAGAGCCTCCATTTTTGCGCGCTGGTCGAAGTCTCGTGGCCCTCTGTCAGAATCCAGAGTTTCAAGAAGATCGGAGGGGGTCAAAATTTCGGCCAAAAAAAAAAATGACAGTGTTACCCCTTATGTTTTTTTTTCAGGTCCAAATTTTGACCTTCGATATCTCGGTTCTGGAAGGGTCTAGAGCCTCCATTTTTGCGCGCTGGTCGAAGTCTCGTGGCCCTCTGTCAGAATCCAGAGTTTCAAGAAGATCGGAGGGGGTCAAAATTTCGGCCAAAAAAAAAAAATGACAGTGTTACCCCTTATGTTTTTTTTTTTCAGGTCCAAATTTTGACCTTCGATATCTCGGCTCTGGAAGGGTCTAGAGCCTCCATTTTTGTGCGCTGGTCGAAGTCTCGTGGCCCTCTGTCAGAATCCAGAGTTTCAAGAAAATCGGAGGGGGTCAAAATTTCGGCCAAAAAAAAAAATTGACAGTGTTAACCCTTATGTTTTTTTTTCAGGTCCAAATTTTGACCTTCGATATCTCGGCTCTGGGAGGGTCTAGAGCCTCCATTTTTGCGCGCTGGTCGAAGTCTCGTGGCCCTCTGTCAGAATCCAGAGTTTCAAGAAATTCGGAGGGGGTCAAAATTTCGGCCAAAAAAAAAATTGACAGTGTTACCCCTTATGTTTTTTTTTTCAGGTCCAAATTTTGACCTTCGATATCTCGGCTCTGGAAGGGTCTAGAGCCTCCATTTTTGCGCGCGCAGGTCGAAGTCTCGTGGCCCTCTGTCAGAATCCAGAGTTTCAAGAAAATCGGAGGGGGTCAAAATTTCGGCCAAAAAAAAAATGACAGTGTTACCCCTTATGTTTTTTTTTTCAGGTCCAAATTTTGACCTTCGATATCTCGGCTCTGGAAGGGTCTAGAGCCTCCATTTTTGCGCGCTGGTCGAAGTCTCGTGGCCCTCTGTCAGAATCCAGAGTTTCAAGAAAATCGGAGGGGGTCAAAATTTCGGCCAAAAAAAAAAGAAAGTGTTACCCCTTATGTTTTTTTTTCAGGTCCAAATTTTGACCTTCGATATCTTGGCTCTGGAAGGGTCTAGAGCCTCCATTTTTGCGCGCTGGTCGAAGTCTCGTGGCCCTCTGTCAGAATCCAGAGTTTCAAGAATATCGGAGGGGGTCAAAATTTCGGCCAAAAAAAAATGACAGTGTTACCCCTTATGTTTTTTTTCAGGTCCAAATTTTGACCTTCGATATCTCGGCTCTGGAAGGGTCTAGAGCCTCCATTTTTGTGCGCTGGTCGAAGTCTCGTGGCCCTCTGTCAGAAACCAGAGTTTCAAGAAAATCGGAGGGGGTCAAAATTTCGGCCAAAAAAAAAAATTGACAGTGTTACCCCTTATGTTTTTTTTTTCAGGTCCAAATTTTGACCTTCGATATCTCGGCTCTGGGAGGGTCTAGAGCCTCCATTTTTGCGCGCTGGTCGAAGTCTCGTGGCCCTCTGTCAGAATCCAGAGTTTCAAGAAGATCGGAGTGGGTCAAAATTTCGGCCAAAAAAAAAATTGACAGTGTTACCCCTTATGTTTTTTTTTTCAGGTCCAAATTTTGACCTTCGATATCTCGGCTCTGGAAGGGTCTAGTGCCTCCATTTTTGCGCGCTGGTCGAAGTCTCGTGGCCCTCTGTCAGAATCCAGAGTTTCAAGAAAATCGGAGGGGGTCAAAATTTCGGCCAAAAAAAAAAATGACAGTGTTACCCCTTATGTTTTTTTTTTTCAGGTCCAAATTTTGACCTTCGATATCTCAGCTCTGGAAGGGTCTAGAGCCTCCATTTTTGCGCGCTGGTCGAAGTCTCGTGGCCCTCTGTCAGAATCCAGAGTTTCAAGAAAATCGGAGGGGGTCAAAATTTCGGCCAAAAAAAAAATGACAGTGTTACCCCTTATGTTTTTTTTTTCAGGTCCAAATTTTGACCTTCGATATCTCGGCTCTGGAAGGGTCTAGAGCCTCCATTTTTGCGCGCTGGTCGAAGTCTCGTGGCCCTCTGTCAGAATCCAGAGTTTCAAGAAGATCGGAGGGGGTCAAAATTTCGGCCAAAAAAAAAATGACAGTGTTACCCCTTATGTTTTTTTTTCAGGTCCAAATTTTGACCTTCGATATCTCGGTTCTGGAAGGGTCTAGAGCCTCCATTTTTGCGCGCTGGTCGAAGTCTCGTGGCCCTCTGTCAGAATCCAGAGTTTCAAGAAAATCGGAGGGGGTGAAAATTTCGGCCAAAAAAAAATGACAGTGTTACCCCTTATGTTTTTTTTTCAGGTCCAAATTTTGACCTTCGATATCTCGGCTCTGGAAGGGTCTAGAGCCTCCATTTTTGTGCGCTGGTCGAAGTCTCGTGGCCCTCTGTCAGAATCCAGAGTTTCAAGAAGATCGGAGGGGGTCAAAATTTCGGCCAAAAAAAAATGACAGTGTTACCCCTTATGTTTTTTTTTTCAGGTCCAAATTTTGACCTTCGATATCTCGGCTCTGGAAGGGTCTAGAGCCTCCATTTTTGCGCGCTGGTCGAAGCCTCGTGGCCCTCTGTCAGAATCCAGAGTTTCAAGAAAATCGGAGGGGGTCAAAATTTCGGCCAAAAAAAAAATTGACAGTGTTACCCCTTATGTTTTTTTTTCAGGTCCAAATTTTGACCTTCGATATCTCGGCTCTGGAAGGGTCTAGAGCCTCCATTTTTGCGCGCTGGTCGAAGTCTCGTGGCCCTCTGTCAGAATCCAGAGTTTCAAGAAAATCGGAGGGGGTCAAAATTTCGGCCAAAAAAAAAATGACAGTGTTACCCCTTATGTTTTTTTTTTCAGGTCCAAATTTTGACCTTCAATATCTCGGCTCTGGAAGGGTCTAGAGCCTCCATTTTTGCGCGCTGGTCGAAGTCTCGTGGCCCTCTGTCAGAATCCAGAGTTTCAAGAAAATCGGAGGGGGTCAAAATTTCGGCCAAAAAAAAAAAAATGACAGTGTTACCCCTTATGTTTTTTTTTTTCACGTCAAAAATTTTGACCTTCGATATCTCGGCTCTGGAAGGGTCTAGAGCCTCCATTTTTGCGCGCTGGTCGACGTCTCGTGGCCCTCTGTCAGAATCCAGAGTTTCAAGAAGATCGGAGGGGGTCAAAATTTCGGCCAAAAAAAAAAAATGACAGTGTTACCCCTTATGTTTTTTTTTCAGGTCCAAATTTTGACCTTCGATATCTCGGCTCTGGAAGGGTCTAGAGCCTCCATTTTTGCGCGCTGGTCGAAGTCTCGTGGCCCTCTGTCAGAATCCAGAGTTTCAAGAAAATCGGAGGGGGTCAAAATTTCGGCCAAAAAAAAAAAAATGACAGTGTTACCCCTTATGTTTTTTTTTCAGGTCCAAATTTTGACCTTCGATATCTCGGCTCTGGAAGGGTCTAGAGCCTCCATTTTTGCGCGCTGGTCGAAGTCTCGTGGCCCTCTGTCAGAATCCAGAGTTTCAAGAAGATCGGAGGGGGTCAAAATTTCGGCCAAAAAAAAAATGACAGTGTTACCCCTTATGTTTTTTTTTTCAGGTCCAAATTTTGACCTTCGATATCTCGGCTCTGGAAGGGTCTAGAGCCTCCATTTTTGCGCGCTGGTCGAAGTCTCGTGGCCCTCTGTCAGAATCCAGAATTTCAAGAAAATCGGAGGGGGTCAAAATTTCGGCCAAAAAAAAATGACAGTGTTACCCCTTATGTTTTTTTTTTCAGGTGTAAATTTTGACCTTCGATATCTCGGCTCTGGAAGGGTCTAGAGCCTCCATTTTTGCGCGCTGGTCAAAGTCTCGTGGCCCTCTGTCAGAATCCAGAGTTTCAAGAAAATCGGAGGGGGTCAATATTTCGGCCCAAAAAAAATGACAGTGTTACCCCTTATGTTTTTTTTCAGGTCCAAATTTTGACCTTCGATATCTCGGCTCTGGAAGGGTCTAGAGCCTCCATTTTTGCGCGCTGGTCGAAGTCTCGTGGCCCTCTGTCAGAATCCAGAGTTTCAAGAAAATCGGAGGGGGTCAATATTTCGGCCCAAAAAAAATGACAGTGTTACCCCTTATGTTTTTTTTCAGGTCCAAATTTTGACCTTCGATATCTCGGCTCTGGAAGGGTCTAGAGCCTCCATTTTTGCGCGCTGGTCGAAGTCTCGTGGCCCTCTGTCAGAATCCAGAGTTTCAAGAAGATCGGAGGGGGTCAAAATTTCGGCCAAAAAAAAAAATGACAGTGTTACCCCTTATGTTTTTTTTTCAGGTCCAAATTTTGACCTTCGATATCTCGGCTCTGGAAGGGTCTAGAGCCTCCATTTTTGTGCGCTGGTTGAAGTCTCGTGGCCCTCTGTCAGAATCCAGAGTTTCAAGAAAATCGGAGGGGGTCAAAATTTCGGCCAAAAAAAAAAATTGACAGTGTTACCCCTTATGTTTTTTTTTCAGGTCCAAATTTTGACCTTCGATATCTCGGCTCTGGGAGGGTCTAGAGCCTCCATTTTTGCACGCTGGTCGAAGTCTCGTGGCCCTCTGTCAGAATCCAGAGTTTCAAGAAGATCGGAGGGGGTCAAAATTTCGGCCAAAAAAAAAATTGACAGTGTTACCCCTTTTGTTTTTTTTTTCAGGTCCAAATTTTGACCTTCGATATCTCGGCTCTGGAAGGGTCTAGAGCCTCCATTTTTGCGCGCTGGTCGAAGTCTCGTGGCCCTCTGTCAGAATCCAGAGTTTCAAGAAGATCGGAGGGGGTCAAAATTTCGGCCAAAAAAAAAAATGACAGTGTTACCCCTTATGTTTTTTTTTCAGGTCCAAATTTTGACCTTCGATATCTCGGCTCTGGAAGGGTCTAGAGCCTCCATTTTTGTGCGCTGGTCGAAGTCTCGTGGCCCTCTGTCAGAATCCAGAGTTTC
The DNA here is from genome assembly GCA_038021265.1 of Cyprinella venusta. Taxonomy (NCBI): domain Eukaryota; kingdom Metazoa; phylum Chordata; class Actinopteri; order Cypriniformes; family Leuciscidae; genus Cyprinella; species Cyprinella venusta. The sequence goes on from CM075869.1 coordinate 7,172,216, forward strand.
AAGAAAATCGGAGGGGGTCAAAATTTCGGCCAAAAAAAAAATTGACAGTGTTACCCCTTATGTTTTTTTTTTCAGGTCCAAATTTTGACCTTCGATATCTCGGCTCTGGGAGGGTCTAGAGCCTCCATTTTTGCGCGCTGGTCGAAGTCTCGTGGCCCTCTATCAGAATCCAGAGTTTCAAGAAGATCGGAGGGGGTCAAAATTTCGGCCAAAAAAAAAATTGACAGTGTTACCCCTTATGTTTTTTTTTTCAGGTCCAAATTTTGACCTTCGATATCTCGGCTCTGGAAGGGTCTAGAGCCTCCATTTTTGCGCGCTGGTCGAAGTCTCGTGGCCCTCTGTCAGAATCCAGAGTTTTAAGAAAATCGGAGGGGGTCAAAATTTCGGCCAAAAAAAAATGACAGTGTTACCCCTTATGTTTTTTTTTTCAGGTCCAAATTTTGACCTTCGATATCTCGGCTCTGGAAGGGTCTAGAGCCTCCATTTTTGCGCGCTGGTCGAAGTCTCGTGGCCCTCTGTCAGAATCCAGAGTTTCAAGAAGATCGGAGGGGGTCAAAATTTCGGCCAAAAAAAAAAATGACAGTGTTACCCCTTATGTTTTTTTTTCAGGTCCAAATTTTGACCTTCGATATCTCGGTTCTGGAAGGGTCTAGAGCCTCCATTTTTGCGCGCTGGTCGAAGTCTCGTGGCCCTCTGTCAGAATCCAGAGTTTCAAGAAGATCGGAGGGGGTCAAAATTTCGGCCAAAAAAAAAAAATGACAGTGTTACCCCTTATGTTTTTTTTTTTCAGGTCCAAATTTTGACCTTCGATATCTCGGCTCTGGAAGGGTCTAGAGCCTCCATTTTTGTGCGCTGGTCGAAGTCTCGTGGCCCTCTGTCAGAATCCAGAGTTTCAAGAAAATCGGAGTGGGTCAAAATTTCGGCCAAAAAAAAAAATTGACAGTGTTAACCCTTATGTTTTTTTTTCAGGTCCAAATTTTGACCTTCGATATCTCGGCTCTGGGAGGGTCTAGAGCCTCCATTTTTGCGCGCTGGTCGAAGTCTCGTGGCCCTCTGTCAGAATCCAGAGTTTCAAGAAGATCGGAGGGGGTCAAAATTTCGGCCAAAAAAAAAATTGACAGTGTTACCCCTTATGTTTTTTTTTTCAGGTCCAAATTTTGACCTTCGATATCTCGGCTCTGGAAGGGTCTAGAGCCTCCATTTTTGCGCGCGCAGGTCGAAGTCTCGTGGCCCTCTGTCAGAATCCAGAGTTTCAAGAAAATCGGAGGGGGTCAAAATTTCGGCCAAAAAAAAAATGACAGTGTTACCCCTTATGTTTTTTTTTTCAGGTCCAAATTTTGACCTTCGATATCTCGGCTCTGGAAGGGTCTAGAGCCTCCATTTTTGCGCGCTGGTCGAAGTCTCGTGGCCCTCTGTCAGAATCCAGAGTTTCAAGAAAATCGGAGGGGGTCAAAATTTCGGCCAAAAAAAAAAGACAGTGTTACCCCTTATGTTTTTTTTTCAGGTCCAAATTTTGACCTTCGATATCTTGGCTCTGGAAGGGTCTAGAGCCTCCATTTTTGCGCGCTGGTCGAAGTCTCGTGGCCCTCTGTCAGAATCCAGAGTTTCAAGAATATCGGAGGGGGTCAAAATTTCGGCCAAAAAAAAATGACAGTGTTACCCCTTATGTTTTTTTTCAGGTCCAAATTTTGACCTTCGATATCTCGGCTCTGGAAGGGTCTAGAGCCTCCATTTTTGTGCGCTGGTCGAAGTCTCGTGGCCCTCTGTCAGAAACCAGAGTTTCAAGAAAATCGGAGGGGGTCAAAATTTCGGCCAAAAAAAAAAATTGACAGTGTTACCCCTTATGTTTTTTTTTTCAGGTCCAAATTTTGACCTTCGATATCTCGGCTCTGGGAGGGTCTAGAGCCTCCATTTTTGCGCGCTGGTCGAAGTCTCGTGGCCCTCTGTCAGAATCCAGAGTTTCAAGAAGATCGGAGTGGGTCAAAATTTCGGCCAAAAAAAAATTGACAGTGTTACCCCTTATGTTTTTTTTTTTCAGGTCCAAATTTTGACCTTCGATATCTCGGCTCTGGAAGGGTCTAGTGCCTCCATTTTTGCGCGCTGGTCGAAGTCTCGTGGCCCTCTGTCAGAATCCAGAGTTTCAAGAAAATCGGAGGGGGTCAAAATTTCGGCCAAAAAAAAAAATGACAGTGTTACCCCTTATGTTTTTTTTTTTCAGGTCCAAATTTTGACCTTCGATATCTCGGCTCTGGAAGGGTCTAGAGCCTCCATTTTTGCGCGCTGGTCGAAGTCTCGTGGCCCTCTGTCAGAATCCAGAGTTTCAAGAAAATCGGAGGGGGTCAAAATTTCGGCCAAAAAAAATGACAGTGTTACCCCTTATGTTTTTTTTTTCAGGTCCAAATTTTGACCTTCGATATCTCGGCTCTGGAAGGGTCTAGAGCCTCCATTTTTGCGCGCTGGTCGAAGTCTCGTGGCCCTCTGTCAGAATCCAGAGTTTCAAGAAGATCGGAGGGGGTCAAAATTTCGGCCAAAAAAAAAAATGACAGTGTTACCCCTTATGTTTTTTTTTCAGGTCCAAATTTTGACCTTCGATATCTCGGTTCTGGAAGGGTCTAGAGCCTCCATTTTTGCGCGCTGGTCGAAGTCTCGTGGCCCTCTGTCAGAATCCAGAGTTTCAAGAAAATCGGAGGGGGTGAAAATTTCGGCCAAAAAAAAATGACAGTGTTACCCCTTATGTTTTTTTTTCAGGTCCAAATTTTGACCTTCGATATCTCGGCTCTGGAAGGGTCTAGAGCCTCCATTTTTGTGCGCTGGTCGAAGTCTCGTGGCCCTCTGTCAGAATCCAGAGTTTCAAGAAGATCGGAGGGGGTCAAAATTTCGGCCAAAAAAAAATGACAGTGTTACCCCTTATGTTTTTTTTTTCAGGTCCAAATTTTGACCTTCGATATCTCGGCTCTGGAAGGGTCTAGAGCCTCCATTTTTGCGCGCTGGTCGAAGCCTCGTGGCCCTCTGTCAGAATCCAGAGTTTCAAGAAAATCGGAGGGGGTCAAAATTTCGGCCAAAAAAAAAATTGACAGTGTTACCCCTTATGTTTTTTTTTCAGGTCCAAATTTTGACCTTCGATATCTCGGCTCTGGAAGGGTCTAGAGCCTCCATTTTTGCGCGCTGGTCGAAGTCTCGTGGCCCTCTGTCAGAATCCAGAGTTTCAAGAAAATCGGAGGGGGTCAAAATTTCGGCCAAAAAAAAAATGACAGTGTTACCCCTTATGTTTTTTTTTTCAGGTCCAAATTTTGACCTTCAATATCTCGGCTCTGGAAGGGTCTAGAGCCTCCATTTTTGCGCGCTGGTCGAAGTCTCGTGGCCCTCTGTCAGAATCCAGAGTTTCAAGAAAATCGGAGGGGGTCAAAATTTCGGCCAAAAAAAAAAAATGACAGTGTTACCCCTTATGTTTTTTTTTTTCACGTCAAAAATTTTGACCTTCGATATCTCGGCTCTGGAAGGGTCTAGAGCCTCCATTTTTGCGCGCTGGTCGACGTCTCGTGGCCCTCTGTCAGAATCCAGAGTTTCAAGAAGATCGGAGGGGGTCAAAATTTCGGCCAAAAAAAAAAAATGACAGTGTTACCCCTTATGTTTTTTTTTCAGGTCCAAATTTTGACCTTCGATATCTCGGCTCTGGAAGGGTCTAGAGCCTCCATTTTTGCGCGCTGGTCGAAGTCTCGTGGCCCTCTGTCAGAATCCAGAGTTTCAAGAAAATCGGAGGGGGTCAAAATTTCGGCCAAAAAAAAAAAATGACAGTGTTACCCCTTATGTTTTTTTTTCAGGTCCAAATTTTGACCTTCGATATCTCGGCTCTGGAAGGGTCTAGAGCCTCCATTTTTGCGCGCTGGTCGAAGTCTCGTGGCCCTCTGTCAGAATCCAGAGTTTCAAGAAGATCGGAGGGGGTCAAAATTTCGGCCAAAAAAAAAATGACAGTGTTACCCCTTATGTTTTTTTTTTCAGGTCCAAATTTTGACCTTCGATATCTCGGCTCTGGAAGGGTCTAGAGCCTCCATTTTTGCGCGCTGGTCGAAGTCTCGTGGCCCTCTGTCAGAATCCAGAATTTCAAGAAAATCGGAGGGGGTCAAAATTTCGGCCAAAAAAAAATGACAGTGTTACCCCTTATGTTTTTTTTTTCAGGTGTAAATTTTGACCTTCGATATCTCGACTCTGGAAGGGTCTAGAGCCTCCATTTTTGCGCGCTGGTCAAAGTCTCGTGGCCCTCTGTCAGAATCCAGAGTTTCAAGAAAATCGGAGGGGGTCAATATTTCGGCCCAAAAAAAAAGACAGTGTTACCCCTTATGTTTTTTTTCAGGTCCAAATTTTGACCTTCGATATCTCGGCTCTGGAAGGGTCTAGAGCCTCCATTTTTGCGCGCTGGTCGAAGTCTCGTGGCCCTCTGTCAGAATCCAGAGTTTCAAGAAAATCGGAGGGGGTCAATATTTCGGCCCAAAAAAAATGACAGTGTTACCCCTTATGTTTTTTTTCAGGTCCAAATTTTGACCTTCGATATCTCGGCTCTGGAAGGGTCTAGAGCCTCCATTTTTGCGCGCTGGTCGAAGTCTCGTGGCCCTCTGTCAGAATCCAGAGTTTCAAGAAGATCGGAGGGGGTCAAAATTTCGGCCAAAAAAAAAATGACAGTGTTACCCCTTATGTTTTTTTTTCAGGTCCAAATTTTGACCTTCGATATCTCGGCTCTGGAAGGGTCTAGAGCCTCCATTTTTGTGCGCTGGTTGAAGTCTCGTGGCCCTCTGTCAGAATCCAGAGTTTCAAGAAAATCGGAGGGGGTCAAAATTTCGGCCAAAAAAAAAATTGACAGTGTTACCCCTTATGTTTTTTTTTCAGGTCCAAATTTTGACCTTCGATATCTCGGCTCTGGGAGGGTCTAGAGCCTCCATTTTTGCACGCTGGTCGAAGTCTCGTGGCCCTCTGTCAGAATCCAGAGTTTCAAGAAGATCGGAGGGGGTCAAAATTTCGGCCAAAAAAAAAATTGACAGTGTTACCCCTTTTGTTTTTTTTTTCAGGTCCAAATTTTGACCTTCGATATCTCGGCTCTGGAAGGGTCTAGAGCCTCCATTTTTGCGCGCTGGTCGAAGTCTCGTGGCCCTCTGTCAGAATCCAGAGTTTCAAGAAAATCGGAGGGGGTCAAAATTTCGGCCAAAAAAAAAAATGACAGTGTTACCCCTTATGTTTTTTTTTCAGGTCCAAATTTTGACCTTCGATATCTCGGCTCTGGAAGGGTCTAGAGCCTCCATTTTTGCGCGCTGGTCGAAGTCTCGTGGCCCTCTGTCAGAATCCAGAGTTTTAAGAAAATCGGAGGGGGTCAAAATTTCGGCCAAAAAAAAATGACAGTGTTACCCCTTATGTTTTTTTTTTCAGGTCCAAATTTTGACCTTCGATATCTCGGCTCTGGAAGGGTCTAGAGCCTCCATTTTTGTGCGCTGGTCGAAGTCTCGTGGCCCTCTGTCAGAATCAAGAGTTTCAAGAAGATCGGAGGGGGTCAAAATTTCGGCCCAAAAAAAAAATGACAGTGTTACCCCTTATGTTTTTTTTTCAGGTCCAAATTTTGACCTTCGATATCTCGGTTCTGGAAGGGTCTAGAGCCTCCATTTTTGCACGCTGGTCGAAGTCTCGTGGCCCTCTGTCAGAATCCAGAGTTTCAAGAAGATCGGAGGGGGTCAAATTTTCGGCCAAAAAAAAAAATGACAGTGTTACCCCTTATGTTTTTTTTTTTCAGGTCCAAATTTTGACCTTCGATATCTCGGCTCTGGAAGGGTCTAGAGCCTCCATTTTTGTGCGCTGGTCGAAGTCTCGTGGCCCTCTGTCAGAATCCAGAGTTTTAAGAAAATCGGAGGGGGTCAAAATTTCGGCCAAAAAAAAAAATTGACAGTGTTACCCCTTATGTTTTTTTTTTCAGGTCCAAATTTTGACCTTCGATATCTCGGCTATGGGAGGGTCTAGAGCCTCCATTTTTGCGCGCTGGTCGAAGTCTCGTGGCCCTCTGTCAGAATCCAGAGTTTCAAGAAGATCGGAGGGGGTCAAAATTTCGGCCAAAAAAAAAAATTGACAGTGTTACCCCTTATGTTTTTTTTTTCAGGTCCAAATTTTGACCTTCGATATCTCGGCTCTGGAAGGGTCTAGAGCCTCCATTCTTGCGCGCTGGTCGAAGTCTCGTGGCCCTCTGTCAGAATCCAGAGTTTCAAGAAAATCGGAGGGGGTCAAAATTTCGGCCAAAAAAAAAAATGACAGTGTTACCCCTTATGTTTTTTTTTTAGGTCCAAATTTTGACCTTCGATATCTCGGCTCTGGAAGGGTCTAGAGCCTCCATTTTGCGCGCTGGTCGAAGTCTCGTGGCCCTCTGTCAGAATCCAGAGTTTCAAGAAAATCGGAGGGGGTCAAAATTTCGGCCAAAAAAAAAATGACAGTGTTACCCCTTATGTTTTTTTTTTCAGGTCCAAATTTTGACCTTCGATATCTCGGCTCTGGAAGGGTCTAGAGCCTCCATTTTTGCGCGCTGGTCGAAGTCTCGTGGCCCTCTGTCAGAATCCAGAGTTTCAAGAAGATTGGAGGGGGTCAAAATTTCGGCCAAAAAAAAAAATGACAGTGTTACCCCTTATGTTTTTTTTTCAGGTCCAAATTTTGACCTTCGATATCTCGGTTCTGGAAGGGTCTAGAGCCTCCATTTTTGCGCGCTGGTCGAAGTCTCGTGGCCCTCTGTCAGAATCCAGAGTTTCAAGAAAATCGGAGGGGGTGAAAATTTCGGCGAAAAAAAAAAAATGACAGTGTTACCCCTTATGTTTTTTTTTTCAGGTCCAAATTTTGACCTTTGATATCTCGGCTCTGGAAGGGTCTAGAGCCTCCATTTTTGTGCGCTGGTCGAAGTCTCGTGGCCCTCTGTCAGAATCCAGAGTTTCAAGAAGATCGGAGGGGGTCAAAATTTCGGCCAAAAAAAAATGACAGTGTTACCCCTTATGTTTTTTTTTTCAGGTCCAAATTTTGACCTTCGATATCTCGGCTCTGGAAGGGTCTAGAGCCTCCATTTTTGCGCGCTGGTCGAAGCCTCGTGGCCCTCTGTCAGAATCCAGAGTTTCAAGAAAATCAGAGGGGGTCAAAATTTCGGCCAAAAAAAAAAATTGACAGTGTTACCCCTTATGTTTTTTTTTCAGGTCCAAATTTTGACCTTCGATATCTCGGCTCTGGAAGGGTCTAGAGCCTCCATTTTTGCGCGCTGGTCGAAGTCTCGTGGCCCTCTGTCAGAATCCAGAGTTTCAAGAAGATCGGAGGGGGTCAAAATTTCGGCCAAAAAAAAAAATTGACAGTGTTACCCCTTATGTTTTTTTTTCAGGTCCAAATTTTGACCTTCGATATCTCGGCTCTGGAAGGGTCTAGAGCCTCCATTTTTGTGCGTTGGTCGAAGTCTCGTGGCCCTCTGTCAGAATCCAGAGTTTCAAGAAGATCGGAGGGGGTCAAAATTTCGGCCAAAAAAAAATGACAGTGTTACCCCTTATGTTTTTTTTTTCAGGTCCAAATTTTGACCTTCGATATCTCGGTTCTGGATAACACAGTCTCATCCCAATTTGTCATATAACTGATGTTTTGGGACGTCTTTTGACCATTCGTCAATATACAACTTTTTAGGGCCCCCTTAAACGTCGGTAGATGACGATCCCGGGTCGTCATACAACTGACGCTTTACCTTTAACGTCAGTTAGGTGACAAGTTGGGTTTAGGGTTAGGTTTAGGTGTGGGGTAGAGTTAGGATCCCATAACGTCATCTACCGACGTTTAGGGGGGCCCTAAAAAGTCGTATATTGACGAATGGTCAAAAGACGTCCCAAAACGTCAGCTATATGACGAATTGGGATGAGACCGGGTTGTTCTGGAAGGGTCTAGAGCCTCCATTTTTGCGCGCTGGTCGAAGTCTCGTGGCCCTCTGTCAGAATCCAGAGTTTCAAGAAAATCGGAGGGGGTCAAAATTTCGGCCAAAAAAAAAAAATGACAGTGTTACCCCTTATGTTTTTTTTTCAGGTCCAAATTTTGACCTTCGATATCTCGGTTCTGGAAGGGTCTAGAGCCTCCATTTTTGCGCGCTGGTCGAAGTCTCGTGGCCCTCTGTCAGAATCCAGAGTTTCAAGAAAATCGGAGGGGGTGAAAATTTCGGCCAAAAAAAAAATGACAGTGTTACCCCTTATGTTTTTTTTTTCAGGTCCAAATTTTGACCTTTGATATCTCGGCTCTGGAAGGGTCTAGAGCCTCCATTTTTGTGCGCTGGTCGAAGTCTCGTGGCCCTCTGTCAGAATCCAGAGTTTCAAGAAGATCGGAGGGGGTCAAAATTTCGGCCAAAAAAAAAATGACAGTGTTACCCCTTATGTTTTTTTTTCAGGTCCAAATTTTGACCTTCGATATCTCGGCTCTGGAAGGGTCTAGAGCCTCCATTTTTGCGCGCTGGTCGAAGTCTCGTGGCCCTCTGTCAGAATCCAGAGTTTCAAGAAGATCGGAGGGGGTCAAAATTTCGGCCAAAAAAAAAATGACAGTGTTACCCCTTATGTTTTTTTTTTTCAGGTCCAAATTTTGACCTTCGATATCTCGGCTCTGGAAGGGTCTAGAGCCTCCATTTTTGCGCGCTGGTCGAAGTCTCGTGGCCCTCTGTCAGAATCCAGAATTTCAAGAAAATCGGAGGGGGTCAAAATTTCGGCCAAAAAAAAATGACAGTGTTACCCCTTATGTTTTTTTTTTCAGGTGTAAATTTTGACCTTCGATATCTCGGCTCTGGAAGGGTCTAGAGCCTCCATTTTTGCGCGCTGGTCAAAGTCTCGTGGCCCTCTGTCAGAATCCAGAGTTTCAAGAAAATCGGAGGGGGTCAATATTTCGGCCCAAAAAAAATGACAGTGTTACCCCTTATGTTTTTTTTCAGGTCCAAATTTTGACCTTCGATATCTCGGCTCTGGAAGGGTCTAGAGCCTCCATTTTTGCGCGCTGGTCGAAGTCTCGTGGCCCTCTGTCAGAATCCAGAGTTTCAAGAAAATCGGAGGGGGTCAATATTTCGGCCCAAAAAAAATGACAGTGTTACCCCTTATGTTTTTTTTCAGGTCCAAATTTTGACCTTCGATATCTCGGCTCTGGAAGGGTCTAGAGCCTCCATTTTTGCGCGCTGGTCGAAGTCTCGTGGCCCTCTGTCAGAATCCAGAGTTTCAAGAAGATCGGAGGGGGTCAAAATTTCGGCCAAAAAAAAAATGACAGTGTTACCCCTTATGTTTTTTTTTTCAGGTCCAAATTTTGACCTTCGATATCTCGGCTCTGGAAGGGTCTAGAGCCTCCATTTTTGTGCGCTGGTTGAAGTCTCGTGGCCCTCTGTCAGAATCCAGAGTTTCAAGAAAATCGGAGGGGGTCAAAATTTCGGCCAAAAAAAAAATTGACAGTGTTACCCCTTATGTTTTTTTTTCAGGTCCAAATTTTGACCTTCGATATCTCGGCTCTGGGAGGGTCTAGAGCCTCCATTTTTGCACGCTGGTCGAAGTCTCGTGGCCCTCTGTCAGAATCCAGAGTTTCAAGAAGATCGGAGGGGGTCAAAATTTCGGCCAAAAAAAAAATTGACAGTGTTACCCCTTTTGTTTTTTTTTTCAGGTCCAAATTTTGACCTTCGATATCTCGGCTCTGGAAGGGTCTAGAGCCTCCATTTTTGCGCGCTGGTCGAAGTCTCGTGGCCCTCTGTCAGAATCCAGAGTTTCAAGAAAATCGGAGGGGGTCAAAATTTCGGCCAAAAAAAAAAATGACAGTGTTACCCCTTATGTTTTTTTTTCAGGTCCAAATTTTGACCTTCGATATCTCGGCTCTGGAAGGGTCTAGAGCCTCCATTTTTGCGCGCTGGTCGAAGTCTCGTGGCCCTCTGTCAGAATCCAGAGTTTTAAGAAAATCGGAGGGGGTCAAAATTTCGGCCAAAAAAAAATGACAGTGTTACCCCTTATGTTTTTTTTTTCAGGTCCAAATTTTGACCTTCGATATCTCGGCTCTGGAAGGGTCTAGAGCCTCCATTTTTGTGCGCTGGTCGAAGTCTCGTGGCCCTCTGTCAGAATCAAGAGTTTCAAGAAGATCGGAGGGGGTCAAAATTTCGGCCAAAAAAAAAAATGACAGTGTTACCCCTTATGTTTTTTTTTCAGGTCCAAATTTTGACCTTCGATATCTCGGTTCTGGAAGGGTCTAGAGCCTCCATTTTTGCACGCTGGTCGAAGTCTCGTGGCCCTCTGTCAGAATCCAGAGTTTCAAGAAGATCGGAGGGGGTCAAATTTTCGGCCAAAAAAAAAAATGACAGTGTTACCCCTTATGTTTTTTTTTTTCAGGTCCAAATTTTGACCTTCGATATCTCGGCTCTGGAAGGGTCTAGAGCCTCCATTTTTGTGCGCTGGTCGAAGTCTCGTGGCCCTCTGTCAGAATCCAGAGTTTTAAGAAAATCGGAGGGGGTCAAAATTTCGGCCAAAAAAAAAAATTGACAGTGTTACCCCTTATGTTTTTTTTTCAGGTCCAAATTTTGACCTTCGATATCTCGGCTATGGGAGGGTCTAGAGCCTCCATTTTTGCGCGCTGGTCGAAGTCTCGTGGCCCTCTGTCAGAATCCAGAGTTTCAAGAAGATCGGAGGGGGTCAAAATTTCGGCCAAAAAAAAAAATTGACAGTGTTACCCCTTATGTTTTTTTTTTCAGGTCCAAATTTTGACCTTCGATATCTCGGCTCTGGAAGGGTCTAGAGCCTCCATTTTTGCGCGCTGGTCGAAGTCTCGTGGCCCTCTGTCAGAATCCAGAGTTTCAAGAAAATCGGAGGGGGTCAAAATTTCGGCCAAAAAAAAAAATGACAGTGTTACCCCTTATGTTTTTTTTTCAGGTCCAAATTTTGACCTTCGATATCTCGGCTCTGGAAGGGTCTAGAGCCTCCATTTTTGTGCGCTGGTTGAAGTCTCGTGGCCCTCTGTCAGAATCCAGAGTTTCAAGAAAATCGGAGGGGGTCAAAATTTCGGCCAAAAAAAAAAATGACAGTGTTACCCCTTATGTTTTTTTTTCAGGTCCAAATTTTGACCTTCGATATCTCGGCTCTGGGAGGGTCTAGAGCCTCCATTTTTGCACGCTGGTCGAAGTCTCGTGGCCCTCTGTCAGAATCCAGAGTTTCAAGAAGATCGGAGGGGGTCAAAATTTCGGCCAAAAAAAAAATTGACAGTGTTACCCCTTTTGTTTTTTTTTTCAGGTCCAAATTTTGACCTTCGATATCTCGGCTCTGGAAGGGTCTAGAGCCTCCATTTTTGCGCGCTGGTCGAAGTCTCGTGGCCCTCTGTCAGAATCCAGAGTTTCAAGAAAATCGGAGGGGGTCAAAATTTCGGCCAAAAAAAAAATGACAGTGTTACCCCTTATGTTTTTTTTTCAGGTCCAAATTTTGACCTTCGATATCTCGGCTCTGGAAGGGTCTAGAGCCTCCATTTTTGCGCGCTGGTCGAAGTCTCGTGGCCCTCTGTCAGAATCCAGAGTTTTAAGAAAATCGGAGGGGGTCAAAATTTCGGCCAAAAAAAAATGACAGTGTTACCCCTTATGTTTTTTTTTTCAGGTCCAAATTTTGACCTTCGATATCTCGGCTCTGGAAGGGTCTAGAGCCTCCATTTTTGTGCGCTGGTCGAAGTCTTGTGGCCCTCTGTCAGAATCAAGAGTTTCAAGAAGATCGGAGGGGGTCAAAATTTCGGCCAAAAAAAAAAATGACAGTGTTACCCCTTATGTTTTTTTTTCAGGTCCAAATTTTGACCTTCGATATCTCGGTTCTGGAAGGGTCTAGAGCCTCCATTTTTGCACGCTGGTCGAAGTCTCGTGGCCCTCTGTCAGAATCCAGAGTTTCAAGAAGATCGGAGGGGGTCAAATTTTCGGCCAAAAAAAAAAATGACAGTGTTACCCCTTATGTTTTTTTTTTTCAGGTCCAAATTTTGACCTTCGATATCTCGGCTCTGGAAGGGTCTAGAGCCTCCATTTTTGTGCGCTGGTCGAAGTCTCGTGGCCCTCTGTCAGAATCCAGAGTTTTAAGAAAATCGGAGGGGGTCAAAATTTCGGCCAAAAACAAAAATTGACAGTGTTACCCCTTATGTTTTTTTTTCAGGTCCAAATTTTGACCTTCGATATCTCGGCTATGGGAGGGTCTAGAGCCTCCATTTTTGCGCGCTGGTCGAAGTCTCGTGGCCCTCTGTCAGAATCCAGAGTTTCAAGAAGATCGGAGGGGGTCAAAATTTCGGCCAAAAAAAAAAATTGACAGTGTTACCCCTTATGTTTTTTTTTTCAGGTCCAAATTTTGACCTTCGATATCTCGGCTCTGGAAGGGTCTAGAGCCTCCATTCTTGCGCGCTGGTCGAAGTCTCGTGGCCCTCTGTCAGAATCCAGAGTTTCAAGAAAATCGGAGGGGGTCAAAATTTCGGCCAAAAAAAAAAATGACAGTGTTACCCCTTATGTTTTTTTTTTAGGTCCAAATTTTGACCTTCGATATCTCGGCTCTGGAAGGGTCTAGAGCCTCCATTTTGCGCGCTGGTCGAAGTCTCGTGGCCCTCTGTCAGAATCCAGAGTTTCAAGAAAATCGGAGGGGGTCAAAATTTCGGCCAAAAAAAAAATGACAGTGTTACCCCTTATGTTTTTTTTTTCAGGTCCAAATTTTGACCTTCGATATCTCGGCTCTGGAAGGGTCTAGAGCCTCCATTTTTGCGCGCTGGTCGAAGTCTCGTGGCCCTCTGTCAGAATCCAGAGTTTCAAGAAGATTGGAGGGGGTCAAAATTTCGGCCAAAAAAAAAAATGACAGTGTTACCCCTTATGTTTTTTTTTCAGGTCCAAATTTTGACCTTCGATATCTCGGTTCTGGAAGGGTCTAGAGCCTCCATTTTTGCGCGCTGGTCGAAGTCTCGTGGCCCTCTGTCAGAATCCAGAGTTTCAAGAAAATCGGAGGGGGTGAAAATTTCGGCGAAAAAAAAAAAATGACAGTGTTACCCCTTATGTTTTTTTTTTCAGGTCCAAATTTTGACCTTTGATATCTCGGCTCTGGAAGGGTCTAGAGCCTCCATTTTTGTGCGCTGGTCGAAGTCTCGTGGCCCTCTGTCAGAATCCAGAGTTTCAAGAAGATCGGAGGGGGTCAAAATTTCGGCCAAAAAAAAATGACAGTGTTACCCCTTATGTTTTTTTTTTCAGGTCCAAATTTTGACCTTCGATATCTCGGCTCTGGAAGGGTCTAGAGCCTCCATTTTTGCGCGCTGGTCGAAGCCTCGTGGCCCTCTGTCAGAATCCAGAGTTTCAAGAAAATCAGAGGGGGTCAAAATTTCGGCCAAAAAAAAAAATTGACAGTGTTACCTCTTATGTTTTTTTTTCAGGTCCAAATTTTGACCTTCGATATCTCGGCTCTGGAAGGGTCTAGAGCCTCCATTTTTGCGCGCTGGTCGAAGTCTCGTGGCCCTCTGTCAGAATCCAGAGTTTCAAGAAGATCGGAGGGGGTCAAAATTTCGGCCAAAAAAAAAAATTGACAGTGTTACCCCTTATGTTTTTTTTTCAGGTCCAAATTTTGACCTTCGATATCTCGGCTCTGGAAGGGTCTAGAGCCTCCATTTTTGTGCGTTGGTCGAAGTCTCGTGGCCCTCTGTCAGAATCCAGAGTTTCAAGAAGATCGGAGGGGGTCAAAATTTCGGCCAAAAAAAAATGACAGTGTTACCCCTTGTTTTTTTTTCAGGTCCAAATTTTGACCTTCGATATCTCGGTTCTGGATAACACAGTCTCATCCCAATTCGTCATATAACTGATGTTTTGGGACGTCTTTTGACCATTCGTCAATATACAACTTTTTAGGGCCCCCTTAAACGTCGGTAGATGACGATCCCGGGTCGTCATACAACTGACGCTTTACCTTTAACGTCAGTTAGGTGACAAGTTGGGTTTAGGGTTAGGTTTAGGTGTGGGGTAGAGTTAGGATCCCATAACGTCATCTACCGACGTTTAGGGGGGCCCTAAAAAGTCGTATATTGACGAATGGTCAAAAGACGTCCCAAAACGTCAGCTATATGACGAATTGGGATGAGACCGGGTTGTTCTGGAAGGGTCTAGAGCCTCCATTTTTGCGCGCTGGTCGAAGTCTCGTGGCCCTCTGTCAGAATCCAGAGTTTCAAGAAAATCGGAGGGGGTCAAAATTTCGGCCAAAAAAAAAAAATGACAGTGTTACCCCTTATGTTTTTTTTTCAGGTCCAAATTTTGACCTTCGATATCTCGGTTCTGGAAGGGTCTAGAGCCTCCATTTTTGCGCGCTGGTCGAAGTCTCGTGGCCCTCTGTCAGAATCCAGAGTTTCAAGAAAATCGGAGGGGGTGAAAATTTCGGCCAAAAAAAAAATGACAGTGTTACCCCTTATGTTTTTTTTTTCAGGTCCAAATTTTGACCTTTGATATCTCGGCTCTGGAAGGGTCTAGAGCCTCCATTTTTGTGCGCTGGTCGAAGTCTCGTGGCCCTCTGTCAGAATCCAGAGTTTCAAGAAGATCGGAGGGGGTCAAAATTTCGGCCAAAAAAAAAATGACAGTGTTACCCCTTATGTTTTTTTTTCAGGTCCAAATTTTGACCTTCGATATCTCGGCTCTGGAAGGGTCTAGAGCCTCCATTTTTGCGCGCTGGTCGAAGCCTCGTGGCCCTCTGTCAGAATCCAGAGTTTCAAGAAAATCAGAGGGGGTCAAAATTTCGGCCAAAAAAAAAAAAATTGACAGTGTTACCCCTTATGTTTTTTTTTCAGGTCCAAATTTTGACCTTCGATATCTCGGCTCTGGAAGGGTCTAGAGCCTCCATTTTTGCGCGCTGGTCGAAGTCTCGTGGCCCTCTGTCAGAATCCAGAGTTTCAAGAAAATCAGAGGGGGTCAAAATTTCGGCCAAAAAAAAAATGACAGTGTTACGCCTTATGTTTTTTTTTCAGGTCCAAATTTTGACCTTCAATATCTCGGCTCTGGAAGGGTCTAGAGCCTCCATTTTTGCGCGCTGGTCGAAGTCTCGTGGCCCTCTGTCAGAATCCAGAGTTTCAAGAAAATCGGAGGGGGTCAAAATTTCGGCCAAAAAAAAAAAAATGACAGTGTTACCCCTTATGTTTTTTTTTTTCACGTCAAAAATTTTGACCTTCGATATCTCGGCTCTGGAAGGGTCTAGAGCCTCCATTTTTGCGCGCTGGTCGACGTCTCGTGGCCCTCTGTCAGAATCCAGAGTTTCAAGAAGATCGGAGGGGGTCAAAATTTCGGCCAAAAAAAAAATGACAGTGTTACCCCTTATGTTTTTTTTCAGGTCCAAATTTTGACCTTCGATATCTCGGCTCTGGGAGGGTCTAGAGCCTCCATTTTTGCGCGCTGGTCGAAGTCTCGTGGCTCTCTGTCAGAATCCAGAGTTTCAAGATCGGAGGGGGTCAAAATTTCGTCCAAAAAAAAAAAATGACAGTGTTACCCCTTATGTTTTTTTTTCAGGTCCAAATTTTGACCTTCGATATCTCGGCTCTGGAAGGGTCTAGAGCCTCCATTTTTGCGCGCTGGTCGAAGTCTCGTGGCCCTCTGTCAGAATCCAGAGTTTCAAGAAAATCGGAGGGGGTCAAAATTTCGGCCAAAAAAAAAATGACAGTGTTACCCCTTATGTTTTTTTTTCAGGTCCAAATTTTGACCTTCGATATCTCGGCTCTGGAAGGGTCTAGAGCCTCCATTTTTGCGCGCTGGTCGAAGTCTCGTGGCCCTCTGTCAGAATCCAGAGTTTCAAGAAGATCGGAGGGGGTCAAAATTTCGGCCAAAAAAAAAAATTGACAGTGTTACCCCTTATGTTTTTTTTTCAGGTCCAAATTTTGACCTTCGATATCTCGGCTCTGGAAGGGTCTAGAGCCTCCATTTTTGCGCGCTGGTCGAAGTCTCGTGGCCCTCTTTCAGAATCCAGAGTTTCAAGAAAATCGGAGGGAGTGAAAATTTCGGCCAAAAAAAAAATGACAGTGTTACCCCTTATGTTTTTTTTTTCAGGTCCAAATTTTGACCTTCGATATCTCGGCTCTGGAAGGGTCTAGAGCCTCCATTTTTGTGCGTTGGTCGAAGTCTCGTGGCCCTCTGTCAGAATCCAGAGTTTCAAGAAGATCGGAGGGGGTCAAAATTTTGGCCAAAAAAAAAAATGACAGTGTTACCCCTTATGTTTTTTTTTCAGGTCCAAATTTTGACCTTCGATATCTCGGTTCTGGATAACACAGTCTCATCCCAATTCGTCATATAACTGATGTTTTGGGACGTCTTTTGACCATTCGTCAATATACAACTTTTTAGGGCCCCCTTAAACGTCGGTAGATGACGATCCCGGGTCGTCATACAACTGACGCTTTACCTTTAACGTCAGTTAGGTGACAAGTTGGGTTTAGGGTTAGGTTTAGGTGTGGGGTAGAGTTAGGATCCCATAACGTCATCTACCGACGTTTAGGGGGGCCCTAAAAAGTCGTATATTGACGAATGGTCAAAAGACGTCCCAAAACGTCAGCTATATGACGAATTGGGATGAGACCGGGTTGTTCTGGAAGGGTCTAGAGCCTCCATTTTTGCGCGCTGGTCGAAGTCTCGTGGCCCTCTGTCAGAATCCAGAGTTTCAAGAAAATCGGAGGGGGTCAAAATTTCGGCCAAAAAAAATTTGACAGTGTTACCCCTTATGTTTTTTTTTTCAGGTCCAAATTTTGACCTTCGATATCTCGGCTCTGGAAGGGTCTAGAGCCTCCATTTTTGTGCGCTGGTCGAAGTCTCGTGGCCCTCTGTCAGAATCCAGAGTTTCAAGAAGATCGGAGGGGGTCAAAATTTCGGCCAAAAAAAAAATGACAGTGTTACCCCTTATGTTTTTTTTTCAGGTCCAAATTTTGACCTTCGATATCTCGGCTCTGGAAGGGTCTAGAGCCTCCATTTTTGCGCGCTGGTCGAAGCCTCGTGGCCCTCTGTCAGAATCCAGAGTTTCAAGAAAATCAGAGGGGGTCAAAATTTCGGCCAAAAAAAAAAATTGACAGTGTTACCCCTTATGTTTTTTTTTCAGGTCCAAATTTTGACCTTCGATATCTCGGCTCTGGAAGGGTCTAGAGCCTCCATTTTTGCGCGCTGGTCGAAGTCTCGTGGCCCTCTGTCAGAATCCAGAGTTTCAAGAAAATCAGAGGGGGTCAAAATTTCGGCCAAAAAAAAATGACAGTGTTACGCCTTATGTTTTTTTTTTCAGGTCCAAATTTTGACCTTCAATATCTCGGCTCTGGAAGGGTCTAGAGCCTCCATTTTTGCGCGCTGGTCGAAGTCTCGTGGCCCTCTGTCAGAATCCAGAGTTTCAAGAAAATCGGAGGGGGTCAAAATTTCGGCCAAAAAAAAAAAATGACAGTGTTACCCCTTATGTTTTTTTTTTTCTCGTCAAAAATTTTGACCTTCGATATCTCGGCTCTGGAAGGGTCTAGAGCCTCCATTTTTGCGCGCTGGTCGACGTCTCGTGGCCCTCTGTCAGAATCCAGAGTTTCAAGAAGATCGGAGGGGGTCAAAATTTCGGCCAAAAAAAATATGACAGTGTTACCCCTTATGTTTTTTTTCAGGTCCAAATTATGACCTTCGATATCTCGGCTCTGGGAGGGTCTAGAGCCTCCATTTTTGCGCGCTGGTCGAAGTCTCGTGGCTCTCTGTCAGAATCCAGAGTTTCAAGATCGGAGGGGGTCAAAATTTCGTCCAAAAAAAAAAATGACAGTGTTACCCCTTATGTTTTTTTTTCAGGTCCAAATTTTGACCTTCGATATCTCGGCTCTGGAAGGGTCTAGAGCCTCCATTTTTGCGCGCTGGTCGAAGTCTCGTGGCCCTCTGTCAGAATCCAGAGTTTCAAGAAAATCGGAGGGGGTCAAAATTTCGGCCAAAAAAAAAAATGACAGTGTTACCCCTTATGTTTTTTTTTCAGGTCCAAATTTTGACCTTCGATATCTCGGCTCTGGAAGGGTCTAGAGCCTCCATTTTTGCGCGCTGGTCGAAGTCTCGTGGCCCTCTGTCAGAATCCAGAGTTTCAAGAAGATCGGAGGGGGTCAAAATTTCGGCCAAAAAAAAAAATTGACAGTGTTACCCCTTATGTTTTTTTTTCAGGTCCAAATTTTGACCTTCGATATCTCGGCTCTGGAAGGGTCTAGAGCCTCCATTTTTGCGCGCTGGTCGAAGTCTCGTGGCCCTCTTTCAGAATCCAGAGTTTCAAGAAAATCGGAGGGAGTGAAAATTTCGGCCAAAAAAAAAATGACAGTGTTACCCCTTATGTTTTTTTTTTCAGGTCCAAATTTTGACCTTCGATATCTCGGCTCTGGAAGGGTCTAGAGCCTCCATTTTTGTGCGTTGGTCGAAGTCTCGTGGCCCTCTGTCAGAATCCAGAGTTTCAAGAAGATCGGAGGGGGTCAAAATTTCGGCCAAAAAAAAAATGACAGTGTTACCCCTTATGTTTTTTTTTCAGGTCCAAATTTTGACCTTCGATATCTCGGTTCTGGATAACACAGTTTCATCCCAATTCGTCATATAACTGATGTTTTGGGACGTCTTTTGACCATTCGTCAATATACAACTTTTTAGGGCCCCCTTAAACGTCGGTAGATGACGATCCCGGGTCGTCATACAACTGACGCTTTACCTTTAACGTCAGTTAGGTGACAAGTTGGGTTTAGGGTTAGGTTTAGGTGTGGGGTAGAGTTAGGATCCCATAACGTCATCTACCGACGTTTAGGGGGGCCCTAAAAAGTCGTATATTGACGAATGGTCAAAAGACGTCCCAAAACGTCAGCTATATGACGAATTGGGATGAGACCGGGTTGTTCTGGAAGGGTCTAGAGCCTCCATTTTTGCGCGCTGGTCGAAGTCTCGTGGCCCTCTGTCAGAATCCAGAGTTTCAAGAAAATCGGAGGGGGTCAAAATTTCGGCCAAAAAAAATTTGACAGTGTTACCCCTTATGTTTTTTTTTTTCAGGTCCAAATTTTGACCTTCGATATCTCGGCTCTGGAAGGGTCTAGAGCCTCCATTTTTGCGTGCTGGTCGAAGTCTCGTGGCCCTCTGTCAGCATCCAGAGTTTCAAGAAAATCAGAGGGGTTCAAAATTTCGGCCAAAAAAAAAAATGACAGTATTACCCCTTATGTTTTTTTTCAGGTCCAAATTTTGACCTTCGATATCTCGGCTCTGGAAGGGTCTAGAGCCTCCATTTTTGCGCGCTGGTCGAAGTCTCGAGGCCCTCTGTCAGAATCCAGAGTTTCAAGAAAATCGGAGGGGGTCAAAATTTCGGCAAAAAAAAAAATGACAGTGTTACCCCTTATGTTTTTTTTCAGGTCCAAATTTTGACCTTCGATATCTCGGCTCTGGAAGGGTCTAGAGCCTCCATTTTTGCGCGCTGGTCGAAGTCTCGTGGCCCTCTGTCAGAATCCAGAGTTTCAAGAAAATCGGAGGGGGTCAATATTTCGGCCCAAAAAAAATGACAGTGTTACCCCTTATGTTTTTTTTCAGGTCCAAATTTTGACCTTCGATATCTCGGCTCTGGAAGGGTCTAGAGCCTCCATTTTTGCGCGCTGGTCGAAGTCTCGTGGCCCTCTGTCAGAATCCAGAGTTTCAAGAAGATCGGAGGGGGTCAAAATTTCGGCAAAAAAAAAAAAAATGACAGTGTTACCCCTTATGTTTTTTTTCAGGTCCAAATTTTGACCTTCGATATCTCGGCTCTGGAAGGGTCTAGAGCCTCCATTTTTGCGCGCTGGTCGAAGTCTCGTGGCCCTCTGTCAGAATCCAGAGTTTCAAGAAGATCGGAGGGGATCAAAATTTCGGCCAAAAAAAAAATGACAGTGTTACCCCTTATGTTTTTTTTCAGGTGTAAATTTTGACCTTCGATATCTCGGCTCTGGAAGGGTCTAGAGCCTCCATTTTTGCGCGCTGGTCGAAGTCTCGTGGCCCTCTGTCAGAATCCAGAGTTTCAAGAAAATCAGAGGGGGTCAATATTTCGGCCCAAAAAAAATGACAGTGTTACCCCTTATGTTTTTTTTTCAGGTCCAAATTTTGACCTTCGATATCTCGGCTCTGGAAGGGTCTAGAGCCTCCATTTTTGCGCGCTGGTCGAAGTCTCGTGGCCCTCTGTCAGAATCCAGAGTTTCAAGAAAATCGGAGGGGGTCAATATTTCGGCCCAAAAAAAATGACAGTGTTACCCCTTATGTTTTTTTTCAGGTCCAAATTTTGACCTTCGATATCTCGGCTCTGGAAGGGTCTAGAGCCTCCATTTTTGCGCGCTGGTCGAAGTCTCGTGGCCCTCTGTCAGAATCCAGAGTTTCAAGAAGATCGGAGGGGGTCAAAATTTCGGCCAAAAAAAAAAAATGACAGTGTTACCCCTTATGTTTTTTTTCAGGTCCAAATTTTGACCTTAGATATCTCGGCTCTGGAAGGGTCTAGAGCCTCCATTTTTGTGCGCTGGTCGAAGTCTCGTGGCCCTCTGTCAGAATCCAGAGTTTCAAGAAAATCGGAGGGGGTCAAAATTTCGGCCAAAAAAAAAATTGACAGTGTTACCCCTTATGTTTTTTTTTCAGGTCCAAATTTTGACCTTCGATATCTCGGCTCTGGGAGGGTCTAGAGCCTCCATTTTTGCGCGCTGGTCGAAGTCTCGTGGCCCTCTGTCAGAATCCAGAGTTTCAAGAAGATCGGAGGGGGTCAAAATTTCGGCCAAAAAAAAAATTGACAGTGTTACCCCTTATGTTTTTTTTTTCAGGTCCAAATTTTGACCTTCGATATCTCGGCTCTGGAAGGGTCTAGAGCCTCCATTTTTGCGCGCTGGTCGAAGTCTCGTGGCCCTCTGTCAGAATCCAGAGTTTCAAGAAAATCGGAGGGGGTCAAAATTTCGGCCAAAAAAAAAAATGACAGTGTTACCCCTTATGTTTTTTTTTCAGGTCCAAATTTTGACCTTCGATATCTCGGCTCTGGAAGGGTCTAGAGCCTCCATTTTTGCGCGCTGGTCGAAGTCTCGTGGCCCTGTGTCAGAATCCAGAGTTTCAATAAAATCGGAGGGGGTCAAAATTTCGGCCTAAAAAAAAAAATGACAGTGTTACCCCTTATGTTTTTTTTTTTCAGGTCCAAATTTTGACCTTCGATATCTCGGCTCTGGAAGGGTCTAGAGCCTCCATTTTTGCGCGCTGGTCGAAGTCTCGTGGCCCTCTGTCAGAATCCAGAATTTCAAGAAAATCGGAGGGGGTCAAAATTTCGGCCAAAAAAAAAAATGACAGTGTTACCCCTTATGTTTTTTTTTCAGGTCCAAATTTTGACCTTCGATATCTCGGCTCTGGAAGGGTCTAGAGCCTCCATTTTTGCGCGCTGGTCGAAGTCTCGTGGCCCTCTGTCAGAATCCACAGTTTCAATAAAATCGGAGGGGGTCAAAATTTTGGCCAAAAAAAAAAAAATGACAGTGTTACCCCTTATGTTTTTTTTCAGGTCCAAATTTTGACCTTCGATATCTCGGCTCTGGAAGGGTCTAGAGCCTCCATTTTTGCGCGCTGGTCGAAGTCTCGTGGCCCTCTGTCAGAATCCAGAGTTTCAAGAAAATCGGAGGGGGTCAAAATTTCGGCCAAAAAAAAAAAAAATGACAGTGTTACCCCTTATGTTTTTTTTTTCAGGTCCAAATTTTGACCTTCGATATCTCGGCTCTGGAAGGGTCTAGAGCCTCCATTTTTGCGCGCTGGTCGAAGTCTCGTGGCCCTCTGTCAGAATCCAGAGTTTCAAGAAAATCGGAGGGGGTCAAAATTTCGGCCAAAAAAAAAATGACAGTGTTACCCCTTATGTTTTTTTTTCAGGTCCAAATTTTGACCTTCGATATCTCGGCTCTGGAAGGGTCTAGAGCCTCCATTTTTGCGCGCTGGTCGAAGTCTCGTGGCCCTGTGTCAGAATCCAGAGTTTCAATAAAATCGGAGGGGATCAAAATTTCGGCCTAAAAAAAAAAATGACAGTGTTACCCCTTATGTTTTTTTTTTCAGGTCCAAATTTTGACCTTCGATATCTCGGCTCTAGAAGGGTCTAGAGCCTCCATTTTTGCGCGCTGGTCGAAGTCTCGTGGCCCTCTGTCAGAATCCAGAGTTTCAAGAAAATCGGAGGGGGTCAAAATTTCGGCCAAAAAAAAAAATGACAGTGTTACCCCTTATGTTTTTTTTTCAGGTCCAAATTTTGACCTTCGATATCTCGGCTCTGGAAGGGTCTAGAGCCTCCATTTTTGCGCGCTGGTCGAAGTCTCGTGGCCCTCTGTCAGAATCCAGAGTTTCAATAAAATCGGAGGGGGTCAAAATTTTGGCCAAAAAAAAAAAATGACAGTGTTACCCCTTATGTTTTTTTTTCAGGTCCAAATTTTGACCTTCGATATCTCGGCTCTGGAAGGGTCTAGAGCCTCCATTTTTGCGCGCTGGTCGAAGTCTCGTGGCCCTCTGTCAGAATCCAGAAATTCAAGAAAATCGGAGGGGGTCAAAATTTCGGCCAAAAAAAAATGACAGTGTTACCCCTTATGTTTTTTTTTTCAGGTCCAAATTTTGACCTTCGATATCTCGGCTCTGGAAGGGTCTAGAGCCTCCATTTTTGCGCGCTGGTCGAAGTCTCGTGGCCCTCTGTCAGAATCCAGAGTTTCAATAAAATCGGAGGGGGTCAATATTTTGGCCAAAAAAAAAAAATGACAGTGTTACCCCTTATGTTTTTTTTTCAGGTCCAAATTTTGACCTTCGATATCTCGGCTCTGGAAGGGTCTAGAGCCTCCATTTTTGCGCGCTGGTCGAAGTCTCGTGGCCCTCTGTCAGAATCCAGAATTTCAAGAAAATCGGAGGGGGTCAAAATTTCGGCCAAAAAAAAAAATGACAGTGTTACCCCTTATGTTTTTTTTTCAGGTCCAAATTTTGACCTTCGATATCTCGGCTCTGGAAGGGTCTAGAGCCTCCATTTTTGCGCGCTGGTCGAAGTCTCGTGGCCCTCTGTCAGAATCCACAGTTTCAATAAAATCGGAGGGGGTCAAAATTTTGGCCAAAAAAAAAAATGACAGTGTTACCCCTTATGTTTTTTTTCAGGTCCAAATTTTGACCTTCGATATCTCGGCTCTGGAAGGGTCTAGAGCCTCCATTTTTGCGCGCTGGTCGAAGTCTCGTGGCCCTCTGTCAGAATCCAGAGTTTCAAGAAAATCGGAGGGGGTCAAAATTTCGGCCAAAAAAAAAAAATGACAGTGTTACCCCTTATGTTTTTTTTTCAGGTCCAAATTTTGACCTTCGATATCTCGGCTCTGGAAGGGTCTAGAGCCTCCATTTTTGCGCGCTGGTCGAAGTCTCGTGGCCCTGTGTCAGAATCCAGAGTTTCAATAAAATCGGAGGGGGTCAAAATTTCGGCCTAAAAAAAAAAATGACAGTGTTACCCCTTATGTTTTTTTTTTTCAGGTCCAAATTTTGACCTTCGATATCTCGGCTCTAGAAGGGTCTAGAGCCTCCATTTTTGCGCGCTGGTCGAAGTCTCGTGGCCCTCTGTCAGAATCCAGAGTTTCAAGAAAATCGGAGGGGGTCAAAATTTCGGCCAAAAAAAAATGACAGTGTTACCCCTTATGTTTTTTTTTCAGGTCCAAATTTTGACCTTCGATATCTCGGCTCTGGAAGGGTCTAGAGCCTCCATTTTTGCGCGCTGGTCGAAGTCTCGTGGCCCTCTGTCAGAATCCAGAGTTTCAATAAAATCGGAGGGGGTCAAAATTTTGGCCAAAAAAAAAAAATGACAGTGTTACCCCTTATGTTTTTTTTTCAGGTCCAAATTTTGACCTTCGATATCTCGGCTCTGGAAGGGTCTAGAGCCTCCATTTTTGCGCGCTGGTCGAAGTCTCGTGGCCCTCTGTCAGAATCCAGAATTTCAAGAAAATCGGAGGGGGTCAAAATTTCGGCCAAAAAAAAAATGACAGTGTTACCCCTTATGTTTTTTTTTCAGGTCCAAATTTTGACCTTCGATATCTCGGCTCTGGAAGGGTCTAGAGCCTCCATTTTTGCGCGCTGGTCGAAGTCTCGTGGCCCTCTGTCAGAATCCAGAGTTTCAAGAAAATCGGAGGGGGTCAAAATTTCGGCCAAAAAAAAAATGACAGTGTTACCCCTTATGTTTTTTTTTTCAGGTCCAAATTTTGACCTTCGATATCTCGGCTCTGGAAGGGTCTAGAGCCTCCATTTTTGCGCGCTGGTCGAAGTCTCGTGGCCCTCTGTCAGAATCCAGAGTTTCAATAAAATCGGAGGGGGTCAAAATTTTGGCCAAAAAAAAAAATGACAGTGTTACCCCTTATGTTTTTTTTTTCAGGTCCAAATTTTGACCTTCGATATCTCGGCTCTGGAAGGGTCTAGAGCCTCCATTTTTGCGCGCTGGTCGAAGTCTCGTGGCCCTCTGTCAGAATCCAGAGTTTCAATAAAATCGGAGGGGGTCAAAATTTTGGCCAAAAAAAAAAAATGACAGTGTTACCCCTTATGTTTTTTTTTCAGGTCCAAATTTTGACCTTCGATATCTCGGCTCTGGAAGGGTCTAGAGCCTCCATTTTTGCGCGCTGGTCGAAGTCTCGTGGCCCTCTGTCAGAATCCAGAATTTCAAGAAAATCGGAGGGGGTCAAAATTTCGGCCAAAAAAAAAAATGACAGTGTTACCCCTTATGTTTTTTTTCAGGTCCAAATTTTGACCTTCGATATCTCGGCTCTGGAAGGGTCTAGAGCCTCCATTTTTGCGCGCTGGTCGAAGTCTCGTGGCCCTCTGTCAGAATCCAGAGTTTCAAGAAAATCGGAGGGGGTCAAAATTTCGGCCAAAAAAAAAAAAAAATGACAGTGTTACCCCTTATGTTTTTTTTTCAGGTCCAAATTTTGACCTTCAATATCTCGGCTCTGGAAGGGTCTAGAGCCTCCATTTTTGCGCGCTGGTCGAAGTCTCGTGGCCCTCTGTCAGAATCCAGAGTTTCAAGAAGATCGGAGGGGGTCAAAATTTCGGCCAAAAAAAAAAATAAAATGACAGTGTTACCCCTTATGTTTTTTTTCAGGTCCAAATTTTGACCTTCGATATCTCGGCTCTGGAAGGGTCTAGAGCCTCCATTTTTGCGCGCTGGTCGAAGTCTCGTGGCCCTCTGTCAAAATCCAGAATTTCAAGAAAATCGGAGGGGGTCAAAATTTCGGCCAAAAAAAAAAAATGACAGTGTTACCCCTTATGTTTTTTTTTCAGGTCCAAATTTTGACCTTCGATATCTCGGCTCTGGAAGGGTCTAGAGCCTCCATTTTTGCGCGCTGGTCGAAGTCTCGTGGCCCTCTGTCAGAATCCACAGTTTCAATAAAATCGGAGGGGGTCAAAATTTTGGCCAAAAAAAAAAAAATGACAGTGTTACCCCTTATGTTTTTTTTTTCAGGTCCAAATTTTGACCTTCGATATCTCGGCTCTGGAAGGGTCTAGAGCCTCCATTTTTGCGCGCTGGTCGAAGTCTCGTGGCCCTCTGTCAGAATCCAGAGTTTCAAGAAAATCGGAGGGGGTCAAAATTTCGGCCAAAAAAAAAAAATGACAGTGTTACCCCTTATGTTTTTTTTTCAGGTCCAAATTTTGACCTTCGATATCTCGGCTCTGGAAGGGTCTAGAGCCTCCATTTTTGCGCGCTGGTCGAAGTCTCGTGGCCCTCTGTCAGAATCCAGAGTTTCAAGAAAATCGGAGGGGGTCAAAATTTCGGCCAAAAAAAAAAAATGACAGTGTTACACCTTATGTTTTTTTTTTCAGGTCCAAATTTTGACCTTCGATATCTCGGCTCTGGAAGGGTCTAGAGCCTCCATTTTTGCGCGCTGGTCGAAGTCTCGTGGCCCTCTGTCAGAATCCAGAGTTTCAATAAAATCGGAGGGGGTCAAAATTTCGGCCTAAAAAAAAAAATGACAGTGTTACCCCTTATGTTTTTTTTTTTCAGGTCCAAATTTTGACCTTCGATATCTCGGCTCTGGAAGGGTCTAGAGCCTCCATTTTTGCGCGCTGGTCGAAGTCTCGTGGCCCTCTGTCAGAATCCAGAGTTTCAATAAAATCGGAGGGGGTCAAAATTTTGGCCAAAAAAAAAAATGACAGTGTTACCCCTTATGTTTTTTTTTTCAGGTCCAAATTTTGACCTTCGATATCTCGGCTCTGGAAGGGTCTAGAGCCTCCATTTTTGCGCGCTGGTCGAAGTCTCGTGGCCCTCTGTCAGAATCCAGAGTTTCAATAAAATCGGAGGGGGTCAAAATTTCGGCCTAAAAAAAAAATGACAGTGTTACCCCTTATGTTTTTTTTCAGGTCCAAATTTTGACCTTCGATATCTCGGCTCTGGAAGGGTCTAGAGCCTCCATTTTTGCGCGCTGGTCGAAGTCTCGTGGCCCTCTGTCAGAATCCAGAGTTTCAAGAAAATCGGAGGGGGTCAAAATTTCGGCCAAAAAAAAATGACAGTGTTACCCCTTATGTTTTTTTTTTCAGGTCCAAATTTTGACCTTCGATATCTCGGCTCTGGAAGGGTCTAGAGCCTCCATTTTTGCGTGCTGGTCGAAGTCTCGTGGCCCTCTGTCAGAATCCAGAGTTTCAAGAAAATCGGAGGGGGTCAAAATTTTGGCCAAAAAAAAAAATGACAGTGTTACCCCTTATGTTTTTTTTTTCAGGTCCAAATTTTGACCTTCGATATCTCGGCTCTGGAAGGGTCTAGAGCCTCCATTTTTGCGCGCTGGTCGAAGTCTCGTGGCCCTCTGTCAGAATCCAGAGTTTCAATAAAATCGGAGGGGGTCAAAATTTTGGCCAAAAAAAAAAAAATGACAGTGTTACCCCTTATGTTTTTTTTTCAGGTCCAAATTTTGACCTTCGATATCTCGGCTCTGGAAGGGTCTAGAGCCTCCATTTTTGCGCGCTGGTCGAAGTCTCGTGGCCCTCTGTCAGAATCCAGAATTTCAAGAAAATCGGAGGGGGTCAAAATTTCGGCCAAAAAAAAAATGACAGTGTTACCCCTTATGTTTTTTTTTCAGGTCCAAATTTTGACCTTCGATATCTCGGCTCTGGAAGGGTCTAGAGCCTCCATTTTTGCGCGCTGGTCGAAGTCTCGTGGCCCTCTGTCAGAATCCAGAATTTCAATAAAATCGGAGGGGGTCAAAATTTTGGCCAAAAAAAAAAAATGACAGTGTTACCCCTTATGTTTTTTTTTCAGGTCCAAATTTTGACCTTCGATATCTCGGCTCTGGAAGGGTCTAGAGCCTCCATTTTTGCGCGCTGGTCGAAGTCTCGTGGCCCTCTGTCAGAATCTAGAATTTCAAGAAAATCGGAGGGGGTCAAAATTTCGGCCAAAAAAAAAATGACAGTGTTACCCCTTATGTTTTTTTTTCAGGTCCAAATTTTGACCTTCGATATCTCGGCTCTGGAAGGGTCTAGAGCCTCCATTTTTGCGCGCTGGTCGAAGTCTCGTGGCCCTCTGTCAGAATCCAGAGTTTCAATAAAATCGGAGGGGGTCAAAATTTCGGCCTAAAAAAAAAATGACAGTGTTACCCCTTATGTTTTTTTTTCAGGTCCAAATTTTGACCTTCGATATCTCGGCTCTGGAAGGGTCTAGAGCCTCCATTTTTGCGCGCTGGTCGAAGTCTCGTGGCCCTCTGTCAGAATCCAGAGTTTCAAGAAAATCGGAGGGGGTCAAAATTTCGGCCAAAAAAAAAAATGACAGTGTTACCCCTTATGTTTTTTTTTCAGGTCCAAATTTTGACCTTCGATATCTCGGCTCTGGAAGGGTCTAGAGCCTCCATTTTTGCGCGCTGGTCGAAGTCTCGTGGCCCTCTGTCAGAATCCAGAGTTTCAATAAAATCGGAGGGGGTCAAAATTTTGGCCAAAAAAAAAATGACAGTGTTACCCCTTATGTTTTTTTTTCAGGTCCAAATTTTGACCTTCGATATCTCGGCTCTGGAAGGGTCTAGAGCCTCCATTTTTGCGCGCTGGTCGAAGTCTCGTGGCCCTCTGTCAGAATCCAGAATTTCAAGAAAATCGGAGGGGGTCAAAATTTCGGCCAAAAAAAAAAATGACAGTGTTACCCCTTATGTTTTTTTTTCAGGTCCAAATTTTGACCTTCGATATCTTGGCTCTGGAAGGGTCTAGAGCCTCCATTTTTGCGTGCTGGTCAAAGTCTCGTGGCCCTCTGTCAGAATCCACAGTTTCAATAAAATCGGAGGGGGTCAAAATTTTGGCCAAAAAAAAATGACAGTGTTACCCCTTATGTTTTTTTTTCAGGTCCAAATTTTGACCTTCGATATCTCGGCTCTGGAAGGGTCTAGAGCCTCCATTTTTGCGCGCTGGTCGAAGTCTCGTGGCCCTCTGTCAGAATCCAGAGTTTCAATAAAATCGGAGGGGGTCAAAATTTCGGCCTAAAAAAAAATGACAGTGTTACCCCTTATGTTTTTTTTTTTCAGGTCCAAATTTTGACCTTCGATATCTCGGCTCTGGAAGGGTCTAGAGCCTCCATTTTTGCGCGCTGGTCGAAGTCTCGTGGCCCTCTGTCAGAATCCAAAGTTTCAAGAAAATCGGAGGGGGTCAAAATTTCGGCCAAAAAAAAATGACAGTGTTACCCCTTATGTTTTTTTTTCAGGTCCAAATTTTGACCTTCGATATCTCGGCTCTGGAAGGGTCTAGAGCCTCCATTTTTGCGCGCTGGTCGAAGTCTCGTGGCCCTCTGTCAGAATCCAGAGTTTCAATAAAATCGGAGGGGGTCAAAATTTTGGCCAAAAAAAAAATGACAGTGTTACCCCTTATGTTTTTTTTTCAGGTCCAAATTTTGACCTTCGATATCTCGGCTCTGGAAGGGTCTAGAGCCTCCATTTTTGCGCGCTGGTCGAAGTCTCGTGGCCCTCTGTCAGAATCCAGAGTTTCAAGAAAATCGGAGGGGGTCAAAATTTCGGCCAAAAAAAAAAATGACAGTGTTACCCCTTATGTTTTTTTTTTCAGGTCCAAATTTTAACCTTCGATATCTCGGCTCTGGAAGGGTCTAGAGCCTCCATTTTTGCGCGCTGGTCGAAGTCTCGTGGCCCTCTGTCAGAATCCAGAATTTCAAGAGAATCGGAGGGGGTCAAAATTTCGGCCAAAAAAAAAATGACAGTGTTACCCCTTATGTTTTTTTTTTCAGGTCCAAATTTTGACCTTCGATATCTCGGCTCTGGAAGGGTCTAGAGCCTCCATTTTTGCGCGCTGGTCGAAGTCTCGTGGCCCTCTGTCAGAATCCAGAGTTTCAAGAAAATCGGAGGGGGTCAAAATTTCGGCCAAAAAAAAAAAATGACAGTGTTACCCCTTATGTTTTTTTTTTCAGGTCCAAATTTTGACCTTCGAGATCTCGGCTCTGGAAGGGTCTAGAGCCTCCATTTTTGCGCGCTGGTCGAAGTCTCGTGGCCCTCTGTCAGAATCCAGAGTTTCAATAAAATCGGAGGGGGTCAAAATTTTGGCCAAAAAAAAAATGACAGTGTTACCCCTTATGTTTTTTTTTTCAGGTCCAAATTTTGACCTTCGATATCTCGGCTCTGGAAGGGTCTAGAGCCTCCATTTTTGCGCGCTGGTCGAAGTCTCGTGGCCCTCTGTCAGAATCCAGAATTTCAAGAAAATCGGAGGGGGTCAAAATTTCGGCCAAAAAAAAAAATGACAGTGTTACCCCTTATGTTTTTTTTTCAGGTCCAAATTTTGACCTTCGATATCTCGGCTCTGGAAGGGTCTAGAGCCTCCATTTTTGCGCGCTGGTCGAAGTCTCGTGGCCCTCTGTCAGAATCCAGAGTTTCAAGAAATTCGGAGGGGGTCAAAATTTCGGCCAAAAAAAAAAAAAAATGACAGTGTTACCCCTTATGTTTTTTTTCAGGTCCAAATTTTGACCTTCAATATCTCGGCTCTGGAAGGGTCTAGAGCCTCCATTTTTGCGCGCTGGTCGAAGTCTCGTGGCCCTCTGTCAGAATCCAGAGTTTCAAGAAAATCGGAGGGGGTCAAAATTTCGGCCAAAAAAAAAAATGACAGTGTTACCCCTTATATTTTTTTTTCAGGTCCAAATTTTGACCTTCGATATCTCGGCTCTGGAAGGGTCTAGAGCCTCCATTTTTGCGCGCTGGTCGAAGTCTCGTGGCCCTCTGTCAGAATCCACAGTTTCAATAAAATCGGAGGGGGTCAAAATTTTGGCCAAAAAAAAAAATGACAGTGTTACCCCTTATGTTTTTTTTTCAGGTCCAAATTTTGACCTTCGATATCTCGGCTCTGGAAGGGTCTAGAGCCTCCATTTTTGCGCGCTGGTCGAAGTCTTGTGGCCCTCTGTCAGAATCCAGAGTTTCAATAAAATCGGAGGGGGTCAAAATTTCGGCCTAAAAAAAAAATGACAGTGTTACCCCTTATGTTTTTTTTTTCAGGTCCAAATTTTGACCTTCGATATCTCGGCTCTGGAAGGGTCTAGAGCCTCCATTTTTGCGCGCTGGTCGAAGTCTCGTGGCCCTCTGTCAGAATCCAGAGTTTCAAGAAAATCGGAGGGGGTCAAAATTTCGGCCAAAAAAAAAAATGACAGTGTTACCCCTTATGTTTTTTTTTTCAGGTCCAAATTTTGACCTTCGATATCTCGGCTCTGGAAGGGTCTAGAGCCTCCATTTTTGCGCGCTGGTCGAAGTCTCGTGGCCCTCTGTCAGAATCCAGAGTTTCAATAAAATCGGAGGGGGTCAAAATTTTGGCCAAAAAAAAAAAAATGACAGTGTTACCCCTTATGTTTTTTTTTCAGGTCCAAATTTTGACCTTCGATATCTCGGCTCTGGAAGGGTCTAGAGCCTCCATTTTTGCGCGCTGGTCGAAGTCTCGTGGCCCTCTGTCAGAATCCAGAATTTCAAGAAAATCGGAGGGGGTCAAAATTTCGGCCTAAAAAAAATGACAGTGTTACCCCTTATGTTTTTTTTTCAGGTCCAAATTTTGACCTTCGATATCTCGGCTCTGGAAGGGTCTAGAGCCTCCATTTTTGCGCGCTGGTCGAAGTCTCGTGGCCCTCTGTCAGAATCCACAGTTTCAATAAAATCGGAGGGGGTCAAAATTTTGGCCAAAAAAAAAAATGACAGTGTTACCCCTTATGTTTTTTTTTCAGGTCCAAATTTTGACCTTCGATATCTCGGCTCTGGAAGGGTCTAGAGCCTCCATTTTTGCGCGCTGGTCGAAGTCTCGTGGCCCTCTGTCAGAATCCAGAGTTTCAATAAAATCGGAGGGGGTCAAAATTTCGTCCTAAAAAAAAAAATGACAGTGTTACCCCTTATGTTTTTTTTTTCAGGTCCAAATTTTGACCTTCGATATCTCGGCTCTGGAAGGGTCTAGAGCCTCCATTTTTGCGCGCTGGTCGAAGTCTCGTGGCCCTCTGTCAGAATCCAAAGTTTCAAGAAAATCGGAGGGGGTCAAAATTTCGGCCAAAAAAAAAATGACAGTGTTACCCCTTATGTTTTTTTTTCAGGTCCAAATTTTGACCTTCGATATCTCGGCTCTGGAAGGGTCTAGAGCCTCCATTTTTGCGCGCTGGTCGAAGTCTCGTGGCCCTCTGTCAGAATCCAGAATTTCAAGAAAATCGGAGGGGGTCAAAATTTCGGCCAAAAAATGGAGGCTCTAGACCCTTCCAGAGCCGAGATATCGAAGGTCAAAATTTGGACCTGAAAAAAAAAACATAAGGGGTAACACTGTCATTTTTTTTTTTGGCCGAAATTTTGACCCCCTCCGATTGTCTTGAAACTCTGGATTCTGACAGAGGGCCACGAGACTTCGACCAGCGCGCAAAAATGGAGGCTCTAGACCCTTCCAGAGCCGAGATATCGAAGGTCAAAATTTGGACCTGAAAAAAAAAACATAAGGGGTAACACTGTCATTTTTTTTTAGGCCGAAATTTTGACCCCCTCCGATTTTATTGAAACTCTGGATTCTGACAGAGGGCCACGAGACTTCGACCAGCGCGCAAAAATGGAGGCTCTAGACCCTTCCAGAGCCGAGATATCGAAGGTCAAAATTTGGACCTGAAAAAAAAACATAAGGGGTAACACTGTCATTTTTTTTTTTGGCCAAAATTTTGACCCCCTCCGATTTTATTGAAACTCTGGATTCTGACAGAGGGCCACGAGACTTCGACCAGCGCGCAAAAATGGAGGCTCTAGACCCTTCCAGAGCCGAGATATCGAAGGTCAAAATTTGGACCTGAAAAAAAAAACATAAGGGGTAACACTGTCATTTTTTTTTGGCCGAAATTTTGACCCCCTCCGATTTTCTTGAAACTCTGGATTCTGACAGAGGGCCACGAGACTTCGACCAGCGCGCAAAAATGGAGGCTCTAGACCCTTCCAGAGCCGAGATATCGAAGGTCAAAATTTGGACCTGAAAAAAAAAACATAAGGGGTAACACTGTCATTTTTTTTTTGGCCGAAATTTTGACCCCCTCCGATTTTCTTGAAATTCTGGATTCTGACAGAGGGCCACGAGACTTCGACCAGCGCGCAAAAATGGAGGCTCTAGACCCTTCCAGAGCCGAGATATCGAAGGTCAAAATTTGGACCTGAAAAAAAAACATAAGGGGTAACACTGTCATTTTTTTTTTTTTGGCCAAAATTTTGACCCCCTCCGATTTTATTGAAACTCTGGATTCTGACAGAGGACCACGAGACTTCGACCAGCGCGCAAAAATGGAGGCTCTAGACCCTTCCAGAGCCGAGATATCGAAGGTCAAAATTTGGACCTGAAAAAAAAACATAAGGGGTAACACTGTCATTTTTTTTTTTTGGCCGAAATTTTGACCCCCTCCGATTTTCTTGAAACTCTGGATTCTGACAGAGGGCCACGAGACTTCGACCAGCGCGCAAAAATGGAGGCTCTAGACCCTTCCAGAGCCGAGATATCGAAGGTCAAAATTTGGACCTGAAAAAAAAAAAAAACATAAGGGGTAACACTGTCATTTTTTTTTTTGGGCCGAAATTTTGACCCCCTCCGATTTTATTGAAACTCTGGATTCTGACAGAGGGCCACGAGACTTCGACCAGCGCGCAAAAATGGAGGCTCTAGACCCTTCCAGAGCCGAGATATCGAAGGTTAAAATTTGGACCTGAAAAAAAAAACATAAGGGGTAACACTGTCATTTTTTTTTTTGGCCGAAATTTTGACCCCCTCCGATTTTCTCGAAACTCTGGATTCTGACAGAGGGCCACGAGACTTCGACCAGCGCGCAAAAATGGAGGCTCTAGACCCTTCCAGAGCCGAGATATCGAAGGTCAAAATTTGGACCTGAAAAAAAAACATAAGGGGTAACACTGTCATTTTTTTTTTTTTGGCCGAAATTTTGACCCCCTCCGATTTTCTTGAAACTCTGGATTCTGACAGAGGGCCACGAGACTTCGACCAGCGCGCAAAAATGGAGGCTCTAGACCCTTCCAGAGCCGAGATATCGAAGGTCAAAATTTGGACCTGAAAAAAAACATAAGGGGTAACACTGTCATTTTTTTTTTTTGGCCAAAATTTTGACCCCCTCCGATTTTATTGAAACTGTGGATTCTGACAGAGGGCCACGAGACTTCGACCAGCGCGCAAAAATGGAGGCTCTAGACCCTTCCAAAAACGAGATATCGAAGGTCAAAATTTGGACCTGAAAAAAAAACATAAGGGGTAACACTGTCATTTTTTTTTTTGGCCGAAATTTTGACCCCCTCCGATTTACTTGAAATTCTGGATTCTGACAGAGGGCCACGAGACTTCGACCAGCGCGCAAAAATGGAGGCTCTAGACCCTTCCAGAGCCGAGATATCGAAGGTCAAAATTTGGACCTGAAAAAAAAAACATAAGGGGTAACACTGTCATTTTTTTTTTTGGCCAAAATTTTGACCCCCTCCGATTTTATTGAAACTCTGGATTCTGACAGAGGGCCACGAGACTTTGACCAGCGCGCAAAAATGGAGGCTCTAGACCCTTCCAGAGCCGAGATATCGAAGGTCAAAATTTGGACCTGAAAAAAAAACATAAGGGGTAACACTGTCATTTTTTTTTGGCCGAAATTTTGACCCCCTCCGATTTTCTTGAAACTTTGGATTCTGACAGAGGGCCACGAGACTTCGACCAGCGCGCAAAAATGGAGGCTCTAGACCCTTCCAGAGCCGAGATATCGAAGGTCAAAATTTGGACCTGAAAAAAAAAAACATAAGGGGTAACACTGTCATTTTTTTTTTAGGCCGAAATTTTGACCCCCTCCGATTTTATTGAAACTCTGGATTCTGACAGAGGGCCACGAGACTTCGACCAGCGCGCAAAAATGGAGGCTCTAGACCCTTCCAGAGCCGAGATATCGAAGGTCAAAATTTGGACCTGAAAAAAAAACATAAGGGGTAACACTGTCATTTTTTTTTTTGGCCAAAATTTTGACCCCCTCCGATTTTATTGAAACTGTGGATTCTGACAGAGGGCCACGAGACTTTGACCAGCGCGCAAAAATGGAGGCTCTAGACCCTTCCAGAGCCGAGATATCGAAGGTCAAAATTTGGACCTGAAAAAAAAACATAAGGGGTAACACTGTCATTTTTTTTTTTGGCCGAAATTTTGACCCCCTCCGATTTTCTTGAAATTCTGGATTCTGACAGAGGGCCACGAGACTTCGACCAGCGCGCAAAAATGGAGGCTCTAGACCCTTCCAGAGCCGAGATATCGAAGGTCAAAATTTGGACCTGAAAAAAAAACATAAGGGGTAACACTGTCATTTTTTTTTTTGGCCAAAATTTTGACCCCCTCCGATTTTATTGAAACTCTGGATTCTGACAGAGGGCCACGAGACTTCGACCAGCGCGCAAAAATGGAGGCTCTAGACCCTTCCAGAGCCGAGATATCGAAGGTCAAAATTTGGACCTGAAAAAAAAACATAAGGGGTAACACTGTCATTTTTTTTTGGCCGAAATTTTGACCCCCTCCGATTTTCTTGAAACTTTGGATTCTGACAGAGGGCCACGAGACTTCGACCAGCGCGCAAAAATGGAGGCTCTAGACCCTTCCAGAGCCGAGATATCGAAGGTCAAAATTTGGACCTGAAAAAAAAAACATAAGGGGTAACACTGTCATTTTTTTTTTAGGCCGAAATTTTGACCCCCTCCGATTTTATTGAAACTCTGGATTCTGACAGAGGGCCACGAGACTTCGACCAGCGCGCAAAAATGGAGGCTCTAGACCCTTCCAGAGCCGAGATATCGAAGGTCAAAATTTGGACCTGAAAAAAAAACATAAGGGGTAACACTGTCATTTTTTTTTTTGGCCAAAATTTTGACCCCCTCCGATTTTATTGAAACTGTGGATTCTGACAGAGGGCCACGAGACTTTGACCAGCGCGCAAAAATGGAGGCTCTAGACCCTTCCAGAGCCGAGATATCGAAGGTCAAAATTTGGACCTGAAAAAAAAAACATAAGGGGTAACACTGTCATTTTTTTTTTTGGCCGAAATTTTGACCCCCTCCGATTTTCTTGAAATTCTGGATTCTGACAGAGGGCCACGAGACTTCGACCAGCGCGCAAAAATGGAGGCTCTAGACCCTTCCAGAGCCGAGATATCGAAGGTCAAAATTTGGACCTGAAAAAAAAAAACATAAGGGGTAACACTGTCATTTTTTTTTTTTTTGGCCAAAATTTTGACCCCCTCCGATTTTATTGAAACTCTGGATTCTGACAGAGGGCCACGAGACTTCGACCAGCGCGCAAAAATGGAGGCTCTAGACCCTTCCAGAGCCGAGATATCGAAGATCAAAATTTGGACCTGAAAAAAAAAAACATAAGGGGTAACACTGTCATTTTTTTTTTTGGCCAAAATTTTGACCCCCTCCGATTTTCTTGAAACTCTGGATTCTGACAGAGGGCCACGAGACTTCGACCAGCGCGCAAAAATGGAGGCTCTAGACCCTTCCAGAGCCGAGATATCGAAGGTCAAAATTTGGACCTGAAAAAAAAAAAACATAAGGGGTAACACTGTCATTTTTTTTTAGGCCGAAATTTTGACCCCCTCCGATTTTATTGAAACTCTGGATTCTGACAGAGGGCCACGAGACTTCGACCAGCGCGCAAAAATGGAGGCTCTAGACCCTTCCAGAGCCGAGATATCGAAGGTCAAAATTTGGACCTGAAAAAAAAACATAAGGGGTAACACTGTCATTTTTTTTTTTTGGCCAAAATTTTGACCCCCTCCGATTTTATTGAAATTCTGGATTCTGACAGAGGGCCACGAGACTTCGACCAGCGCGCAAAAATGGAGGCTCTAGACCCTTCCAGAGCCGAGATATCGAAGGTCAAAATTTGGACCTGAAAAAAAAAACATAAGGGGTAACACTGTCATTTTTTTTTTTGGCCAAAATTTTGACCCCCTCCGATTTTATTGAAACTCTGGATTCTGACAGAGGGCCACGAGACTTCGACCAGCGCGCAAAAATGGAGGCTCTAGACCCTTCCAGAGCCGAGATATCGAAGGTCAAAATTTGGACCTGAAAAAAAAACATAAGGGGTAACACTGTCATTTTTTTTTTTGGCCGAAATTTTGACCCCCTCCGATTTTCTTGAAACTCTGGATTCTGACAGAGGGCCACGAGACTTCGACCAGCGCGCAAAAATGGAGGCTCTAGACCCTTCCAGAGCCGAGATATCGAAGGTCAAAATTTGGACCTGAAAAAAAAAACATAAGGGGTAACACTGTCATTTTTTTTAGGCCGAAATTTTGACCCCCTCCGATTTTATTGAAACTCTGGATTCTGACAGAGGGCCACGAGACTTCGACCAGCGCGCAAAAATGGAGGCTCTAGACCCTTCCAGAGCCGAGATATCGAAGGTCAAAATTTGGACCTGAAAAAAAAACATAAGGGGTAACACTGTCATTTTTTTTTTTGGCCAAAATTTTGACCCCCTCCGATTTTATTGAAACTCTGGATTCTGACAGAGGGCCACGAGACTTCGACCAGCGCGCAAAAATGGAGGCTCTAGACCCTTCCAGAGCCGAGATATCGAAGGTCAAAATTTGGACCTGAAAAAAAAAAACAAAAGGGGTAACACTGTCATTTTTTTTTTTGGCCAAAATTTTGACCCCCTCCGATTTTCTTGAAACTCTGGATTCTGACAGAGGGCCACGAGACTTCGACCAGCGCGCAAAAATGGAGGCTCTAGACCCTTCCAGAGCCGAGATATCGAAGGTCAAAATTTGGACCTGAAAAAAAAAAACATAAGGGGTAACACTGTCATTTTTTTTTAGGCCGAAATTTTGACCCCCTCCGATTTTATTGAAACTCTGGATTCTGACAGAGGGCCACGAGACTTCGACCAGCGCGCAAAAATGGAGGCTCTAGACCCTTCCAGAGCCGAGATATCGAAGGTCAAAATTTGGACCTGAAAAAAAAACATAAGGGGTAACACTGTCATTTTTTTTTTTGGCCAAAATTTTGACCCCCTCCGATTTTATTGAAACTGTGGATTCTGACAGAGGGCCACGAGACTTCGACCAGCGCGCAAAAATGGAGGCTCTAGACCCTTCCAGAGCCGAGATATCGAAGGTCAAAATTTGGACCTGAAAAAAAAACATAAGGGGTAACACTGTCATTTTTTTTTTGGCCGAAATTTTGACCCCCTCCGATTTTCTTGAAATTCTGGATTCTGACAGAGGGCCACGAGACTTCGACCAGCGCGCAAAAATGGAGGCTCTAGACCCTTCCAGAGCCGAGATATCGAAGGTCAAAATTTGGACCTGAAAAAAAAACATAAGGGGTAACACTGTCATTTTTTTTTTTGGCCGAAATTTTGACCCCCTCCGATTTTCTTGAAACTCTGGATTCTGACAGAGGGCCACGAGACTTCGACCAGCGCGCAAAAATGGAGGCTCTAGACCCTTCCAGAGCCGAGATATCGAAGGTCAAAATTTGGACCTGAAAAAAAAAACATAAGGGGTAACACTGTCATTTTTTTTTTAGGCCGAAATTTTGACCCCCTCCGATTTTATTGAAACTCTGGATTCTGACAGAGGGCCACGAGACTTCGACCAGCGCGCAAAAATGGAGGCTCTAGACCCTTCCAGAGCCGAGATATCGAAGGTCAAAATTTGGACCTGAAAAAAAAACATAAGGGGTAACACTGTCATTTTTTTTTGGCCGAAATTTTGACCCCCTCCGATTTTCTTGAAATTCTGGATTCTGACAGAGGGCCACGAGACTTCGACCAGCGCGCAAAAATGGAGGCTCTAGACCCTTCCAGAGCCGAGATATCGAAGGTCAAAATTTGGACCTGAAAAAAAAACATAAGGGGTAACACTGTCATTTTTTTTTTGGCCAAAATTTTGACCCCCTCCGATTTTATTGAAACTCTGGATTCTGACAGAGGGCCACGAGACTTCGACCAGCGCGCAAAAATGGAGGCTCTAGACCCTTCCAGAGCCGAGATATCGAAGGTCAAAATTTGGACCTGAAAAAAAAACATAAGGGGTAACACTGTCATTTTTTTTTTGGCCGAAATTTTGACCCCCTCCGATTTTCTTGAAACTCTGGATTCTGACAGAGGGCCACGAGACTTCGACCAGCGCGCAAAAATGGAGGCTCTAGACCCTTCCAGAGCCGAGATATCGAAGGTCAAAATTTGGACCTGAAAAAAAAACATAAGGGGTAACACTGTCATTTTTTTTTTTTTGGCCGAAATTTTGACCCCCTCCGATTTTCTTGAAACTCTGGATTCTGACAGAGGGCCACGAGACTTCGACCAGCGCGCAAAAATGGAGGCTCTAGACCCTTCCAGAGCCGAGATATCGAAGGTCAAAATTTGGACCTGAAAAAAAAAACATAAGGGGTAACACTGTCATTTTTTTTTTTTTGGCCGAAATTTTGACCCCCTCCGATTTTCTTGAAACTCTGGATTCTGACAGAGGGCCACGAGACTTCGACCAGCGCGCAAAAATGGAGGCTCTAGACCCTTCCAGAGCCGAGATATCGAAGGTCAAAATTTGGACCTGAAAAAAAAACATAAGGGGTAACACTGTCATTTTTTTTTTTGGCCGAAATTTTGACCCCCTCCGATTTTCTTGAAATTCTGGATTCTGACAGAGGGCCACGAGACTTCGACCAGCGCGCAAAAATGGAGGCTCTAGACCCTTCCAGAGCCGAGATATCGAAGGTCAAAATTTGGACCTGAAAAAAAAACATAAGGGGTAACACCGTCATTTTTTTTTTTGGCCAAAATTTTGACCCCCTCCGATTTTATTGAAACTCTGGATTCTGACAGAGGGCCACGAGACTTCGACCAGCGCGCAAAAATGGAGGCTCTAGACCCTTCCAGAGCCGAGATATCGAAGGTCAAAATTTGGACCTGAAAAAAAAACATAAGGGGTAACACTGTCATTTTTTTTTTTTGGCCGAAATTTTGACCCCCTCCGATTTTCTTGAAACTCTGGATTCTGACAGAGGGCCACGAGACTTCGACCAGCGCGCAAAAATGGAGGCTCTAGACCCTTCCAGAGCCGAGATATCGAAGGTCAAAATTTGGACCTGAAAAAAAAAACATAAGGGGTAACACTGTCATTTTTTTTAGGCCGAAATTTTGACCCCCTCCGATTTTCTTGAAATTCTGGATTCTGACAGAGGGCCACGAGACTTCGACCAGCGCGCAAAAATGGAGGCTCTAGACCCTTCCAGAGCCGAGATATCGAAGGTCAAAATTTGGACCTGAAAAAAAAACATAAGGGGTAACACTGTCTTTTTTTTTTTTGGCCGAAATTTTGACCCCCTCCGATTTTCTTGAAACTCTGGATTCTGACAGAGGGCCACGAGACTTCGACCAGCGCGCAAAAATGGAGGCTCTAGACCCTTCCAGAGCCGAGATATCGAAGGTCAAAATTTGGACCTGAAAAAAAAACATAAGGGGTAACACTGTCATTTTTTTTTTTGGCCGAAATTTTGACCCCCTCCGATTTTCTTGAAACTCTGGATTCTGACAGAGGGCCACGAGACTTCGACCAGCGCGCAAAAATGGAGGCTCTAGACCCTTCCAGAGCCGAGATATCGAAGGTCAAAATTTGGACCTGAAAAAAAAACATAAGGGGTAACACTGTCATTTTTTTTTTTTTGGCCGAAATTTTGACCCCCTCCGATTTTATTGAAACTCTGGATTCTGACAGAGGGCCACGAGACTTCGACCAGCGCGCAAAAATGGAGGCTCTAGACCCTTCCAGAGCCGAGATATCGAAGGTCAAAATTTGGACCTGAAAAAAAACATAAGGGGTAACACTGTCTTTTTTTTTTTTGGCCGAAATTTTGACCCCCTCCGATTTTCTTGAAACTCTGGATTCTGACAGAGGGCCACGAGACTTCGACCAGCGCGCAAAAATGGAGGCTCTAGACCCTTCCAGAGCCGAGATATCGAAGGTCAAAATTTGGACCTGAAAAAAAAAACATAAGGGGTAACACTGTCATTTTTTTTTTGGCCGAAATTTTGACCCCCTCCGATTTTCTTGAAACTCTGGATTCTGACAGAGGGCCACGAGACTTCGACCAGCGCGCAAAAATGGAGGCTCTAGACCCTTCCAGAGCCGAGATATCGAAGGTCAAAATTTGGACCTGAAAAAAAACATAAGGGGTAACACTGTCATTTTTTTTTTTTGGCCAAAATTTTGACCCCCTCCGATTTTATTGAAACTGTGGATTCTGACAGAGGGCCACGAGACTTCGACCAGCGCACAAAAATGGAGGCTCTAGACCCTTCCAGAGCCGAGATATCGAAGGTCAAAATTTGGACCTGAAAAAAAAACATAAGGGGTAACACTGTCATTTTTTTTTTGGCCGAAATTTTGACCCCCTCCGATTTTCTTGAAATTCTGGATTCTGACAGAGGGCCACGAGACTTCGACCAGCGCGCAAAAATGGAGGCTCTAGACCCTTCCAGAGCCGAGATATCGAAGGTCAAAATTTGGACCTGAAAAAAAAAAACATAAGGGGTAACACTGTCATTTTTTTTTTTGGCCAAAATTTTGACCCCCTCCGATTTTATTGAAACTCTGGATTCTGACAGAGGGCCACGAGACTTCGACCAGCGCGCAAAAATGGAGGCTCTAGACCCTTCCAGAGCCGAGATATCGAAGGTCAAAATTTGGACCTGAAAAAAAAACATAAGGGGTAACACTGTCATTTTTTTTTTGGCCGAAATTTTGA
The DNA here is from genome assembly GCA_038021265.1 of Cyprinella venusta. Taxonomy (NCBI): domain Eukaryota; kingdom Metazoa; phylum Chordata; class Actinopteri; order Cypriniformes; family Leuciscidae; genus Cyprinella; species Cyprinella venusta. The sequence goes on from CM075869.1 coordinate 7,213,427, forward strand.
CCCCCTCCGATTTTCTTGAAACTCTGGATTCTGACAGAGGGCCACAAGACTTCGACCAGCGCGCAAAAATGGAGGCTCTAGACCCTTCCAGAGCCGAGATATCGAAGGTCAAAATTTGGACCTGAAAAAAAAAACATAAGGGGTAACACTGTCATTTTTTTTTAGGCCGAAATTTTGACCCCCTCCGATTTTATTGAAACTCTGGATTCTGACAGAGGGCCACGAGACTTCGACCAGCGCGCAAAAATGGAGGCTCTAGACCCTTCCAGAGCCGAGATATCGAAGGTCAAAATTTGGACCTGAAAAAAAACATAAGGGGTAACACTGTCATTTTTTTTTTTTGGCCAAAATTTTGACCCCCTCCGATTTTATTGAAACTGTGGATTCTGACAGAGGGCCACGAGACTTCGACCAGCGCGCAAAAATGGAGGCTCTAGACCCTTCCAGAGCCGAGATATCGAAGGTCAAAATTTGGACCTGAAAAAAAAACATAAGGGGTAACACTGTCATTTTTTTTTTGGCCGAAATTTTGACCCCCTCCGATTTTCTTGAAATTCTGGATTCTGACAGAGGGCCACGAGACTTCGACCAGCGCGCAAAAATGGAGGCTCTAGACCCTTCCAGAGCCGAGATATCGAAGGTCAAAATTTGGACCTGAAAAAAAAACATAAGGGGTAACACTGTCATTTTTTTTTTTGGCCAAAATTTTGACCCCCTCCGATTTTATTGAAACTCTGGATTCTGACAGAGGGCCACGAGACTTCGACCAGCGCGCAAAAATGGAGGCTCTAGACCCTTCCAGAGCCGAGATATCGAAGGTCAAAATTTGGACCTGAAAAAAAAACATAAGGGGTAACACTGTCATTTTTTTTTTGGCCGAAATTTTGAGCCCCTCCGATTTTCTTGAAACTCTGGATTCTGACAGAGGGCCACGAGACTTCGACCAGCGCGCAAAAATGGAGGCTCTAGACCCTTCCAGAGCCGAGATATCGAAGGTCAAAATTTGGACCTGAAAAAAAAAAACATAAGGGGTAACACTGTCATTTTTTTTTTTAGGCCAAAATTTTTACCCCCTCCGATTTTCTTGAAATTCTGGATTCTGACAGAGGGCCACGAGACTTCGACCAGCGCGCAAAAATGGAGGCTCTAGACCCTTCCAGAGCCGAGATATCGAAGGTCAAAATTTGGACCTGAAAAAAAAAACATAAGGGGTAACACTGTCATTTTTTTTTTTTTTGGCCAAAATTTTGACCCCCTCCGATTTTATTGAAACTCTGGATTCTGACAGAGGGCCACGAGACTTCGACCAGCGCGCAAAAATGGAGGCTCTAGACCCTTCCAGAGCCGAGATATCGAAGGTCAAAATTTGGACCTGAAAAAAAAACATAAGGGGTTACACTGTCATTTTTTTTTGGCCGAAATTTTGACCCCCTCCGATTTTCTTGAAACTCTGGATTCTGACAGAGGGCCACGAGACTTCGACCAGCGCGCAAAAATGGAGGCTCTAGACCCTTCCAGAGCCGAGATATCGAAGGTCAAAATTTGGACCTGAAAAAAAAAACATAAGGGGTAACACTGTCATTTTTTTTTAGGCCGAAATTTTGACCCCCTCCGATTTTATTGAAACTCTGGATTCTGACAGAGGGCCACAAGACTTCGACCAGCGCGCAAAAATGGAGGCTCTAGACCCTTCCAGAGCCGAGATATCGAAGGTCAAAATTTGGACCTGAAAAAAAAACATAAGGGGTAACACTGTCATTTTTTTTTTTTTTTGGCCAAAATTTTGACCCCCTCCGATTTTATTGAAACTGTGGATTCTGACAGAGGGCCACGAGACTTCGACCAGCGCGCAAAAATGGAGGCTCTAGACCCTTCCAGAGCCGAGATATCGAAGGTCAAAATTTGGACCTGAAAAAAAAAAACATAAGGGGTAACACTGTCATTTTTTTTTTGGCCGAAATTTTGACCCCCTCCGATTTTCTTGAAACTCTGGATTCTGACAGAGGGCCACGAGACTTCGACCAGCGCGCAAAAATGGAGGCTCTAGACCCTTCCAGAGCCGAGATATCGAAGGTCAAAATTTGGACCTGAAAAAAAAAACATAAGGGGTAACACTGTCATTTTTTTTTTAGGCCGAAATTTTGACCCCCTCCGATTTTATTGAAACTCTGGATTCTGACAGAGGGCCACGAGACTTCGACCAGCGCGCAAAAATGGAGGCTCTAGATCCTTCCAGAGCCGAGATATCGAAGGTCAAAATTTGGACCTGAAAAAAAAACATAAGGGGTAACACGGTCATTTTTTTTTTTGGCCAAAATTTTGACCCCCTCCGATTTTATTGAAACTGTGGATTCTGACAGAGGGCCACGAGACTTCGACCAGCGCGCAAAAATGGAGGCTCTAGACCCTTCCAGAGCCGAGATATCGAAGGTCAAAATTTGGACCTGAAAAAAAAACATAAGGGGTAACACTGTCATTTTTTTTTTTTCGCCGAAATTTTGACCCCCTCCGATTTTCTTGAAACTCTGGATTCTGACAGAGGGCCACGAGACTTCGACCAGCGCGCAAAAATGGAGGCTCTAGACCCTTCCAGAGCCGAGATATTGAAGGTCAAAATTTGGACCTGAAAAAAAACATAAGGGGTAACACTGTCATTTTTTTTTTTGGCCGAAATTTTGACCCCCTCCGATTTTCTTGAAACTCTGGATTCTGACAGAGGGCCACGAGACTTCGACCAGCGCGCAAAAATGGAGGCTCTAGACCCTTCCAGAGCCGAGATATCGAAGGTCAAAATTTGGACCTGAAAAAAAACATAAGGGGTAACACTGTCATTTTTTTTTTTGGCCGAAATTTTGACCCCCTCCGATTTTCTTGAAATTCTGGATTCTGACAGAGGGCCACGAGACTTCGACCAGCGCGCAAAAATGGAGGCTCTAGACCCTTCCAGAGCCGAGATATCGAAGGTCAAAATTTGGACCTGAAAAAAAAACATAAGGGGTAACACTGTCATTTTTTTTTTGGCCAAAATTTTGACCCCCTCCGATTTTATTGAAACTCTGGATTCTGACAGAGGGCCACGAGACTTCGACCAGCGCGCAAAAATGGAGGCTCTAGACCCTTCCAGAGCCGAGATATCGAAGGTCAAAATTTGGACCTGAAAAAAAAAACATAAGGGGTAACACTGTCATTTTTTTTTTGGCCGAAATTTTGACCCCCTCCGATTTTCTTGAAACTCTGGATTCTGACAGAGGGCCACGAGACTTCGACCAGCGCGCAAAAATGGAGGCTCTAGACCCTTCCAGAGCCGAGATATCGAAGGTCAAAATTTGGACCTGAAAAAAAAAACATAAGGGGTAACACTGTCATTTTTTTTTTGGCCGAAATTTTGACCCCCTCCGATTTTCTTGAAATTCTGGATTCTGACAGAGGGCCACGAGACTTCGACCAGCGCGCAAAAATGGAGGCTCTAGACCCTTCCAGAGCCGAGATATCGAAGGTCAAAATTTGGACCTGAAAAAAAAAACATAAGGGGTAACACTGTCATTTTTTTTTTAGGCCGAAATTTTGACCCCCTCCGATTTTATTGAAACTCTGGATTCTGACAGAGGGCCACGAGACTTCGACCAGCGCGCAAAAATGGAGGCTCTAGACCCTTCCAGAGCCGAGATATCGAAGGTCAAAATTTGGACCTGAAAAAAAAACATAAGGGGTAACACTGTCATTTTTTTTTTTGGCCAAAAATTTGACCCCCTCCGATTTTATTGAAACGGTGGATTCTGACAGAGGGCCACGAGACTTCGACCAGCGCGCAAAAATGGAGGCTCTAGACCCTTCCAGAGCCGAGATATCGAAGGTCAAAATTTGGACCTGAAAAAAAAACATAAGGGGTAACACTGTCATTTTTTTTTTTGGCCGAAATTTTGACCCCCTCCGATTTTATTGAAACTCTGGATTCTGACAGAGGGCCACGAGACTTCGACCAGCGCGCAAAAATGGAGGCTCTAGACCCTTCCAGAGCCGAGATATCGAAGGTCAAAATTTAGACCTGAAAAAAAAACATAAGGGGTAACACTGTCATTTTTTTTTTTGGCCAAAATTTTGACCCCCTCCGATTTTATTGAAACTGTGGATTCTGACAGAGGGCCACGAGACTTCGACCAGCGCGCAAAAATGGAGGCTCTAGACCCTTCCAGAGCCGAGATATCGAAGGTCAAAATTTGGACCTGAAAAAAAAACATAAGGGGTAACACTGTCATTTTTTTTTTTTTGGCCGAAATTTTGACCCCCTCCGATTTTCTTGAAACTCTGGATTCTGACAGAGGGCCACGAGACTTCGACCAGCGCGCAAAAATGGAGGCTCTAGACCCTTCCAGAGCCGAGATATTGAAGGTCAAAATTTGGACCTGAAAAAAAACATAAGGGGTAACACTGTCATTTTTTTTTTTTTTGGCCGAAATTTTGACCCCCTCCGATTTTCTTGAAACTCTGGATTCTGACAGAGGGCCACGAGACTTCGACCAGTGCGCAAAAATGGAGGCTCTAGACCCTTCCAGAGCCGAGATATCGAAGGTCAAAATTTGGACCTGAAAAAAAAACATAAGGGGTAACACTGTCATTTTTTTTTTTGGCCGAAATTTTGACCCCCTCCGATTTTCTTGAAATTCTGGATTCTGACAGAGGGCCACGAGACTTCGACCAGCGTGCAAAAATGGAGGCTCTAGACCCTTCCAGAGCCGAGATATCGAAGGTCAAAATTTGGACCTGAAAAAAAAACATAAGGGGTAACACTGTCATTTTTTTTTGGCCGAAATTTTGACCCCCTCCGATTTTCTTGAAACTCTGGATTCTGACAGAGGGCCACGAGACTTCGACCAGCGCGCAAAAATGGAGGCTCTAGACCCTTCCAGAGCCGAGATATCGAAGGTCAAAATTTGGACCTGAAAAAAAAAAACATAAGGGGTAACACTGTCATTTTTTTTTTGGCCGAAATTTTGACCCCCTCCGATTTTCTTGAAATTCTGGATTTTGACAGAGGGCCACGAGACTTCGACCAGCGCGCAAAAATGGAGGCTCTAGACCCTTCCAGAGCCGAGATATCGAAGGTCAAAATTTGGACCTGAAAAAAAAACATAAGGGGTAACACTGTCATTTTTTTTTTGGCCAAAATTTTGACCCCCTCCGATTTTATTGAAACTCTGGATTCTGACAGAGGGCCACGAGACTTCGACCAGCGCGCAAAAATGGAGGCTCTAGACCCTTCCAGAGCCGAGATATCGAAGGTCAAAATTTGGACCTGAAAAAAAAAACATAAGGGGTAACACTGTCATTTTTTTTTTGGCCGAAATTTTGACCCCCTCCGATTTTCTTGAAACTCTGGATTCTGACAGAGGGCCACGAGACTTCGACCAGCGCGCAAAAATGGAGGCTCTAGACCCTTCCAGAGCCGAGATATCGAAGGTCAAAATTTGGACCTGAAAAAAAAAACATAAGGGGTAACACTGTCATTTTTTTTTTGGCCGAAATTTTGACCCCCTCCGATTTTCTTGAAATTCTGGATTCTGACAGAGGGCCACGAGACTTCGACCAGCGCGCAAAAATGGAGGCTCTAGACCCTTCCAGAGCCGAGATATCGAAGGTCAAAATTTGGACCTGAAAAAAAAAACATAAGGGGTAACACTGTCATTTTTTTTTTAGGCCGAAATTTTGACCCCCTCCGATTTTATTGAAACTCTGGATTCTGACAGAGGGCCACGAGACTTCGACCAGCGCGCAAAAATGGAGGCTCTAGACCCTTCCAGAGCCGAGATATCGAAGGTCAAAATTTGGACCTGAAAAAAAAACATAAGGGGTAACACTGTCATTTTTTTTTTTGGCCAAAAATTTGACCCCCTCCGATTTTATTGAAACGGTGGATTCTGACAGAGGGCCACGAGACTTCGACCAGCGCGCAAAAATGGAGGCTCTAGACCCTTCCAGAGCCGAGATATCGAAGGTCAAAATTTGGACCTGAAAAAAAAACATAAGGGGTAACACTGTCATTTTTTTTTTTGGCCGAAATTTTGACCCCCTCCGATTTTCTTGAAACTCTGGATTCTGACAGAGGGCCACGAGACTTCGACCAGCGCGCAAAAATGGAGGCTCTAGACCCTTCCAGAGCCGAGATATCGAAGGTCAAAATTTGGACCTGAAAAAAAAACATAAGGGGTAACACTGTCATTTTTTTTTTGGCCGAAATTTTGACCCCCTCCGATTTTCTTGAAATTCTGGATTCTGACAGAGGGCCACGAGACTTCGACCAGCGCGCAAAAATGGAGGCTCTAGACCCTTCCAGAGCCGAGATATCGAAGGTCAAAATTTGGACCTGAAAAAAAAAACATAAGGGGTAACACTGTCATTTTTTTTTTTGGCCAAAATTTTGACCCCCTCCGATTTTATTGAAACTCTGGATTCTGACAGAGGGCCACGAGACTTCGATCAGCGCGCAAAAATGGAGGCTCTAGACCCTTCCAGAGCCGAGATATCGAAGGTCAAAATTTGGACCTGAAAAAAAAAACATAAGGGGTAACACTGTCATTTTTTTTTTTGGCCGAAATTTTGACCCCCTCCGATTGTCTTGAAACTCTGGATTCTGACAGAGGGCCACGAGACTTCGACCAGCGCGCAAAAATGGAGGCTCTAGACCCTTCCAGAGCCGAGATATCGAAGGTCAAAATTTGGACCTGAAAAAAAAAACATAAGGGGTAACACTGTCATTTTTTTTTTAGGCCGAAATTTTGACCCCCTCCGATTTTATTGAAACTCTGGATTCTGACAGAGGGCCACGAGACTTCGACCAGCGCGCAAAAATGGAGGCTCTAGACCCTTCCAGAGCCGAGATATCGAAGGTCAAAATTTAGACCTGAAAAAAAAACATAAGGGGTAACACTGTCATTTTTTTTTTTGGCCAAAATTTTGACCCCCTCCGATTTTATTGAAACTGTGGATTCTGACAGAGGGCCACGAGACTTCGACCAGCGCGCAAAAATGGAGGCTCTAGACCCTTCCAGAGCCGAGATATCGAAGGTCAAAATTTGGACCTGAAAAAAAAACATAAGGGGTAACACTGTCATTTTTTTTTTTTGGCCGAAATTTTGACCCCCTCCGATTTTCTTGAAACTCTGGATTCTGACAGAGGGCCACGAGACTTCGACCAGCGCGCAAAAATGGAGGCTCTAGACCCTTCCAGAGCCGAGATATTGAAGGTCAAAATTTGGACCTGAAAAAAAACATAAGGGGTAACACTGTCATTTTTTTTTTTTTGGCCGAAATTTTGACCCCCTCCGATTTTCTTGAAACTCTGGATTCTGACAGAGGGCCACGAGACTTCGACCAGTGCGCAAAAATGGAGGCTCTAGACCCTTCCAGAGCCGAGATATCGAAGGTCAAAATTTGGACCTGAAAAAAAAACATAAGGGGTAACACTGTCATTTTTTTTTTTGGCCGAAATTTTGACCCCCTCCGATTTTCTTGAAATTCTGGATTCTGACAGAGGGCCACGAGACTTCGACCAGCGTGCAAAAATGGAGGCTCTAGACCCTTCCAGAGCCGAGATATCGAAGGTCAAAATTTGGACCTGAAAAAAAAACATAAGGGGTAACACTGTCATTTTTTTTTGGCCGAAATTTTGACCCCCTCCGATTTTCTTGAAACTCTGGATTCTGACAGAGGGCCACGAGACTTCGACCAGCGCGCAAAAATGGAGGCTCTAGACCCTTCCAGAGCCGAGATATCGAAGGTCAAAATTTGGACCTGAAAAAAAAAAACATAAGGGGTAACACTGTCATTTTTTTTTTGGCCGAAATTTTGACCCCCTCCGATTTTCTTGAAATTCTGGATTTTGACAGAGGGCCACGAGACTTCGACCAGCGCGCAAAAATGGAGGCTCTAGACCCTTCCAGAGCCGAGATATCGAAGGTCAAAATTTGGACCTGAAAAAAAAACATAAGGGGTAACACTGTCATTTTTTTTTTTTTGGCCAAAATTTTGACCCCCTCCGATTTTCTTGAAACTCTGGATTCTGACAGAGGGCCACGAGACTTCGACCAGCTCGCAAAAATGGAGGCTCTAGACCCTTCCAGAGCCGAGATATCGAAGGTCAAAATTTGGACCTGAAAAAAAAACATAAGGGGTAACACTGTCATTTTTTTTTTTGGCCGAAATTTTGACCACCTCCGATTTTCTTGAAACTCTGGATTCTGACAGAGGGCCACGAGACTTCGACCAGCGCGCAAAAATGGAGGCTCTAGACCCTTCCAGAGCCGAGATATCGAAGGTCAAAATTTGGACCTGAAAAAAAAAAACATAAGGGGTAACACTGTCATTTTTTTTTTTGGGCCGAAATTTTGACCCCCTCCGATTTTATTGAAACTCTGGATTCTGACAGAGGGCCACGAGACTTCGACCAGCGCGCAAAAATGGAGGCTCTAGACCCTTCCAGAGCCGAGATATCGAAGGTTAAAATTTGGACCTGAAAAAAAAAACATAAGGGGTAACACTGTCATTTTTTTTTTGGCCGAAATTTTGACCCCCTCCGATTTTCTTGAAACTCTGGATTCTGACAGAGGGCCACGAGACTTCGACCAGCGCGCAAAAATGGAGGCTCTAGACCCTTCCAGAGCCGAGATATCGAAGGTCAAAATTTGGACCTGAAAAAAAAACATAAGGGGTAACACTGTCATTTTTTTTTTTTTTTGGCCGAAATTTTGACCCCCTCCGATTTTCTTGAAACTCTGGATTCTGACAGAGGGCCACGAGACTTCGACCAGCGCGCAAAAATGGAGGCTCTAGACCCTTCCAGAGCCGAGATATCGAAGGTCAAAATTTGGACCTGAAAAAAAACATAAGGGGTAACACTGTCATTTTTTTTTTTTGGCCAAAATTTTGACCCCCTCCGATTTTATTGAAACTGTGGATTCTGACAGAGGGCCACGAGACTTCGACCAGCGCGCAAAAATGGAGGCTCTAGACCCTTCCAGAGCCGAGATATCGAAGGTCAAAATTTGGACCTGAAAAAAAAACATAAGGGGTAACACTGTCATTTTTTTTTTTGGCCGAAATTTTGACCCCCTCCGATTTACTTGAAATTCTGGATTCTGACAGAGGGCCACGAGACTTCGACCAGCGCGCAAAAATGGAGGCTCTAGACCCTTCCAGAGCCGAGATATCGAAGGTCAAAATTTGGACCTGAAAAAAAAAACATAAGGGGTAACACTGTCATTTTTTTTTTTGGCCAAAATTTTGACCCCCTCCGATTTTATTGAAACTCTGGATTCTGACAGAGGGCCACGAGACTTCGACCAGCGCGCAAAAATGGAGGCTCTAGACCCTTCCAGAGCCGAGATATCGAAGGTCAAAATTTGGACCTGAAAAAAAAACATAAGGGGTAACACTGTCATTTTTTTTTGGCCGAAATTTTGACCCCCTCCGATTTTCTTGAAACTTTGGATTCTGACAGAGGGCCACGAGACTTCGACCAGCGCGCAAAAATGGAGGCTCTAGACCCTTCCAGAGCCGAGATATCGAAGGTCAAAATTTGGACCTGAAAAAAAAACATAAGGGGTAACACTGTCATTTTTTTTTTTTGGCCAAAATTTTGACCCCCTCCGATTTTATTGAAACTGTGGATTCTGACAGAGGGCCACGAGACTTTGACCAGCGCGCAAAAATGGAGGCTCTAGACCCTTCCAGAGCCGAGATATCGAAGGTCAAAATTTGGACCTGAAAAAAAAACATAAGGGGTAACACTGTCATTTTTTTTTTTGGCCGAAATTTTGACCCCCTCCGATTTTCTTGAAATTCTGGATTCTGACAGAGGGCCACGAGACTTCGACCAGCGCGCAAAAATGGAGGCTCTAGACCCTTCCAGAGCCGAGATATCGAAGGTCAAAATTTGGACCTGAAAAAAAAAAACATAAGGGGTAACACTGTCATTTTTTTTTTTTGGCCAAAATTTTGACCCCCTCCGATTTTATTGAAACTCTGGATTCTGACAGAGGGCCACGAGACTTCGACCAGCGCGCAAAAATGGAGGCTCTAGACCCTTCCAGAGCCGAGATATCGAAGATCAAAATTTGGACCTGAAAAAAAAAAACATAAGGGGTAACACTGTCATTTTTTTTTTTTGGCCAAAATTTTGACCCCCTCCGATTTTCTTGAAACTCTGGATTCTGACAGAGGGCCACGAGACTTCGACCAGCGCGCAAAAATGGAGGCTCTAGACCCTTCCAGAGCCGAGATATCGAAGGTCAAAATTTGGACCTGAAAAAAAAAACATAAGGGGTAACACTGTCATTTTTTTTTAGGCCGAAATTTTGACCCCCTCCGATTTTATTGAAACTCTGGATTCTGACAGAGGGCCACGAGACTTCGACCAGCGCGCAAAAATGGAGGCTCTAGACCCTTCCAGAGCCGAGATATCGAAGGTCAAAATTTGGACCTGAAAAAAAGACATAAGGGGTAACACTGTCATTTTTTTTTTTCGGCCAAAATTTTGACCCCCTCCGATTTTATTGAAACTCTGGATTCTGACAGAGGGCCACGAGACTTCGACCAGCGCGCAAAAATGGAGGCTCTAGACCCTTCCAGAGCCGAGATATCGAAGGTCAAAATTTGGACCTGAAAAAAAAAAACATAAGGGGTAACACTGTCATTTTTTTTTTGGCCGAAATTTTGACCCCCTCCGATTTTCTTGAAATTCTGGATTCTGACAGAAGGCCACGAGACTTCGACCAGCGCGCAAAAATGGAGGCTCTAGACCCTTCCAGAGCCGAGATATCGAAGGTCAAAATTTGGACCTGAAAAAAAAAACATAAGGGGTAACACTGTCATTTTTTTTTTTTGGCCAAAATTTTGACCCCCTCCGATTTTATTGAAACTCTGGATTCTGACAGAGGGCCACGAGACTTCGACCAGCGCGCAAAAATGGAGGCTCTAGACCCTTCCAGAGCCGAGATATCGAAGGTCAAAATTTGGACCTGAAAAAAAAACATAAGGGGTAACACTGTCATTTTTTTTTTGGCCGAAATTTTGAGCCCCTCCGATTTTCTTGAAACTCTGGATTCTGACAGAGGGCCACGAGACTTCGACCAGCGCGCAAAAATGGAGGCTCTAGACCCTTCCAGAGCCGAGATATCGAAGGTCAAAATTTGGACCTGAAAAAAAAAAACATAAGGGGTAACACTGTCATTTTTTTTTTAGGCCAAAATTTTGACCCCCTCCGATTTTCTTGAAATTCTGGATTCTGACAGAGGGCCACGAGACTTCGACCAGCGCGCAAAAATGGAGGCTCTAGACCCTTCCAGAGCCGAGATATCGAAGGTCAAAATTTGGACCTGAAAAAAAAACATAAGGGGTAACACTGTCATTTTTTTTTTTTTGGCCAAAATTTTGACCCCCTCCGATTTTATTGAAACTCTGGATTCTGACAGAGGGCCACGAGACTTCGACCAGCGCGCAAAAATGGAGGCTCTAGACCCTTCCAGAGCCGAGATATCGAAGGTCAAAATTTGGACCTGAAAAAAAAACATAAGGGGTAACACTGTCATTTTTTTTTTTTTTGGCCGAAATTTTGACCCCCTCCGATTTTCTTGAAACTCTGGATTCTGACAGAGGGCCACGAGACTTCGACCAGTGCGCAAAAATGGAGGCTCTAGACCCTTCCAGAGCCGAGATATCGAAGGTCAAAATTTGGACCTGAAAAAAAAACATAAGGGGTAACACTGTCATTTTTTTTTTTGGCCGAAATTTTGACCCCCTCCGATTTTCTTGAAATTCTGGATTCTGACAGAGGGCCACGAGACTTCGACCAGCGTGCAAAAATGGAGGCTCTAGACCCTTCCAGAGCCGAGATATCGAAGGTCAAAATTTGGACCTGAAAAAAAAACATAAGGGGTAACACTGTCATTTTTTTTTTTTGGCCAAAATTTTGACCCCCTCCGATTTTATTGAAACTCTGGATTCTGACAGAGGGCCACGAGACTTCGACCAGCGCGCAAAAATGGAGGCTCTAGACCCTTCCAGAGCCGAGATATCGAAGGTCAAAATTTGGACCTGAAAAAAAAAACATAAGGGGTAACACTGTCATTTTTTTTTGGCCGAAATTTTGACCCCCTCCGATTTTCTTGAAACTCTGGATTCTGACAGAGGGCCACGAGACTTCGACCAGCGCGCAAAAATGGAGGCTCTAGACCCTTCCAGAGCCGAGATATCGAAGGTCAAAATTTGGACCTGAAAAAAAAAAACATAAGGGGTAACACTGTCATTTTTTTTTTGGCCGAAATTTTGACCCCCTCCGATTTTCTTGAAATTCTGGATTCTGACAGAGGGCCACGAGACTTCGACCAGCGCGCAAAAATGGAGGCTCTAGACCCTTCCAGAGCCGAGATATCGAAGGTCAAAATTTGGACCTGAAAAAAAAACATAAGGGGTAACACTGTCATTTTTTTTTTTTTGGCCAAAATTTTGACCCCCTCCGATTTTATTGAAACTCTGGATTCTGACAGAGGGCCACGAGACTTCGACCAGCGCGCAAAAATGGAGGCTCTAGACCCTTCCAGAGCCGAGATATCGAAGGTCAAAATTTGGACCTGAAAAAAAAAACATAAGGGGTAACACTGTCATTTTTTTTTTGGCCGAAATTTTGACCCCCTCCGATTTTCTTGAAACTCTGGATTCTGACAGAGGGCCACGAGACTTCGACCAGCGCGCAAAAATGGAGGCTCTAGACCCTTCCAGAGCCGAGATATCGAAGGTCAAAATTTGGACCTGAAAAAAAAAAACATAAGGGGTAACACTGTCATTTTTTTTTTTGGGCCGAAATTTTGACCCCCTCCGATTTTATTGAAACTCTGGATTCTGACAGAGGGCCACGAGACTTCGACCAGCGCGCAAAAATGGAGGCTCTAGACCCTTCCAGAGCCGAGATATCGAAGGTTAAAATTTGGACCTGAAAAAAAAAACATAAGGGGTAACACTGTCATTTTTTTTTTTGGCCGAAATTTTGACCCCCTCCGATTTTCTTGAAACTCTGGATTCTGACAGAGGGCCACGAGACTTCGACCAGCGTGCAAAAATGGAGGCTCTAGACCCTTCCAGAGCCGAGATATCGAAGGTCAAAATTTGGACCTGAAAAAAAAACATAAGGGGTAACACTGTCATTTTTTTTTTTTGGCCGAAATTTTGACCCCCTCCGATTTTCTTGAAACTCTGGATTCTGACAGAGGGCCACGAGACTTCGACCAGCGCGCAAAAATGGAGGCTCTAGACCCTTCCAGAGCCGAGATATCGAAGGTCAAAATTTGGACCTGAATAAAAACATAAGGGGTAACACTGTCATTTTTTTTTTTTGGCCAAAATTTTGACCCCCTCCGATTTTATTGAAACTGTGGATTCTGACAGAGGGCCACGAGACTTCGACCAGCGCGCAAAAATGGAGGCTCTAGACCCTTCCAGAGCCGAGATATCGAAGGTCAAAATTTGGACCTGAAAAAAAACATAAGGGGTAACACTGTCATTTTTTTTTTGGCCGAAATTTTGACCCCCTCCGATTTACTTGAAATTCTGGATTCTGACAGAGGGCCACGAGACTTCGACCAGCGCGCAAAAATGGAGGCTCTAGACCCTTCCAGAGCCGAGATATCGAAGGTCAAAATTTGGACCTGAAAAAAAAAACATAAGGGGTAACACTGTCATTTTTTTTTTTGGCCAAAATTTTGACCCCCTCCGATTTTATTGAAACTCTGGATTCTGACAGAGGGCCACGAGACTTCGACCAGCGCGCAAAAATGGAGGCTCTAGACCCTTCCAGAGCCGAGATATCGAAGGTCAAAATTTGGACCTGAAAAAAAAACATAAGGGGTAACACTCTCATTTTTTTTTTGGCCGAAATTTTGACCCCCTCCGATTTTCTTGAAACTTTGGATTCTGACAGAGGGCCACGAGACTTCGACCAGCGCGCAAAAATGGAGGCTCTAGACCCTTCCAGAGCCGAGATATCGAAGGTCAAAATTTGGACCTGAAAAAAAAACATAAGGGGTAACACTGTCATTTTTTTTTTTGGCCAAAATTTTGACCCCCTCCGATTTTATTGAAACTGTGGATTCTGACAGAGGGCCACGAGACTTTGACCAGCGCGCAAAAATGGAGGCTCTAGACCCTTCCAGAGCCGAGATATCGAAGGTCAAAATTTGGACCTGAAAAAAAAAACATAAGGGGTAACACTGTCATTTTTTTTTTTGGCCGAAATTTTGACCCCCTCCGATTTTCTTGAAATTCTGGATTCTGACAGAGGGCCACGAGACTTCGACCAGCGCGCAAAAATGGAGGCTCTAGACCCTTCCAGAGCCGAGATATCGAAGGTCAAAATTTGGACCTGAAAAAAAAAACATAAGGGGTAACACTGTCATTTTTTTTTTTGGCCAAAATTTTGACCCCCTCCGATTTTATTGAAACTCTGGATTCTGACAGAGGGCCACGAGACTTCGACCAGCGCGCAAAAATGGAGGCTCTAGACCCTTCCAGAGCCGAGATATCGAAGATCAAAATTTGGACCTGAAAAAAAAAACCATAAGGGGTAACACTGTCATTTTTTTTTTTTGGCCAAAATTTTGACCCCCTCCGATTTTCTTGAAACTCTGGATTCTGACAGAGGGCCACGAGACTTCGACTAGCGCGCAAAAATGGAGGCTCTAGACCCTTCCAGAGCCGAGATATCGAAGGTCAAAATTTGGACCTGA